>CM033648.1:15928004-16418207 GCA_019512145.1 Engystomops pustulosus
AGCAGTGAGTCTCCACAGCTAGATACATCCAGTTTATCCACTACATGTAGTCTGTTATATCTGTGAGATTACAAAGAGAATCTATGGAGAGGGGAGAGAGCAGTGAGTCTCCACAGCTAGGTCAGCCTATTTTATTCACTACATGTAGTCTGTTACATCTGTGAGATTACAAGGAGAATCTATGGAGAGGGGAGGGGGACCAGTGAGTCACAACAGCTAGGTCAGCCTATTTTATTCACTACATGTAGTCTGTTACATCTGTGAGATTACAAAGAGAATCTATGGAGAGGGGAGAGAGCAGTGAGTCTCCACAGCTAGGTCAGCCTATTTTATTCACTACATGTAGTCTGTTACGTCTGTAAGATTACAGGGAGAATATTTGGAGAGGGAGGGGGAGCAGTGAGTCTTGACAGCTAGGTCATTCCAGTTTATCACTACATGTAGTCTGTGAGATAAGGAGAATCTATGGAGAAGGGAGTTGGAATAGTGAGTCTTTAGCTAGGTCTCTGACCGCGAAAAACGAATACAGTCTACTACAGTGATTGGCAACTTATGAGCTGTGTGTCAAAATTCGCCAAAAAACCGAGCATAACTCGGGTGGTGTGTCACCTTGACAAAAAAAACATAATTTGTGATATTTATAGTTTTAAATAACAAATATCTATAATTATTAACTTCTAGGGTACTTTAATCTAGGTTGTGTGATTGATCCTACCATGTACTGCCCATACTACAGTCTGGCAGTATAGGGGATTTTCCACATATCTATTTATTACAATGTGCTGGACAATCTCTCAGCCTCCCGGCTACTGCACCTGGCCGTGTAGGAGCCGAGGATGAAACTTAACTCTCGGCGGCTGGTGTCACTGAAAATGGTTATGCGTGTCAGCACTGACACGCGTATCATAGGTTGGCATCACTGGTCTACTAAATAATTTATAGAAAAGTCATGTAACCGACCAGTCCTATTGAAAGGTTGGACATAGGGAAATTAATCTAAATCTAGAAATTAATCTAAAAACTACTATTGAAATCGATTTATAACCTTTTGAGTAATCCGATTTCTCAGAAGGTCATAAACACCACAGTAAACACATGTGGAAACACCCCTCAAAGCTTCCTCCTAGCAGTGAGTCTCCACAGCTAGATACATCCAGTTTATCCACTACATGTAGTCGTTATATCTGTGAGATTACAAAGAGAATCTATGGGAGGGGAGAGAGCAGTGAGTCTCCACAGCTAGGTCAGCCTATTTTATTCACTACATGTAGTCTGTTACATCTGTGAGATTACAAGGAAATCTATGGAGAGGGGAGGGGACCAGTGAGTCACAACAGCTAGGTCAGCCTATTTATTCACTACATGTAGTCTGTTACATCTGTGAGATTACAAAGAGAATCTATGGAGAGGGGAGAGAGCAGTGAGTCTCCACAGCTAGGTCAGCCTATTTTATTCACTACATGTAGTCTGTTACGTCTGTAAGATTACAGGGAGAATATTTGGAGAGGGAGGGGGAGCAGTGAGTCTTGACAGCTAGGTCATTCCAGTTTATCCACTACATGTAGTCTGTGAGATAAGGAGAATCTATGGAGAAGGGAGTTGGAATAGTGAGTCTTATAGCTAGGTCTCTGACCGCGAAAAACGAATACAGTCTACTACAGTGATTGGCAACTTATGAGCTGTGTGTCAAAATTCGCCAAAAAACCGAGCATAACTCGGGTGGTGTGTCACCTTGACAAAAAAAACATAATTTGTGATATTTATAGTTTTAAATAACAAATATCTATAATTATTAACTTCTAGGGTACTTATAATCTAGGTTGTGTGATTGATCCTACCATGTACTGCCCATACTACAGTCTGGCAGTATAGGGGATTTTCCACATATCTATTTATTACAATGTGCTGGACAATCTCTCAGCCTCCCGGCTACTGCACCTGGCCGTGTAGGAGCCGAGGATGAAAACTTAACTCTCCGGCGGCTGGTGTCACTGAAAATGGTTATGCGTGTCAGCACTGACACGCGTATCATAGGTTGGCATCACTGGTCTACTAAATAATTTAATAGAAAAGTCATGTAACCGACCAGTCCTATTGAAAGGTTGGACATAGGGAAATTAATCTAAATCTAGAAATTAATCTAAAAACTACTATTGAAATCGATTTATAACCTTTTGAGTAATCCGATTTCTCAGAAGGTCATAAACACCACAGTAACACATGTGGAAACACCCCTCAAAGCTTCCTCCTAGAGGGGAGAGAGGGGAGAAGCAGTGAGTCTCCACAGCTAGGTCAGCCTATTTATTCACTACATGTAGTCTGTTACGTCTGTAAGATTACAGGGAGAAATTGGAGAGGGAGGGGGAGCAGTGAGTCTTGACAGCTAGGTCATTCCAGTTTATCACTAACATGTAGTCTGTGAGATTACAAGGAGAATCTATGGAGAAGGGAGTTGGAATAGTGAGTCTTGTAGCTAGGTCTCTGACCGCTGAAAAACACAATACAGTCTACTACAGTGATTGGCAACCTTATGAGCTTGGTGTGTCAAAATTCGCCAAAAAACCGAGCATAACTCGGGTGGTGTGTCACCTTGACAAAAAAAACATAATTTGTGATATTTATAGTTTAAATAACAAATATCTATAATTATTAACTTCTAGGGTACTTTAATCCTAGGTTGTGTGATTGATCCTACCATGTACTGCCATACTACAGTCTGGCAGTATATGGGGATTTTCCACATCATCTATTTATTACAATGTGCTGGACAATCTCTCAGCCTCCCGGCTACTGCACCTGGCCGTGTAGGAGCCGAGGATGAAACTTAACTCTCGGCGGCTGCGTGTCACTGAAAATGGTTATGCGTGTCAGCACTGACACGCGTATCATAGGTTGGCATCACTGGTCTACTAAATAATTTACATAGAAAAGTCATGTAACCGACCAGTCCTATTGAAAGGTTGGACATAGGGAAATTAATCTAAATCTAGAAATTAATCTAAAAACTACATATTGAAATCGATTTATAACCTTTTGAGTAATCCGATTTCTCAGAAGGTCATAAACACCACAGTAAACACATGTGGAAACACCCCTCAAAGCTTCCTCCTGTCTGTTATATCTGTGAGATTACAAAGAGAATCTATGGAGAGGGGAGGGGGACCAGTGAGTCACAACAGCTAGGTCAGTCCATTTTATCCACTACATGTAGTATGTTACATCTGTGAGATTACAAAGAGAATCTATGGAGAGGGGAGAGAAATGTTGAATATAAGTATTACAGGAAACCTACCACTATGGATCGACCTAAAGGTAGATGTGGTGCATCTAACGAATGTAAGGATAGCCCTTTTTAGGGCTAATCTTTTACTCCCCTCTATCTTTTCTAAGCTTTAATCAGGGTAAATGCAAATTTCCCAAAAGAGGCTACTGGGGCGTGGAGTAGCCGGAGCGGAGGCTATGCGCGCAGCTACTCCACACCCCAGTAGGTCTTTGATCCTCCTACCAGATATCTTCAGTGTGCAGCTACAAGGAGTGCACACTTTGTCCGCAAAGCCGGAATTTGAGAGTGCGCATAACACAGTCCAGCGGCTGCACGATCTCGGTCCAGAGCCGGAGCTACTGCGCATGTGCAGAACTGAGTGCCCAAACTACAACAAAATCCACTTATTTACCGTGAAATGCCAAATGGCATTTAAGCATTAACTTACTGCTATGTGTTCTTCACATCTTTCAATTGTATTGGCCACCTAATGCCACTAATACAGTTGAAAGAAAGAGGGCAAATAGCTTCTCTCCAGGGTCTCAGGGTACAGGAAGAATGGTGGGTCTAGCAGGATGACCTCCAAGATAATGCAGTTCTGCCATCACCTTCTCACTTTTCCGAGTTCCAAAAAGCCAAGAATGTCGCTTTAAAATAGAGCTGAGAGCAGCATCTCTTAAGTTGCCTGCGACTGCAGAGAAAGATTGGTGGATTTGGTCCTGTTTGGTGAAGGGTGAACACCCGTGCCATAGGTTCGCCAGCACTGGGGTAGAGGATCAAAGAGGCTACTGGGCGTTGGGAAGCCGCACCGCATAGCTACAGCTCCGGCATACTCCACGCCCCAGTAGCCTCTTTAGAAAATTTGCATATTACCCTGATTGAACATTAGAAAAATAGAGGGGAGTAGGATTAGCCCTCAAAAGGGCTATCCTTACATTCGTTAGATGCACCCACATCATCTACCTTAATAGGTAGATCACAGTGGTAGGTTTCCTTAACTTATGTTATATTCATTGTTGGCTGTGAAGGCATGTTCGGACTTGTAGTTCCACCAGTAGGGGTTCATACCTGATTCTCATACGTCTCTTTGATATCGGATGGGCAAGTCGCTGGCGGTGCTAATAGATGTATATGTGATGATCACTGGCTATTCCCCAGCAGCATGCTTGAACAGCGGAAATGCGCTTGAACTCCAAATGTCCGTCTTTACACAGTTCCCACTGTTGCCCATTGTGACAGTGTGTATACCTTGCCCCAAATATCAGATGCCCACAGTATAGTGCTTGGCATTTTCCTAGTCAAAATAGAGAGAAAAATTTAGTGAAAAGTGCTGTATACAGGATGAAAGCAGAGCAAGATTCTGAGCTCTCATCTCTAAGCACCCCCTGCACGTTCAGTGTCTGTACATAGAATACGCATTTTTATTATGAGAAGCTTCATCTATACGACAGGCAAGGATATAATGGCCTGCACGTTAATTTCAGCGCAAGTCGCAACGTATGATACTAAATAATTCATCAGCGGTCGGAGTGCAGATAGGGAAGGAAAATACAGATCGGTGCTAGACAATAAAGCAAAGTGTTTACATATTACTCATCTTTTGTAAGATATAGCCGTCAGCTGTATGCTCCAGCAGCAATTATTACCTCCTTGAGGTCAACAGCCTTTATGTTGTTTTTGTATTAACAGCATTTACTCCCTCGGTACCATAACCATGACGTAGCAACGGAGTGCACTGCTACAACTCATATAGAAAAACTATGGATGCTATAAGGATTAAACATAATTTCCATTCCAGCTTAGACTAGAGCTAAGCGATTACTTTTGACTTGTATTTCAATGGGATGTGATCATTATACGGCTGATTCTGCTGTAACTATAGCGAGATCTGAAGTTATGCATCTCAATGGAAGCTTATAGGGATATTATGGGAATATTAGAGGCATATCAAACGTGTGTATCCAACCTTTAGGACCTGCACCCATCTCCTGAATGGGGTGCTGAATAAAGAGAATGAAGAACCTTAGTAAAGCACATCATGACTTTGCACGGCATGAACCCCTGGAGGCATGCCATGAACCCTGTGGTACATGTAGAAGGGATTGAGCATCCAGGATTCAGATAGGCCTTTGGCGTTCAAGGTGAATAGTGAGCTCCATTAATAACTTCTGGAAGGTCATATCTGACAACACAACCTGCCCCCATCTCTAAACAGGATGAAAAAAGCAAATACATAACCCTAATGCTTCGTCAGGGTCCCGTGATGCGTTTCTGACTTCTGGCACACAACACTGTGCAGTTAATTGCTCTTTTGGTTTACCACTTGCTATAAATATAAATAGGCAGAAAAATTCCTAATATAATGCTATATGCAGATGAAACAACTGAGTGCCCTCTGTACCCTGCTCAGGGAATAATCATGCGACCATCACGGAGCAGGGGGATGGAGCTGCAGGGACCCTCATCACAACAAGGAGATTCGGAAGGTGCTTTACGGGGGCCATGCCACTATTTGTTGAGCAAAAGTGCTTGTATGTACAGTGTCTCTCTCATCCAGTGGGAAGGGAACAACTTTAATATGCAAACAACTGGTTAGCTACTCTATGGGGCAATGTATCATAGTTTTTATGTTTCCTGAAGTCGGCCTACTAACTCATTGCAATGTATCTAAGTTTTTCCTTTGTGGGTGATGATGTTGCCGGTTTAGTCTCACTTTTGCAACTTTTTGTCCCAAATACTAGCTCCTAAAAGTGAGTCTGGGTCTAGCACACTCTGTTGGGACTTATTAGGTGCAGGAATGGACAATTTCAGAACCAAAATGTTGCACAAGTTTAACAAACATCTGGGCTACAAAATTAAATTCAGCTATGGTGCGCTTTTGATTCTGCACCTTAAAGTCTCAAACTGCAAAAACGCTCACAAAAAGTTTCACACACACCCAAAAAAGAAAGCAAAGGAGTGATACATGTCCCCCTACAAGGGTACATTCACAACAGTCGGCCTGGCCGCAGTTGTGCACTGAAGAGGAGTGGGGTGACCCCTCTCTTGCATAGAGAAAAAGCGGGCACGTCACAACACAAAGGAAGAGATAGATGATGCTCTATCTTTTCCCTGTGTACAGTGCAGAATGGTCCCACAACACCGTGGGCATCGTACACGCCGGCGGGCAGGCAAATTTGCGGCCCGATATACATACCCCCAGAGGGCGTCTGAATGTACCCCAAGTCAATGAACGACCCTTTAAAGCCTTACAAATTGTCCTGATGGACACAAACTTTCACTAAACTTTGCATATATATGTAGCATAAAAATAAATATAAGAAACTTTGTATGTAATAGTCATATCAGAGTAAAGTGTGTAAAGTGTCTCCACTTACAGTAATTTGGGTTTTATCATCCTCATTCTTGGTCTGTTTTTAATCACTTCACAAAAAAAAAAACAGGGAGACTGTAATCATTGGGGTTCTTCTGCACTCCCCCCCCCCCCTCCCCCCCAAAAAAATGACTTTTCTAGTGGTCCTTTTCTGAAGTCCTTGTCTTCTGGCATCATCTGCGCTTTAAAAGGTGGATTTGCAGAGATCCCTAGCATACAGCGTGCAGCGCTTAGGTATTTGCTGTTATCTGTGGCTATTAGGCTAATTGTTGGAGCTGCTCTGCTGCCTATGGAGAGGGGAGGGGAGAGTCAGTCTTGACAGCTAGGTCAGTGTTGTAGATACACTACATATGGTCTGTAACAGGTTTCAGATAACAAAGCAGATCTATGGAGAGGGGAGGGGGAGCAGTGAGTCTCCACAGCTAGATCATTCCAGTTTATCCACTACATGTAGTCTGTTATATCGTGGAGATACAAAGAGAATCTATGGAGAGGGGAGAGAGCAGTGAGTCTCCACAGCTAGTCAGCCTATTTTATTCACACAGTGTAGTCTGTACATCTGTGAGATTACAAGGAGAATCTATGGAGAGGGGAGGCGGGAACAGCAGTGAGTCTCCACAGCTAGATCATTCCAGTTTATCCACTACATGTAGTCTGTTATATCTGTGAGATTACAAAGAGAATCTATGGAGAGGGGAGAGAGCAGTGAGTCTCCACAGCTAGGTCAGCCTATTTTATTCACTACATGTAGTCTGTTACATCTGTGAGATTACAAGGGAAATCTATGGAGAGGGGAGGGGGACCAGTGAGTCACAACAGCTAGGTCAGCCTATTTTATTCACTACATGTAGTCTGTTACATCTGTGAGATTACAAAGAGAATCTATGGAGAGGGGAGAGAGCAGTGAGTCTCCACAGCTAGGGTCAGCCTATTTTTCACTACATGTAGTCTGTTACGTCTGTAAGATTACAGGGAGAAATTTGGAGAGGGAGGGGGAGCAGTGAGTCTTGACAGCTAGGTCATTCCAGTTTATCCACTACATGTAGTCTGTGAGATTACAAGGAGAATCTATGGAGAAGGGAGTTGGAATAGTGAGTCTTGTAGCTAGGTCTCTGACCGCTGAAAAACAGAATACAGTCTACTACAGTGATTGGCAACCTTATGAGCTGGTGTGTCAAAATTCGCCAAAAAACCGAGCATAACTCGGGTGGTGTGTCACCTTGACAAAAAAAACATAATTTTGTGATATTTATAGTTTTAAATAACAAATATCTATAATTATTAACTTCTAGGGTACTTTAATCTAGGTTGTGTGATTGATCCTACCATGTACTGCCATACTACAGTCTGGCAGTATATGGGGATTTTCCACATCATCTATTTATTACAATGTGCTGGACAATCTCTCAGCCTCCCGGCTACTGCACCTGGCCGTGTAGGAGCCGAGGATGAAACTTAACTCTCGGCGGCTGCGTGTCACTGAAAATGGTTATGCGTGTCAGCACTGACACGCGTATCATAGGTTGGCCATCACTGGTCTACTAAATAATTTAATAGAAAAGTCATGTAACCGACCAGTCCTATTGAAAGGTTGGACATAGGGAAATTAATCTAAATCTAGAAATTAATCTAAAAACTACATATTGAAATCGATTTATAACCTTTTGAGTAATCCGATTTCTCAGAAGGTCATAAACACCACAGTAAACACATGTGGAAACACCCCTCAAAGCTTCCTCCTATCTATGGAGAGGGGAGGGGGAGCAGTGAGTCTCCACAGCTAGATCATTCCAGTTTATCCACTACATGTAGTCTGTTATATCTGTGAGATTACAAAGAGAATCTATGGAGAGGGGAGATGGGAGGGGGACCGTGAGTCACAACAGCTAGGTCAGCCTATTTTTTTCACTACATGTAGTCTGTTACATCTGTGAGATTACAAAGAGAATCTATGGAGAGGGAGAGAGCGAGTGAGTCTCCACAGCTAGGTCAGCCTATTTTTTCACTACATGTAGTTCTGTTACGTCTGTAAGATTACAGGGAGAATATTTGGGAGGGGAGGGGAGCAGTGAGTCTTGACAGCTAGGTCATTCCAGTTATCCCTAATGTAGTCTGTGAGATTACAAGGAGAATCTATGGAGAAGGGAGTTGGAATAGTGAGTCTTAGTAGCTAGGTCTCTGACCGCTGAAAACTAGAAATACAGTCTACTACAGTGATTGGCAACCTTATGAGCTTGTGTGTCAAAATTCGCCAAAAAACCGAGCATAACTCGGGTGTGTGTCACCTTGACAAAAAAAACATAATTTTGTGATATTTATAGTTTTAAATAACAAATATCTATAATTATTTAACTTCTAGGGTACTTAATCTAGGTTGTGTGATTGTCTACCATGTACTGCCATACTACAGTCTGGCAGTATATGGGGATTTTCCACATCATCTATTTATTACAATGTGCTGGACAATCTCTCAGCCTCCGGCTACTGCACCTGGCCGTGTAGGAGCCGAGGATGAAACTTAACTCTCCGGCGGCTGCGTGTCACTGAAAATGGTTATGCGTGTCAGCACTGACACGCGTATCATAGGTTGGCCATCACTGGTCTACTAAATAATTTTACTAGAAAAGTCATGTAACCGACCAGTCCTATTAAGGTTGGACATAGGGAAATTAATCTAAATCTAGAAATTAATCTAAAAACTACATATTGAAATCGATTTATAACCTTTTGAGTAATACCGATTTCTCAGAAGGTCATAAACACCACAGTAACACATGTGAACACCCCTCAAAGCTTCCTCCTTGAGAGAGCAGTGAGTCTCCACAGCTAGGTCAGCCTATTTTATTCACTGCATGTAGTCTGTTACGTCTGTAAGATTACAAGGAGAATATTTGGAGAGGGGAGGGGGAGCAGTGAGTCTTGACAGCTAGGTCATTCCAGTTTATCCACTACATGTAGTCTGTGAGATTACAAGGAGAATCTATGGAGAAGGGAGTTGGAATAGTGAGTCTTAGTAGCTAGGTCTCTGACCGCTGAAAACTAGAAATACAGTCTACTACAGTGATTGGCAACCTTATGAGCTTGGTGTGTCAAAATTCGCCAAAAAACCGAGCATAACTCGGGTGGTGTGTCACCTTGACAAAAAAAACATAATTTTGTGATATTTATAGTTTTAAATAACAAATATCTATAATTATTTAACTTCTAGGGTACTTTAATCCTAGGTTGTGTGATTGATCCTACCATGTACTGCCATACTACAGTCTGGCAGTATATGGGGATTTTCCACATCATCTATTTATTACAATGTGCTGGACAATCTCTCAGCCTCCCGGCTACTGCACCTGGCCGTGTAGGAGCCGAGGATGAAACTTAACTCTCCGGCGGCTGCGTGTCACTGAAAATGGTTATGCGTGTCAGCACTGACACGCGTATCATAGGTTGGCCATCACTGGTCTACTAAATAATTTTACTAGAAAAGTCATGTAACCGACCAGTCCTATTGAAAGGTTGGACATAGGGAAATTAATCTAAATCTAGAAATTAATCTAAAAACTACATATTGAAATCGATTTATAACCTTTTGAGTAATCCGATTTCTCAGAAGGTCATAAACACCACAGTAAACACATGTGGAAACACCCTCAAAGCTTCCTCCTTCTGCTGCTTATGATAGGTAAGTAATTCCTGTTTATTTCAATACCTGATAATAAGAAAGCCATAAACGGTGTCAGGACAATCAGCTCCAATATAACCTGACAAGGGCATAAGAGAGTCCTGTGTGTATTGGAGCAGAATTCCCCGGAGCAGCAGAGCGGATTCTCTTATATAAGTGTCATGTGTCCCAGCGCCCCCTCTGGCAGGAGCTGCTCTTCTTTTAGCCTCTTACACCCTGGTTTTTAAGAAAAAAAAAGTTTTACAATTATGCAAATTAAACTGAGGGGCTCCGGCTCCATAGGTGTTAATGGAGCTGCATTTACATAATTTTTAAAGCCCCTCAGGCTCATTTACATACAGTCTTTCATCCTGATGGTAGATGTCCTTTAAAGAAGAGCAGATCCTGCTAGAGGGGGCACACACCAGTATGTCAGTGTTCTTAGTTTACAATCCTTCATCCTGGTGGTAGATGTCCTTTAAAGGGAATTTATATGACAATTTAAAGGAGATGCGCCATAAAAACATCTCCCATATTTAATTATGACCTATTAGGATAGGTGGACGTCATAGCGGAAGTACAAGTGGTCTTGTTGTTAGATATTACCACATATATATGCAAAACCTTTGACTAGTTAGGGGTGGTCTTAAGAATCGGACCCATTTTTACCAGATGATCGTAACGTTACGGTGATGTTATACCAACATAAAATTGAGGGGCAGGTGATGTAATACATCAAGCGCAGTCACCTTCAGGGGTCATAACTACCAGTTTTCAGTCGCCATATGCTTGGCCAAAAAATGCTCTTGCAATCCATATCCCTCTAGTATATGTTATGGTAAATGACTGGAGACCTCTCACCATATGACTCAAAACTGACACACAACCCCCAAAAAGTTACACAGTGCAATTACACAGAGCAGCCAGAGGGGGCGCTATAAGGCGCACGTAAACACTGGCCATATGGGCTGACAGCGCTCATCCTCATTAACCATTACTGTTCCGGTGTAATGTGCAATTAACCAAGCATGAAGTGGGATAAACCATTAATAACCCCCCGACTATAAAGAGCGGTAGTGAGTGTGCCCGCATGCCCGCCGCTTACCTGGCCGCCCCTGACACCACGACACGTAGCCCCGGTTACATGCACACACATTGGAGAGGTTGGCAGAGTGCAGCCATTGCTCTGCAGTCCCCCCTCCCAGGAGCAGACACGGGGGCGGGAGAACGCCAGGCTGGGAGCTCTGTCATTGGTTGCTTCTCTTACGGTCTGTGTTGTGATTGGTGGAAAGAGCTCCACGTCAAATTAGATGACAAAAACAGCAGCACAAGCTGTTCGCAGCTAGAGATGAGGAAGCAGAGGGCGTACAGGGCTGACACACATGACACACAATGTTACATGAGAGCACACGGAAGTCTGCCGAAAATGAAATGAAAAGTTAAGGCAACCAATCAGATTGCACATTTCATTTTATAAAGGTGCATAGAAAATGAAAGCTGGAATCTGATTCGTCAATATTGCTGCTTTAGTCTTAAAGGGCTTCTCCATGTTAGTTTGTGCAGAGTAAATTTAGCATATAGACACCCCCCTCCCCAAGTTCTCTGATACATCATCACGGACCTCAGCTTTCTATTCTGTCAGGACCACCGCCATATGTGGCTCTGAGGCTGGGAAGCACGTGTGACCAAAAGAGGGGGTATTGGACAATATGGGGGCAACTAAAGACAATAGTCGGGGCTATTTAAAGGGGTATTTTTCTACTTGGATATCCTAGGGGATAAATTAGGAGTGTGACATAAGGCACTAAAATTTTCCATAACATGCGACATGTGCCATACGTTCTCATCCTGATACCTTATCCTCAGAATAGGACCTCAGTATATGATGGGTAGGGGACCCAACACCTGAATCACGTAGCAGTCAGACACCTATAGCCAAGGTCAGACACCACTGGGCAGAACCAGACAACTTGTATTGTATCCCCCACGAAGCCTGACCTTTTGGGATTGGGGGCAACTGGATTCCCCTGGTACCTGAGTGGCTGGCTAGAGTGGCCTAGCACTCAACTGGGTCACGATACAGGTGGAACAGGCCTTGTCCATGCAGGGCAGCAGACAGCCGGGTGACGTCACCTACCTAAATATGGTGGTAGATTTCCTTTAACATTTCCATCCTAGGCAGATTGTGATGCAGCTGCAATACCGAATATAGTAGGTGCCAATGGATGAACATATCATATTAAGGGAAGGGTACATGTTCTCAAAAGAAACTTCCTACGATACTACACAGATTCAGGATTAGCTGGCCAAACCTTTCCTACATATTAAAGGAAATCTATCATTTGTTTTCTTGCATTGTGCACCAAACATACCTTGAGAATGCTGTACCGACATTGAGACAGAAGCATATCTTGTTTAATCCCTGGACCTTGGGAAAGCTGGGTGCTGCTGGCTGCCGTTCATAAACACATTACACGGAGCTTCCTGAACTGTCCAGGCAGGACTAATAAACCTGAGCTGATGACTCTCTTACAGCAGCTGGGGGATGGTGCAGCGATTGATTACTTCTGCCTGTCAGAGACAACACAGTGATTACATCATTCTCTGCAGCAATGCATAATTAGGAGAAGTGCTGGAGCAGCCACAGGGGCGACCGAGCCTCATTATCATATTTTATAATAGTTTTTTTTTAATCAAAACTACTCAATTCAGGGATTAAACAAGATATGTTTCTGCATCCGTGTAGCTACAGCATTCTCAAGGTATGTTTGGTTCACAATGCATTAAAACAAATGGTAGATTTCCTTTGAGGACATTGGAAGCAGGTAAATTTTGTAACTTAACCGTCTGGCGGGCCATTGCATATGGGGCTGAGCCAGGCAACTGCAGTTAAGCGCCAGTATCTAACCGGGTCCCAGAGTCAGTGATCCCCACAGATTAGATTACATACTGATGTCCTATCTATGAATAGGGTGTTTGTAGAAAAAAGGTGGCTACTAGTTACCCCCTATCTATCGGATAGTCAAGAAAATATCTGAACCACTATTTTTTGAATTTTAAAATTGACATTAAAAAAAAAAAAATTCAGTTACTTCCATTGTGTGTTTTAGTCATTTTTGTATAGTCTTGGGTAATGGAGTGGCTATGCATTAGAGATGACAGCAATGGATTACACATTACATTGAGCTTTAAAAAAAGAGACCTGCTTCTACCTTCTCCTCGTCTTACCTTCTCCCGCTAGATTACATATTTAAAGCCTGGCTCCACTCGCTGCACATATATCATATATCATGTGCTGTTCCCTGTGTAGTGGCTGTAGTGGTTACTGCAGCCCAGCTATCATTATCATGAACAGAGTCCAGTTCCCCAGTTTGCAGGGAACTGCAAGTTTCACAGGTGCAAAATAGCTGAATTCAATTTCTTTGGCAGCGCCAGAAATATCCAAGTTCAGTACTAGCGGATAGTGTAGAGCGCAACCTTTGGAGGACCTTCAAAGGTCCTGAAATGGCTCTTGTGTAAGGATTTCATGGGTGAATACCTCTCACAGTCTAAAATTTGGTGAGTGGGTTGGGTGGCCATGGGCCCCCTAGAAGGCTTTGTCCACGGGTTACCGCCCAAACTGCCTATATTACAATCCACTATTGGGTGCAATGGACACTATTCTTGTGATCTGTGCCACCGCTTGGACTCCCAAGAGCAAAGTATCCCCTATCCCAGTGTTGGCGAACCTATGGCACGGGTGTGCACTCAGGCTGTTGCCCCAGCACAGAATTCACCAGACAGGACTTGAGGGATCCTCCTACAGGCCCAGGTAGCCCAGGACGTGAAGCATCTTGGTCTACCTGAGACTGCAGGAAGAGAAGGTGTGGACAGGGTCATATTATCATTGGAGCCATTGAAGCTCCTGCTCTTGGCCCCACAATTCTTCCTGTTCAGGGAAGCTCCAATGGCAATTCTCCCACCTTCTGTCAATGATATTGGTGTCCTCAGGACCCTTAAAAGCTGTGGTATAGCACGGAGCAAGAAGATTTTAATAATTTAATGCTAGGATTGCTGTGTTGGCACTTTGCAATAAATAAAGTGGGTCTGGTTTGCATTTTGGGCACTCTGTCTCTAAAAGGTTCGCCATCACTGCCCTATCCTATGAGGATAACTTGCTAATGATACTTGTAGTCTTCAGTAACAGTGCACAGCCTGAATTTCTAGGGGGTTAGAGGCCTCCACGACTGTATGTCACTAGAGGGAGTGACCTCCCTGATAAGGGAATTCATTGGATGAAGCGGGTCCTAAACAGACAAAGGTGCCAAAGATTGAAAATATTGGAGTGACCCATGGGCCAGAGCATAACCAAAGACTGGAAGAACCGGAGTGGCCCAGGGGTCGGAGCATGACCAAAGACTGGAAGTACCGAAGTGACCCATGGGCGGAGCGTAACAGGGCAGGAGACTGACCAAAGATTGGAGTACCAGAGTGGGCCCAGAGGCCGCCAGAGTGACCCATGGGCCGTAGCATGACCAAAGACTGGAAGTACCGGAGTGGCCCAGAGGCCGGAGCATGACCAAAGACTGGAAGTACCGGAGTGACCCATGGGCCAGAGAATGACCAAAGACAGGAAGTACCGGAGTTGCCCAGGGGCCGGAGCATAACCAAAGACTGGTAGTACCGGAGTGACCCAGAGGCCGAAACATGACCAAAGACTGGAAGTACCAGAGTGGCCCAGGGGCCAGAGAATGACCAAAGACTGGAAGTACCGGAGTGACCCAGGGGCTGGGGCATGACCAAAGACTGGAAGTACCGGAGTGACCCAGGAGCTGGAGGATGACCAAAGACTGGAAGTACCGGAGTGTACCAGGAGCCAGAGCAGGGTGAGTGCGCTTCTCCATTATTTTCCAGAATTCCCAAAAAAACTCTTTTATGGCTGGGTACATAAATTATATCTGTGCTAATGTCCACTCAAAACATCGGAATTTTTTTTTTTGCAATGGTATTTCTTCTTTTTTCACATTGCAAAAAATAAAAACTATGGCAAAAACTGATAAAATAAACTGTGAATGTGAATTAAGCAGTGGTGCCTAAGGTGCAGATTTAGATGTAGCTAAATTTCATCTACTCTGCAAAAAAAAATGTAGTTTTTTAAATCCATTTAATGGCTTATTTGTAGGATATGTCTGCAGCCTCATCCCAGGGTGAGCAGGACCTCAGCTCCTCATCTACAGGTGCAGATTAGTGTATATGCAGGTGATTTCTATTTACAGACATTTGGCTTCCCCCATGATGTCACCTGCCCGCTCCTCCCCTCCTGTACTGTAGTGATTATCCACTGTCACCCCCGTGGGCCCAGACATTAACTCTTTCACGCCTCCCTCTCACACACACAGTGACAGGTTCCGCTGCTCTGGCTAAGGCGCTCCTGTCCCTTTAAGAGGCGCTTCCTGTCGGGGCGGGCAGGGAGAGGTCACATGACCGGAGTCTTGTGACTGGCCGCACACAGTACAGCACCGAGCACATTGGGAGGGAGCAGCTGGCCGCGATATCATGGATAACAAGCCGCTCCTGCAGGACCGACCTCCCGCCTACAGTCCGGCCGCCCCCACAGTGTATGAGTATGGACCGATACCGCCGAACTACGGCACCATTAGGAACCAATTCTCACCACCTTACCCCTACCACACGGGAGAAGGTGGGTATCCTCAGCGTGTAGCATAGTCATGTGTCAGGCTATTACTCTATATACTCTATATACCGGGTGTATGTAACACATTTTATGCCAGGGATACAATGTTTCACTCCTACATCGCAGTCCGGTCACCAGCAAGTTGTGACAACCGGCGCCGGCTTGACCGCCAACTACTCCGCCAACCGTTGTGATTGGCTCTGCCGGAAATGTATTCTAGGAGGGATCTGCTCTCAAATGTAAGGGGAACTCCCCTTTAATTACAATATTGTGGGGTCTTTGCACCTGTGGGGTAACGGCACCGGCACGGCAGCGGTCTTGTCACCGTTTGATGGTGGCGAGAAAGAGAGTGCCAGGCAGACCTATCCGAATGTATGGTACAAAGCATGGCGAGGGTTGTAGGGATTCAGTGGTCGGTCGCCTATTACTGAAGACCTATCCCCTATTATTACTGTGGATTGGTATTAGGTCAGCCATGGTCAGTCTCTGATTGAAAGACTGCGCATTGGCTGGATTTTTTACGGAGCAAGCGTGGTAACGAGGATGGGACTCTGAGCCTCATGGTGATATGATACAAGGAATCCCTGCTGTAACAGGGACTCCTTGCATCATATCTCTTTAGTGCACCAGGTCCTTTGCTCTGCATCAATGGTCGCTCCATGTAATCCGGTCCATTGTTTATAGACCGACCACAGTTGTGTGCCACCGGCCTACATTGTTTTCATCTACAAACTACTTTCATATCACTGGGGAATCCCAAGCCTAAAGTCCTCCTTAGACATTAGAGCTGAACCCCCTATAAAGAGCCATGTTTACCCCCCTTTTATATTACCAAGGGAAGGAGAGTCGGGAGGACCCATAAATATTAGTTGGTCATCCGAAATCGGTATGTTTGGGCTATTTTTATGAAATGCGTAAGAGGGGAGGACTGTGACCTAAGCAAGCTTTGGGGTTGGAATGTGAATTTTGGGGTGCTTTTTTTGCACCAAGATCCACATAAAACACCTTGCAGTACAATTGAGTTAACTAAGCTCCACGCTGTGTACTCGAGGAGACCCTCAGTGCGGAAAATATACATCATACTATCTTCTTTCTAAATGCAATTTCCACTCTTGAATTACTAAATATTGTTTTGTTTTCTTTTTGTTCCATTAGTATAACTTTGTATTTTCTTAGTTTTATCTCTTAGGAGTCCATTGGGTGGATAGATGGCCCCCAGTCACATATAGGACCACCCACTGGACTCCAAAATATTAGTGAATGTAGTACAATTTGGACACCGCACTAGATAGGGTCACTGGATCGGACTTTGCTCCTATATTTGGTGTGTGTATAGCTTGTAAAAAGTGGAAGTGTTACTTCCTCAAACTTTTCATAATTTATAGCAAGAGATAATGTATAATAAGAGTCATAAAAGCGGATGTGCTCCTCTCCGGTGAAACTGTAGCATTATCACCTGTCTATGAGGACTATGTGCTACCCATTTATTGTAGGTAGGTAGGTCCTAGTTGTGGTAGATCTGGACCTTGTATAGTAGAACTGGAGGCAGAGGGCTCCATCCACTGTATAGAGGCCGCTCCGGGTCACTGCAGCTCAACTGCAATTAAAGGACACCTGTCATCAGGTCTGTGTCACTTGTCCTGTCACCTCTACCTGTTGAAGCAGATCACAAGGATCCCATCCCAGCCTTTATCTAGTTATTTCATACATTAATCATTGTAAAATCATCTATTCTTTATCATGTAAATGAGGCTGGTCACATGGTCAGAGGCAGTGATGTCACCCCTGTTACCCCTCCCCTCTCCTCCCCCTGCTCATGTATGTGTGTAATGTATAGTAAAGCATGGCTAGTGTGTGTGCTGCATCTGCTGACCTGCTGCATCCTCCTAATATACAGGTGAGAGACACAGACATCAGCTACACATGAATCTGACATGTTCTGCTGTAACATGGCTGCCTGGAGCTGTTGTATCTCTCCTATACACACACACATGCACACACAGGCTGCAGGGGGCGTGGCCACCAGCACCAGACAGCACATCATTATACAGCCTCACACCATTATACAGGCTGTCAGTCAAGCACTGGGGGTGTGGCTGTGCCTCCCACTCATGAATAAGGTGGACAGCTTGAATATGCTAATGCTTCATTGGACATTTCACAGGACATTTGCATACAGCTTTAGGACCTCATTGCTTAGGTTTACAGGCATGTAGAGGGACAATGAAGGGATAGAGGCAATGCTCTCTAATGGCAGTTTATGAAAATATATTTAGTTTAGGGGGTTATTTTGCATGACGGGTTCTCTTTAAAGTAGATAAGTCTCCTATTTAATGGAGTTGTAGTTCCCTGCAGCCGCTGCTGTATACGGATTTGAGGTTCAGGCGTGTGGCCGTATTTACACATTCAGTTTTTCAGATGCAGTTTTTGGAGCCAAAAGCAGCGGTGGACCATAATGGGTGAGATTGTGTCATTGAGAGAAGCAGTTTCTTCTCTTTTTCTCACTCCACTCCTGGTTTTGACATCAAAAATTGCATCTGTATGTGTGAACACAGCCTGAGGGTGCTCTCACATGTTCAGTTTTGCAGACACAGTTTTCAATGTCCGAACCAGGACCGGAGTGACAAAGAGGATGAGGAGCAGCACCTCTCAATGACCTGTAGACTCCTATTATAATCCACACTAGCTTTTGGCTTTGAAAGCTGCATACAAAAAACTGAATGTGTGAACACAGCCTCAGGATAACTTCACAGTATCAAAACTGCCCAATGGACCAGGGAACCCAAGAGTGCACAATAGAATCACATAGCCATGTGTATAAACTGCCATTGTATGTACAGACAGTCCCCTACTTAAGAACACCTGACTTACAGACGACCCCTAGTTACAAACGGACCTCTGGGTGTTGGTAATTTACTGTACTTTAGCCTTGGGCTACAATAAACAGCTATAACAGTTATCAAAGGTCTACAATTAAGCTTTAATATTAATCCTGGTTCCGATAACAACCCAACATTTTGAAAAAAAATCATCAGAGACTAAAAAAAAAAATGTGGCTGGGGCTAAAATTATAAAATATACAGTTCCGACTTGCATACAAATGCATCTTAAGGACAAACCTACAGAACCTATCCTGTACGTAACCCGGGGACTGCCTGTATTCAATAACAGCCGGTGTCTGCTCAAATGTGTACGGAACTGGTAAACCTAGTCTTAAAGGGGTTGTCCAGCATAAGTAATTTTTTTTAATTGTACGCAGGTGGTTTAATGATAAAGAACTTAGCCTACGGCTAGTCCAGTGCATGCTCCATCCTATATTAGGTCCCTGGCCCATGAACAATTTTCTCGTATGGGCAAGTTTTCTCGTGCATAAAACTTGCCCATTGTAGTCAATGGGTGCGTGATAAAAAAAAAGGCGTCCCTCGGATATCATTCTGGTGCGGTCAGTCGACCTCTGACCCGGCAGTGACTACAGTCACAACACTAGACCGGAGGTAAAGACTAGCGCTTTATATTTATATCACCTGGATGCAGTAAAAGATTCCAATCCCAGACATTCCCTTTAATAATGGCACTAGACCTGTGATGTGCTCCCAATTACTCGCCATTGTTTTACCCTCAAACCTTCGAGTGTCTCCGAGTTCCTTGTAGCTTGTGGTTTTCAGAGGATTATCTCACATGTCATGTGAACTTTGGCTATCACATGTTTATCCTCGAGTTTTTTGCGATTGCTGATGGGGGCAGAGTGATAATGAGACATGACTGTGAGATAACGGTGCCACAGTATTGACCTCTATAGACACGTGGGATGTAGTAAACCTATATATAGTCTCTGCAATGCAACCAGCCGGGGGATACCTCCTCTTCACAGCTTATGGAGTAGACTTAAAGGGGTC
Source organism: Engystomops pustulosus (assembly GCA_019512145.1). Classification (NCBI taxonomy): domain Eukaryota; kingdom Metazoa; phylum Chordata; class Amphibia; order Anura; family Leptodactylidae; genus Engystomops; species Engystomops pustulosus. The sequence goes on from CM033648.1 coordinate 15,947,865, forward strand.
GGCCACTTTTATTTTTTATTTTTTTTGGAATGTAACTGTGGGGAACAGGATATTAGGTCCTTTACCAATATATATCCATTAAAAGTTCTTTTTCCTGATATATAAAGTGATGTCGCCTGTCTTTTTACGTCATCAGCCAGAGATTCCTGTCCATAAAATGGCCACAGATGGAGGCAATCGCCAGATAGAGATCACATGACCCTCCCTCTGCGGCCATTTTATGGATAGGAATCTCTGGCTGATGAGGTAAGACAGGAGGCTTCACTTTACATATCAAGAAAGCGGAGCAGAACTAGTAATAGATGTATATTGGTAAATTACCTTATGTCCTGTCCGAGCACTTGCACACATTACAAAAACTGTAGTTGCCTACTATCACTCTAAAAAGAAGAGGGCTTTGGACCACCAGCAAGTTGATATAGATGAGTGGTCCTAAGGATCATCGATATCATAAACCTGGAAGACCCCTTTAACTATGTCCCCCCTCTATACATCAATACATCACTAGTCTTCCTTGAGACGTAGTAGTTAAAGGCATTGTCTCAAGATCCACTGTCAAAAGGCCCTCACTAATCTGTGGGGGTCCTGATAGTCCAGGTCCTGTTTATCCTAATTATTAGAACATGCACATCTGACTCTCTGATCACTCTATAGGGCACTGCTGAAGTATCAATTTCATATAAACTTGATTTAAAGTGTTTTATAAGGAATTCTGGTGTAAGGGGTAGGAAGGCGGTAAAAAAAAAAACTTGCAGTGCTCCTGGTTTCTGCATTGCTCCATTATTTCTGCTTTTTGGCCCTGTGCCTGGCCAGAAGTCCAGAGGGTCATGGGAACCGCTTCGGACTAATTGGACCTAGGGACGGCAAAGCAAGTGATGTCCCATGGTCAGTGGCTGGCAGTAACGTGAGCCCCCAGGAACCTAACTCCAGCCCCGAGACCAAATTTTTTTTTTTTTTTTTCCCCCAATCCTAGGGAATTCTGTAAACCCCATTGAGGACTCGGATAGTAATGGCACTTGTGCCTTTATAGACAGATTATTTTCCAACCATTTGCTATTGCTCTCCTAAGATTTGGTAATGCGTTGTTTACTTTTAGCACATCGTGTACTGTAGGTAGACACACACAGACGGTAAATCTGGCAGATTTGCAAAATATCTGGACAATATTGCCTCCACACCTGAGGCCAGACCTGACTATTCCCCCTGTTATTAGTCGCCCCGGAGCTGTCATGTGTCGGTGTCGTGCAGCGCATCGTAACACGTCGACTGCTAAATGTTTGTAGTGTTAATATTTAACTTCCCTTCTCACTGGCAAATACATGTAAATGATTACTAATCGCTGCTTGTGTCAGGTCGGATATGGTAGAGGCTTATGAATCATTCTGATAATTGTCATTGGAATTGAGTATATCCGTATCGCTGGATCATTTCAATATGCTGGCGGGTCCATCACCATCAATCCTGGCTGCGCTGAGCGCATGTTCTTCCTGAGGCGAAAAAGTCAATTGTGTGTGAAACTAAATCTAGTGACCTGTAATGATATAAACTTTTTCTGTTTTCAGGATACATTTCATCGCCGGTGTCTGCCTACCCCAGTGTCTCCTCCATTGTTGCACAACCAACAACAGCAGCCGCCGCAACACCAGTAGCCTCAGCAGCGGCAGCAATAACTTCTGTGGTGGTGGTCGGAGGGTGTCCAGCGTGCAGGTAATGTGATGGCTACAAATGCTCCTGGCCTCGTATTCACAAGATTATAATGACGCATCTGCTAAATTCGTCCCAGCCATGGAAACCTTCCATCGGATATATCCTACTGTATGGGGGGAACTTGTCTGATTACTGGGGGCTAAACCTTGGGACATCGGCCTGCAAGTTTCCCTTTCGAATAAAGAGATAATGACCTTCTCATCCAGAACAGCTCCAGCACTTCCTTTCACTAAATTGCGCTGTGCTCATCAATTTCCAACGCCTCCGTCTTAATAAATGGATCCCCAGCACGCATGCACGATCTGCCACTTCATTCAGTTAGGGTACATGTACACGTCAGAGGGCTGGACAGGAGGAGGGATGAGCGCTTCTCATTGACACATAGGGCCACATTTATCACTTTTGTGCGCCTAAGTGTAGTAGTTGCGCCTAAATTCGGGCGCACTGTTTTGCCAGAATTATCACAAGCTACAACCATCTGTGATAAGTATATTTTCTGCCTCTTATTAATCACTTTACTTTAACACAGTTTAGGCGCAGTTTAGGCGCAATGTTAGATTCGGGCACTTACATGTCATCCTGCTACAAGCTCCTCTCTGCTTCTCCCACAGCCCAGAATGAAGATAACACTCACAGCAGCACCCAGGTGTGTGACACCCTGCACCCAGTGACCTCCTCAGCAGGGGCTTCTCCTGGAGGGGATCCCCCAGTGCTGGTCTCCTGCTGCACCCCTGTAATTCTGCACAATATCCTCCTCAGACACTGTGCAGAATTACATGGGGGACCCTTGTTTGTAGTATCTGCAAACTTCTGCAAACTTGTGCAAAGTTCTCTTCTCTCTTGCTTTGAGCTCAGGTTTTGCAGAATATTTTGTAAATAGAAGGTGATGAACTGTAAATAGAGTCTGCAGCTCCTGTCTGCAGTGTATCTAATGTATCTATTATATGTTCCAGTGTCTGGCTGAGCTCTGCTGCTAGAAATGAGCTCTTCTGCAAAGGGGCTCAGTGCTTTCTTCTCAGATAACGCCACCTTCGGGCTGGAGTGTTTTTGCGCCCGTTTTTGCGCCTAAATGCAAAAGTCGCACGTGATGAATATCATTAGGCGCAGCAAAACATCTGGATTGGTAAGATAGATGAGGGAAAGGTGGTTATTTTTGCTGCGCGGCTAATTTGACGTTTAATCGCAAAAATGGCGCAAAAACGGTGCGTCTAAACGAAAAGGCTCAAAAACAACAGAAAAAACAAGTGATAAATGTGGCCCATAGTTTTTGCCTCCGTCTGACCAGTATACAACGAATACTGGAAAAAAGATAGGATGGAAAGACATAGTAAGCTACGCATGCGCTCAATGGAGGCAATAGAAGCCTATGGGGACTGGATGAAACGTACTGCATCTTTCCTGCCCCCTCGCTGAGTGCATACTCGGCTCAGTAGTAGGGGACTCTGGTGATAAAGACAGTGATATCACTGGGGAGAAAGCTGGTGATTGGCTGCTGCCGTTGAACACTCCTCTTCCTGTGTTCAGGGGGGCGGTGTCACCGGGTGACGTGTCACACTGTATAAGCATAAGGTGGGATACCTCTATGCCATACGTTTTAATAATAATTCTTTATATAGTGTACAGAGATTGCGTAGCACAGAGCTTGCCAAATCGCTCTCTGTCCCTAATGGGGCTCACAATCTAATCAAGTACATACCAGTATGTTTTGGGGTGTGATAGGAAGCCGGAAGACCCGGAGGAAACGCAAGCAAACACTGAGAGAACATACAAACTCTTTGCAGATGTTGACCTGGATGGAACTTGAAACCAGGACCCCAGCGCTGCAAGGCAGTAGTGCTAACCACTAAGCCACCGTGCTGCCCCACACGTTTTAAGGACACAGAGAATCTGCCCAACATGTCCTTACAACGTATATAGCAAAAATGAGGAGTGAGTACAGGACCCCAATTCTTGTGATGTGCTGGGATCCCAGCAATAGGACTCCAAACAATCAGATTGTGGATAAGGTATAGCAATAACACTTAGTACAACCCCTTTTAAAGGGATATTTCCCCCCCCCCCCCTTTTATGTATTTATGACATATCCACAAGTTAATTCTAGTTGGAAATGTCATATCTAAGACGGGACTTCTGTAGGACAGTCGGGGGTAGCCACCCTGGAAGTCCCATAGGAGCTTGAATTTCTTAGTGGACTTAAAGTCGAAAGTGTCATTTTTAATTCCCGACTTCCCGTGTCCTTCTTTTTCCCTAAGTGGAGTCATATGCCTGAGGATTGTGCAACGTGTGTGGTCAGCAGTTACTGAATCATCCTATACTTGTGCCTCATTTTCTCAGGATTGTTTCTAAAGAGTCGCCCTCCAAGTGCTCACTTGAGGCTAAGGGCTCCCTATGCAAATAACAAATATCTGACTAAAGTGTCTGATCTGCATAGATGACCTGGGTCCCTTAAAGGACATCACTTATACTGATGGTAGATGTGTCCTACTAAGAAGTTCCTAAGGAACTATGCTCCTCAGGACTTCTTTTATTACAACTCTATACACTGCGGCAACATAGTTCTATAGAAATTGGGGTAATCCGTCTGTGGCTCTCAAACGTCCTAAAATTTCTTCACTCCTCTGTTCTGCTAGCAGACCCGCCTGGTCCCAGACTGATTACCATAATTTTTATAACTCTATATGTATAGAGTTTTAGAATAAAAGAAGTCCTGAGGACCATTGTTCCTCAAGATTGTAGTTGTCCTTTTAAGGGTGCGTCCACACGTTCAGTTTTTTAGATGCAGTTTTTGATGCCCAAACCAATAGTGGATTAAAAGTAGGAGGAGGAGCAGCACCTTTCAATTATTTGTCTCAACCCATCATCATCCACACATGTGAAATTGACTTTTCCAGGAGTGTATAGTTTTCTCACACTGCTGTGCCTGAGCTCTCTGCATTTGAGTTCACAGCCTCTACCCTCTGTTTTAATTAATTTGTAGAAGACTTCTTGTTGAATACTACAGCAGTCATTCAGAGCAGAGGGTAGGAGCTGTGAAGGACACACCACTGTCCAGCTACAATCCTGGAATATAAATCCATGTGTCAGTCCTGCTGCTTTCAACACTACACACACACAAGTATGGTAACACAGATCTCTAGGGAAAATACCTACCGCTTTGTATAGTTAAAACTGCTGGTAGATTCCCTATAATGCTATAATCCCATATCCGCTTTGCACCCAAGGTCTTCCGGTGAACATACAGAATTTTGAGGAAAGACTGAGTTTTTATTTATTTATTATTGGTTTGAATCCAATGGGTCGAAAAAGTCACATTTGTCTACTTTTTTTTTTTTTTAAGGTAGACAAATGTGACTTTTTCGATTCAGTAGTAGTTTACTGGGGTAAAACATGGTGAATGGTTCCCTTTTAAGAACACCCAAATTTCTCAGACTTTTTTACTTTGCTGGTTGTCTTAGCAGGGGGTCCGATCGTCGTGGTTTCAGTGAGGAGGTACCAATTGTATTATGCAGAGGAGATTTTCTATAAGCCCTTGTGTAACATTAACCACTTCTGATCATGGAAGTGTTTTATGGCTTCCTATAGATGTACTGTATACAACATGTCCTGCATGATGTGTATACAGATAGTCAACTTCCTTACAATAAATACATATGGACAAGTTCTGGTCATATGATGTGAGATGAAGGCATTGTTAGAGGACATGAGGAAGAGGTCACTGTGTTCCCTTTTGTCGTCCTATAAATACACGCATTATGCGTATGACATGCACAAGCTGCAGGGCAGATTTTTTTATTCCTCTTTTTTTTTTCGGGGCAAATTTATTTTATTCCTTTTCATATGAGAGGGCTCATAACTCCACCTAGTGGTAGGCCAATTTATTGCAGCCGACTGAATTTTATATGAACTGAGATAAAACAATGATCTATCCCTACGTAGAGAAAGTGGACGGTATACTCTCATGAAGAGGGGAGGGGAGCAGTTTTAGGATTTTTAAGGTTGACTTTTTTTTTTTTTTATTTCAGAAGAGGCGGTGCAGATTCTGTCTGCATGTAGATCATGTCACTTGGAAAAATCTTTCAAAAAATAATTTTCAGGTGCATTTTTTTTTTTTTGAGTCGTATTGCACCTAACCTGTGGGCACATTCACAAGACAGATTTTTGCATAGGTTTTCCTGATGGAGGGGCTGTGACTTAAAGACAAGTCCTGTGTTTCGAGAGGATTGCACTAGAAATGTCACATTTTTACCTGAATTTCCCCATATGAACCTGTTCTGAGGCTGTGGTCACAGTTGGCATTTCAGTTGCATTTTTAAACAATTACATTTGGTCTCCTATATGCTCAGGTGGAGGGTAAGGAAATACATCAGCGCCATAGAGAAAATTGGAGCAGCTGCTGCGCGTGCGACCAACTGCTGTCGTGATCTTGGGGTATGAGACCACATCGCTGAGGATTAGGGACCGCATCACTAGCCTGTGGATAAGGGCTAATGTCTTCTCAGTGGAGAACCCCCTCAATCAAAATAAGGGTCAGGGGTTAAATTCATAGTCCACATCTATGTAGAATTGTGTGTGTGTATAACATTATCAAACCTTTACGACCTATGACCTGACCATGTGTGTTATATTCTCGCTTGTCGCAGGGTCGGCGTTCTGGAGGACTCGTTCACCTGTCTGGGGATCTTCTGTGCCATCTTCTTCTTTCCGATTGGAATCCTGTTCTGTCTCGCCCTGAGGCAACGAAGATGTCCCAACTGTGGAGCCACCTTTGGTTAAGAGGATCTAAAAGAGACAACCCTTTGTATATCATCCCCTTCTCGATGCACAATCCTTTTTCTTTAATTGAATAGCCTCATTGTATGTGGTGGTGACCCGGTATGTCTTTCTGTTCTGCATAGGGCGGGAGGGAGAGCTCTGTGCCATAGGGACACATGGAAGCGCCGCACTTCCGTATAGCAGTGCCTTCAGAGACTGTACCACAATCCCGGCTCTGCCCTGTGCTTATGTCCAATGAAGACAAGTACCCGTCGCTTGTGTTCACCTATTTGTATATATGTTAGAGTCAGACAAATTTCAATCTGTAAAATGTCTTTGGATGAAAAAAACAAAACCATATTTTATAGTAAAACAAAGCAGCACTGTGATAATTCTAAAGTTTATCTTCATTAAAATGAACAAATGATCTATTATGCCTTTTGTATCGATATGTCTGTCGGCAATTGGGGTTATATTTATGTATGGAAGATCCGAATGACTGCTACCCAACAGGTCCTGTTCCTGGACTGCTAACAGATCAGTAGTGGTTCTTTATGACTGTCCATGTCCTTTATTGGTCCAATTACCATAACTTCATACTGCTTAACTTCAAGCGGCCGCACTAGTAACCAGCCACCATGATGCACAAAATACCACCTCAGAAATGTCTAATGACACTGAACGGCAATCTCTGCTCTTCTGTCTGCTGGTTATATGTGCCTGGGTCAGGACCCTATGCAGAGCAGCTGAGGACCCAGGAGCTGTTGCACACGGCTGGGTGCAGAAGAGGGGTGCTTAACACTCCTTACTTCTCCATTAAAAGCTGCCCAGTTTGTGCCTTAGATCTCTTATTACAGACAATTTACATTATAAATGGGGCCTTCTACAGACCCCCAACCAGACAATAAATAATACAGCCCACAAACCAACTAATAAATAACAGTGCAGACAAATACTGGAGACCCTCAGAGGAGATGGATAGTAATGGAGACCGTCAGATAAGGCGTCAAATACTGGAGTCCTCCAGAACCAATGCAGGAGACCCCAGACCAGACAAGAAAAAAAAAAACAACAACAAATCCTTTCCTGGCTCATCTCGCACCCTGCACCACACTACAACTGGTCCTGGTGCTGGTTGTATACGCCAGTGTCGGGACTCTGAGCAGAGCTGACGAGTACTTACCGCTCCTGAGTCCTCTGTCTGAGTGCCACTCTGCTCCGGATCCTGACGTCTGCTTATACAATCGGAGCCAGAAGCCTGGACCAGCAGCAGGGCCCGGCTGATCCATCACTGATGGAAGCGCTCACTCTTCTGACGTGGAAGCACCTTATGGCTCTCCAGATCGGGCAGCCCTGCCCTAGCTTGTCACAACCTCCTTGAAGTGTCACGACTAACTTTACTAACTTTAGATCCAAAAATTTGGACCGTACATGAATAACACCAGTGTGTCATCTGTGTGCCATCTGTTTCTCTGTTCTCATTGACTTCTATGAAAAGTTCGGACCTACTTTGAGTTGAATTGAACGTCCAACATGCGGATCCATGGTAAACAATTTTGTAGGTCCATTATGAAATTAATGTGACAGTGTTATATTGGTTAAAACAGATCGCACATGGATGCTTAACTTGCCAATGCTTCTATGGGTCATCCAGACTGAATGGTAGGTTGCTGGATTGCAATATCTCACATAGCCTTTAGCAAACAGTGGCGCTGTTTTCCTTGTTTTTTTTTTTTTTCCCACTATGATGTAGTCTATTATCTTGATATACTAGCCGATGACTACTTCTAGCTACTATGACGATGTCTGTATGTCCGATTTTGGTGGTTTTACGTTAAACATGAATAGGACTGGTCTACATACTACAGGGAGTTTTCATGGTAGTTCTGAATCTGGTCATGTATATACATGTGGGAGGTGAATCTGTTCTTGCGGATCTGGTTCTGCAGCCCTGACTGACGGGAATACGCTTTATTTGTGCTGCTAATAAGATTGAGTCCATGACCGCCCTGTATTCATTATATACTGTGCTGTAACCTCACACTGCTGCAGCAATGCATCTACTGAAAAATGTATCTCTGACAGTAAGAAATCATGTCCTAGGTGAAATGTGAAAGACCAGTGTTCTCTGGGGGACTAATCAGACCATCTAATTGGAATCCACTACTAAGCCAAGATATACTTGCTAGCACCCGCAGGTAACGTAGATGTGACTGCTTCCAGCTCCGTCCTCTCACTTTCTGAAGGGCATAACACCTGAGTGGTGTGAGGTCAGGGTGTCTGCTCCTCACCAATCAGACAATGATGGCCTGTTTTGTGGATAGGCCATGAATTCTAAATCCTGGCAGGTTCATATGGTTCGATATCTAACAATAACTACATTCATGTTGGTTAAATTGAAAAGCAACCTTAAAGGAAAGCTACCATGAGGAACCTACTAATCTGTAATTTAATTAATCCTGGAACTTAATTTAACTTGTTAAACTTTACTTTAGTATTATGTAAATTAACTGTAGAGGCTACTGCGGCTATACTAGCCTGGCTGGGCACTGGCTTATGCTACTCGGGGCCGGATCATAGGGTAGCTCCTGGGACGCGCTCCCCAGGTTCCCCCAACACCATGGCCCTTAAAGGGGCCCCACTAAATGTGGGCAATTCGGGCGGTCCCACAGTGTATTTGGCTCCGGGCTCCCTGGGCCAACTCACGCCAATGTGCCTGACTTTCATCTATGGCAGAGTGACGGAACAATAAGTTCCCTGCTCTGCCATAGACGATCGCATGTAAGCAAAGATGGCGGTGTGACGTCATCTTTGTTTGCATCCGATATCCACCCTGACACAGCGAGGGAAGATGAGGATGGCGCGCATCGGGGCAAAGATGGAAGGTGAGTACAATTTTAGTATTTTATCTAGGACTGTATATAGTTATTATAGGGGGGTTGAATATATTATGGGGTGGTGTATAGTTATTGTAGGGGGCTGTATATAGTTATAGGGGGACTGTATGCAGTTAATGCTGTGGGACTTTATATAGGTAATGTTGGGGGCTGTATATAGTGAATACTGGGAGCTGTATGTAGTGATTTAGGGAAGTTGTGTATAGTGATTGCTGGAGGGGCTGTTTACAATGATTGCTGGGGGAGCTGTATACAGTGATTGCTGGGTTAGCTTTATACAAAGATTATTGGGAGCTGTATATAGCGGTTGCTGGGGGGCTGTATATAGTGATTGCTGGGGGCGGGCTGTATTTAGTGATTTCTGGGGAGAATGTATATAGTTATTGCTGGGAAGTGGTATATAGCGATTGCTGTTCCCTGTCTGGACTCCCCCACCATATTCTGCGCCCAGGGGCCCCCACCAACCTTAATCCAGCCCTGATGCTACTCCACGCCCCAGTAGCCTCTGCAGTTAATTTATATATTACTAAAAAAAAGGTTGTTGTTTTTTTTAACAAGCTAGGTTAGGTTCCAGGATTATTAAATTACAGATTAGGGCAGAGATAGGCAGGAGGAATTTATAATCGGATCGACTTCTGATGGTAGGTTTCCTTTGAAGTTTCACTCCACGCAGGTAGTATGTTTTTTTTATGAAATCGGGCAAAAACATTATTTCAATATCCAATTAACCTTGAAAACGGCTAATTCTTACTACCTTCTAACAGTATTTCCCACAGATGCATAGTCCCCTGTGGGTCGGTACTGTTCTGAACATATGTAATGACACAGACTGGCAATGGAGATTATTGGCGTTAGCGTTACAGACTCCGTTTTACACCCTTCTATAAGGAGTGCTGACCCGGAAGTTGTAGATGAGCACATTGTACTGGAGTGTGAACACTGCATCTTTCTTAAATTTTTGGCAAATTTCAGGTGTGTTACCCTTGTTTTCTTCTTGTTCCGGAAGTAGTACTATGCACTCTTTGAACTCTTGTATGATTGGCTAGTTTGTGGGTGATTTGTTTGAGGTCCCTGAGACAAGACACTCCGGTAGACGTCACCCTTTGGGCCAGTGAATGAGTGGAACGTGACTCGGAAATTTGGTCAGAAGCCATCCGAAATCTCAAGTCGGGGACTTGCAGAGCGAGTACTAGCTGTAATGGTTGTGATGCAAAGGCCCAGGGTGAAACTTTAAAGGACATCTACCACCAGGATGAAACACTGTATGCAAATTAGCCTGAGGGTCTCTAGGCTACATTAACATCTATGGAGCCCCTCAGGCTCATTTGCATAGTCTTTCATGAGGGTGGTAGATACCCTTTAAGCCTCATTCAGTTTTTTTTCCATGCTCATTAAATATTATATATTTAAAAAGAAAAAAAAAACAACAACTGGTGCTCTCCTTAAAGGAAATTCACCCCCAGGATGAAGGATTGTAAACCACGCACGTTGGCAAGCAGGTGTGTGCCCCCTTTGCCAGGATCTGCTGTTCTTTCAGCTTCTTAAGCTCTAGTTTTGACGGAAAAAAGGTAAAGATAAAATATGCAAATGAGCCAGCGGGGCTCCAGTTCCATAGATGTCAATGGAGCCTGGAGCCCCTCAGGCTTATTTGCATAATTTTTATAATCTAAAAGAAGAGCAGATCTTGGTAGAGGGGGTACTCACCAGCATGTCAGTGTGCTTGATTTACAATCCTTCATTCTGGTGGTCGATTTCCTTTAACCCCTTCACGCACTGTGACGGAGATTGGCTTTGCTGCATATCGCAGCAAAGACCCTTCGCTAACACCCGTGGTCGGTGCTTGCACCGATCGTGGGTGTTAACCTTTTGTTTGCCGCATGGGCGCCGCCATCTTACCTCCGATCGTCGCTAACCCGAACGTCAATGGGGGACGATCGGTTGCCATGGTAGTCTCGGGTCTTCGTTTGACCCGAGGCTGAATGGCTTCTGCCTATTCATTACCATGAGCCAGTTGCTCATTGTAATGTACAGTGTGCAGAAATGCCATATACTACAATACAGTAGTATTGCAGTATATGGTAGGAACGATCTGACCATCTAGGGTTAATGTACCCTAGAGAGTCTAAGAAATAGTGGAAAAAAAAAAAAGTTTAAAAATGTGAAAAATTAATAAAATATTTAAAGATCAAATCACTAGAACTGATATAAAATAAACAATAAAAATCACAGACACATTAGGTATCGTCACGTCCCAAAATGCCCTATCTATCAAAATATAAAAACGGATATAACCGGCGGTGACCTCCGAAATGCGACTTTTACACCTTTTTACATGACATAAAAATGTAATAAAAAATGATCAAAATGTCGCACAGTCCTCAAAATGGTAGCAATGAAAACGTTGGCTCGTTTCGCAAAAAATGACCCCTCTCCCAGCTCCGTGCGCCAAAGTATGAAAAAGTTATTAGCGTCAGAAAATGGCAAAAATTATTTTTTCCTTTTTTGTACACATTCGTTTAATTTTTGAAAATGTATTATAACGCAATAAAACCTATATAAATTTGGTATCACCGCGATCGTACCGAACCAAATAATAAAGTAGAAGTGTTATTTGGAGAGAACAGTGAAAGTCGTAAAAACTGAGCCCACAAGAACGTGACGCACATGCGTTTTTTGTTTCCCCTCAATTTTTCCACATTTGGAATTTTTTTACGGCTTCCCACTACATGGCAGGGAATAATAAATAACATCACGGGAAAGTACAAAATAAGCCCTCACACAGCTCTGTACATGGAAAAATGAAAAAGTTATGGATTTTTGAAGATGGAGAGCGAGAAATGAGCGAAAATACCCTGCGTCCTTAAGGGGTTAAAGAGAAACAATACTCCCTAATATGACCACAGAGACCAAGAACAGAACAATGTGTTATTGTCATATTTTTATTTTTTATTTATCGGATTACTGTATGATTGTAGTAATATGTCTGTACCAAAAAAATCCTTCTGACAGACACTACAGGAACATGGAGGATACCATCAGTAGTAGAGCTGGGAGGAGGATGGAAACGGTCGATGCACCTAAAAGGAAGTAATAAGTTTAGACTATGTATATTTTTTATAGATTAGGTCCCATATTTACATCCAGTATATACTATACAGAACCATATTATGATGTGAATACATTTTTGTTGGGCGCTGTGTCTTTATTTTTTGCTGTACCAGGAGACTGCTATGTCTAATATACAGCATTTGATTGGACAAGTATGAATTTGAGCTGTATTGGCCTGGTAATCCCTTTGTATTTAATATATGGGGGAATATATATTTTTATATATACTTACTTATTGGACCATGATACGAAGCAGCTGAAAACAAAAAAAATTGAAAAAAAAAAGATTTTTTTGTCAAAGTGAAACCACAAATAATAATTACAATGTAGCATTTTCACTATGTTGTCTATATTGCTTATATAGTTCTTAAAAAGGACTGTCCCCTATTAGAACAGCATGGCTGCCCCTCCTGTCCACATGTTGTGTCTGGTAGTGCAGCTTGATCCTTATACACTTCAATGGTGCTAAGCTGCACTACCAGACACAACCAATAGACAGGTGGGGCACTATTTTGGAAGGAATCATTCATACATTTGAATCCTGGACAATCCTTTAAATTAAAACATAGCATTTTCTGTATATTGCATGACATATCCTTTAAGATATTAGGTGTAGAATGTACTTGGCAGCAATCACCCACTGGTACCAGCCACACAATACACCATGTGCAGTAGACAGTACAAACCAGAGCAAGTGTTGTTTTATTTTGTCTCATTTGATTTCATTCATAGGAGCTGATGCTTTGCTTCTTTTCTATAGCTACAAATCCCCCTCTGAGCCCTCATACTGCCACAGAGTTTAACAATAACATTCTGGCATCTTGCAGCCGTCACTAGGGGGAGCTCTCTGTATGCATAGTACTCCATCTGAATTTAATAGAAGCTGTATTGCTAGCAATATGTATGCAGCATACTCCCCCTAGTAGTGACTGCCAACAGCTTCTAAGAGAGGCTTTCCTATACTTTAATATTTATATCCACTTCCTATCATGGGTGAAACTATTCAATGTTTGCATCTGTGACCTCACTCCAATATGAAAATTATTAAAATCATTACCTGAACGGACAATCGGTCCAAATGAAACATCCTGGGTTTCTACATCCATCCGAGCACTGCGGGCTCCGGAGCATGACTAAAACAATACAAAGAATAATGATCAATGTTAAAACATAGACATAAATGTGCATTGTACTATGTTCATAAAAGTAAAGTGACCTCACAGTTACCAGTTTACAATGTTAAGTTCAGTGTGACTCAAAGGAGGGATAGGTCAGGTCATGTGACCCTCCATCAGCAGCCATTTTGATACTAGAGAACTTTATTAGCAGAAAAACTAGCTGTAATACACAAGGGGCCTATTGAGTTAGGGTAGAATGGTCAATCTCTAAATGACCTAATAGACAACTCAAAAATGTATTATACACCAGTAACAAGAGAATCCACCCACCGGCACACAGCTTCCAGTCACGGTATTGCAAAGACCCAGAGCACAATGGATGTAGACGGAGTCATAAGCGTCGCCCACAAACTTAAACATCTGCACCTGCAGACGTCCTTCCCTGGACACTCCGTTCTGAGGCACCGAGATCGTCGAATCTTGTTTATTGGGACAGCTGCAAGAAAGAAAGAGGATGAAGGGGTTACTATATGAGGTAAAAATTTAAAAACGTAAAGGGTTTGGATGCTTTTTCTTATGTTTTTGTAATGTTTGGATAGAGCCTAACTGGCTTATTGGTGGGGATCTCAGTGATGACAAGAACAGGTAGTCTGAGGTACTTCTGTCGGACCCCTCTTTGCTCCCTGAGAAGATCTCTATGGAGCTGACGGAGATTGATTAGCGCGGTACTCGTCAATCTACATCAGCTCCATGATATATATCAAATAATCGGAGCAGAACTTTTATTGGATGTTTTTTGGTAAATTACCTAATATCCTCCTCCCACACACACACTTACACACATACATACAAAAATATAATGTAAAGTGGCCAACCCCTTTAAAAATATTTTCAGATAAACTCAAATGAGCCGTCAAATACTTTGCCATGTTAAAAAACACCCAAACTCCAACTCGGGTTGTAGGCCATGTTCTCATCTACATGGAGCTTCCACTCTTCTGAGAAAAACTATGAAAACAAATGTGTTAAAAGAAGGGAAGTGGGGACCCAAAGTTCCCATTGTCTATAATGGGGTCCTTTTGGCTTCCATTCTAGTTTCCATCATTTTACAGGACAAAAAAGTTTATAGTGACCAATTTCTTTGGATGCATAGATTGAGAAGGTACCTTAGCTACAAGGGGAAAGCTGCTGAAGGTGTTAGCCAGCAGACCAGTCTGAAAACAAAAATACTGCCTTCCCTGGATTACCCTTTAAAATAAAGTTTGCCAATTCTATGCAGATTACTTTATTATTCATATATACTAATTGGTGCTGCCCAAAAATATTGCAGCTTCATCTGGTAACATGAGAAGCTCCGCATAAGATTATCCAAAGTTAGAGTTCCTGTACCTGTCCTTGATGAGGTAATATTTTACTGTATCATTTGGGTTTGAGGATGGAGTGGCGTAGCAGTTCTTTATCAATACAACAAATGTGGAGTTATCTCCACCCTGGATGTAGGCGCCAATGTACAGAGTATCCTTGACTGACAGTGAAACTTGTGATCCAGTATATGGATACTTATAGCTACTGTCAGTAAAAAGAGCCATGGACACCGTGAACTGTCCAGTTCCTCCAACATTTACAACCAAAGATCTGCAAAAAAAAAAGAAAATTCACTTGGATTAATGAATTCTAGAAGTTTAGATGTAGATGACACAGAGAAGATCTATGTACCGTATTTTTCGGACTATAAGGTGCACCATCCCATCAATAAATGCCTGCTAAAACGTCTAGGTTCATAGATAAGGCGCACCTGATTATAAGGATGTATGACCAGCAGGTGGCAGACCTGTGCACAGTTCAAAGCAGCTGTTGTTTGTAAGTACGCTTCATATATAAGGCGCACTGGACTATAAAGCGCACCTTTGATTTCTGAGAAAATTAAAGGATTTTTTGCACACAGTATATTCCAAAAAATACGGTAACTTATGCATATATGAAAAACCAAACAGATTACACTGGGTCATTACAGGCAGTCCTTGCTTTATGTACAATAGGATCTGTAGGTTTGTTCTTAACTTGAATTTGTATGTAAATTAGATCTGTTTATTCTGTAAGTGCAAGCCCAGACACAATTTTTTGGTCTCTGCGACAAATGGATTTCTTTTAAATTTTGGATTGTCATAAGAATGAGGATTGACAATAAAACTTCATTGCAGACAGACACCTTTAACAACTTATACAGTTGATCATTGTAGCCTGGGACTAAAGTTCAGTAAATTACTAACATCAAGAGGACCGTCTGTAAGTCAGGTGTTCTTAAGTCGGGGACTGTCTGTATTTATTTAGCAAAAATGAAGTCAAAATTAAAAAAGGCATGTGTGAAAAACTGAGTGTCCCCCATGAATCAATAGCTTGATCAATATCTTCACACCAATGATATAAAGTTATGATTTTCTGTATGAATTTACATCATTCTAAAAAAAATTCTGTCCCACTCCTCTTTACAATGTCGTTTTAGTTCAGTAAGTTTTGTGGATATTCATCTATGGACAATTCTTTTAAGGGATTTCTAAGGGATTGGGGTCTGGGTCATTGTTTCAGCCAAGTATTAGTTGTTGGATAGATGGCTGTCCAGAATTCTTTGAAATACTTGGACTTGAAATTGTTTGAACCTTAACATTCCCAGGTTGATGGGTAGCAACAATTAATTCTCTAGGATCACTGCTTAAGTCAATCCTCCTTGACATTGTGTTAAGTCAAACCAGAAAACCGATCTCCCTAAACTTCTGCTTTTATGGAGGTGGTCACACAATTAATAATGTTCCATTCATCAAAATCATATCATAAGCATTACGTGTCTGATTTCTGCCATACGTTGTTGTTCATATGAGGTCGTATTAACCAGATCTTGAGCCCTAAATGGCATCTCCTTGAATCATGGTATCTGAGAGGCAGACGGAGAAGGGTGGACCTTCCCTCAGATAGCAAAACAGATCTGTATCAGAGAACCAGAGCTAAGGGCAACATAGGCCTAAGAAGAGATCAGAAGAACCTCCCCACTAGTGAGGTGTGAATCCCCTTAATCCACTGGATGCGTACACAAAAAAATACCCATTAAATACCCATTAATGATCAAGGACAAAAGAACAGCCATGTCGGTAGCATTTCTCGATCAACATACTTGAGTATGGGCTTCAGGGCTTGGCTTAAGCTTGTCTGCATGTCGAGCGGGTACACGCATGATACAGTTACAGTCAACGTATCATTTCTCATGATTATTCCAGACGCCTCGGTCAAAATTAAAAGGTTGCTCGTATACTTGACATGAGTTGAATTTTGCTGTTTCATATATAAAAAAAAAGAATACATTTATATAAGTAACATATTTGTAAATGCTCGAAGGATGTCAGGAGCCAGAAGGGCATAGCCTACATGAGCAGAATGCTCAGGACACTTTTAGGGTACTTCAACTCCCCATATCTTGAATTGAAAGTGTCTGCATTTGGCTCCATAAACCGTGTGGTTCTGGCTGCTGATATCAATACAAGATAGTGCGGTGTGAAGTCTCAGACCACCTAAAAATATGACATAGATGACTGCAAAAAAAAAAAAAAAAGTGGCCATCAATATATTTAATTTGGACATCGCTTTTTGGAAAATGTTTTACGAAAAACAGTAGATGTTTTCTACTGTAAAGGAAACTTCTATGAATGTCAACATCTCACAACAAAAAGAAGGCGGAATGAAAATACCTCCATGGTTAATAGACCAAGAAACACTTACACTTGGTTGGACCCCACAGTTTCCGGCCTCCAGACGGGACACAACAGAGAAAGTGTTAGTGTATTTGTCGTCCTGGAATTGGAAGCAGCCATTGTTCTTGAAGCTGTCTTTACTCAAAGTGAAGTAGAGGGCCTTGGCTTGACATTTGTGGAATGAAGCCTTCATCTCATTGGTTCCACAGGTCAGCTCTGGACGCATGTCTACCAAGGCTTTGAATAAAGTATAGTTCTTTTAGATAGATTGTTCTTCCAGCAATTTTTGTAATCAAAGTTTCGCTAAACTGAGTGGTGATTGACAACTGGGCTCCTTTGGCAGTTAATGATAACCTTGATCACAAACACTATACCACATAGATGCCACAGCGAATAGAGTCTGCAGTATCTAAGGGTTTACTTAACAATTAAATTCTCTGCATTGCCCCATTTCACCCAATGGCATGATGATGGGTGCTAATGTGTTATGCTAGAAATTGGGAGCCTGGTGAAGGTCTACCAAGATCAACCCTGCATAAAGTCCCTCCCAGTGTTGTGCTGGTCAGACTATAGACTAACAACATTTCAGTGGGACCTAAAGATTTTACGTGCATGGAGCGGGCGAGCACATGCATATCCACCATCCCATTCCCTTCCATAATACTCAATATGCAGGTAACATTTTGTTTTGTGATAAGATGAATCTCATAATTAGATTAGATTAGAAAGAAACTGCAAGGAGAATTTGACTGTAACTACCATATAACTCATGTGTTTCCTATGTATGTAATTTAAGTTTTCCCTTTATAGGAATTAGCATTTTAGGCTGGGTTCACACACTGAGGATAAAGGGACTTATTTACTAAGGGTCCACGGATTGCACTTTTGTCAGATTTTCAAAATTTTCGGGATTTGCGCCGCTGTGACAGGTATTTAACTGGGGATTGTGTCGCACACGATCGGATTGTGGCGGAGCGGCGCTCGCTTTTATGCGACAGAAATCGGGGGGCGGGCCGTCGGATGATCCGACTAATTCGACTAAGTGCGGGATTTAAGATCCAATTTGTGAGGCAAGATAATGCACGTACATACACCGGGAAGAAGAAGGTGAACTCCGGCGGACCTGAGCGGGGAAGCGACACATGCAGGATATCGGGCGCACAATCTTAGTGAATCGCGGCAGATATTCATTCCGGTCGGACAATGCACTTTCAGGATCGCACAGGACGGATGAGTAAATGTTCCCCCACAGTGTTCATAGACTGAAGATGTATTATCCTATCTGACATTACCACTGAACCCTCTTTGATCTTGCATTTTCCTATCTTGGACCATCACTCTACCATAAATGTGCAGTCACTAAACTTACAAGATACTGTATATTGATTCTTGCAATAACATCCATAGCCTTGGTTGCCCAGTTTCCACTCTTCGTCAGCTTCACACGTTGTGGGAGTTGTGGCTGGGTCTGAGAATGATACAAAAGATTTTCAAGAATCTGACATATAGGAAAGAACATGGACATGGCGATCAATCAATAATAGTAAGAAAGATGGCTACATGCAACCACAAGTGTCAGTCATAATACGGCTAAATCGACCTTGATATGTCACTGATTCTAATTGGTTAATGGACTGGAATGGTATTACATCTTATCCCAGCTGGACATTGTATAGCAGAGGGTAAAATAAATTACATTACATATAATGCATAATATCTGATGTAGTATTTGATTATACATTTTGTAGACCCTTTCCATGACTTTTTAGCTAGTGACAACCACTTTATGTATCACAGTAGTTCTACCAAAAAGTCACTAGGGACTTTGTTTAAATAAACCTACCCTTGTTGGACATGACTGTTTTGGTGACCTTTGTAACCCCCACAAGGGCCACTAGGGCTGCATGGTCTTCTGCTAAGAAATGTGTCCCCCTAGTCTTGATCAGATTGTATAAGCCACTAACCACTACACGGTGACCTTGTAGTAGTGGGTCCCTACGCAATAAGGTGCAGCATCACATGGCATCCACCACCGCTGCAACATAGAGCCAGCAGGGACCAAAACCCAGTTGCCCCCCAAGCACCCATACTGGCAAGCATAGCCCCTATGGCTCTGGGTCCCCACCAGCACTGCACCACAGAAGCAGCAGATGCCATGCAACACCGCACCATGTGAACAGGACTTTAATGCGCACCCTGTGTGAACAGGTCTTGAAAACTCACTGTTTCATGTGGTCTCAAACACTGACTAAGAGAAAGCAGACGGCCACTATATGCAGTCTCCTGTTAATTGAAAAGCACCTGGGTCGAATGGGACGGAGTGCTGGAACCAGGCACAAAACAAAATAAATAAGAAGATAGAATAGGCTCTAATCCAATACTAGACTCCAGAGGTCCAACAGAAGACAACCTTATAATCCGGCTCCTAGGTTCTATTTCATAAGGTTTGATGAATGGTGTGCTCCCAGAAAAAAATTATCCGATGGGCTCAAGGAACCTCAGTCCAACCCTGATTGTGGGAGAGGATCTGTAGCAAAGTAGTCCCATAACTTCTCCTCCCATAACTTTTCTCCTCTTTCTATGTGTTCCCTATAGATTCAGGATCAGCTGGCTATTATCATTCAGTCCTTTTAATATAATATAATACCTTTTATGAGAGGTAACTTAACAGCCATGGGGCCTAAATAAGATCAATACGATCTATACGGCAACAAGGCGCGGCTATTTACCATGTGTTATAAATTATACTGCTGTTATTGTGCTTATGTGGCAGAGGGAACAATTTACCCCCTCCGGTACCAGAGAGCAGATATATTAAAGACAGAAGACTAGAATATTTGTTACTCACCGGTACAATAGGCCAAGGTACAAGCTGGTGTTGCAGAAAATTTATAGACATGGTATCCACCTGGACAAGCTTTAATCTGGATATTTGATGACCAAAGACAGCAGCTCCCACTCCAGGTGGCACAGGCGGTGCGGTTTACAATGCCGTCACTAGTTGTTGGGTGGACACCATTCAGCCACATTGGGGCGTGTGTACCGCAGGAGAAAGAGGAGATGCAAGTCTCTGGCATACGAACACCTCCACTGCCAATGAAGCGATACCAACCAGTCAAGTTACTGTCACATCTATAGGAAGAAGAGTCGGCATAACTGGGGGAGACATAATTAAGGCTGCTTCTCCAGGGTTCATTGAGAGCAATGTAGCTGGAGCATGGGTCCACACAGAGATAGGAGCCAATGATCTTCACACACTCCTTCCCCGCGGCACACACTCCTCGCAAACAGTCATTTACTTCACAATTGAACCCATCGCCAAAATATCCACTGGGACAGGAACAGGAATAGTTCCCATTGGTGTTTACACAAGTGGCTAATGGGTGGCATCGGCTAAGGCTGGAGTTTAAGCACTCATTGATGTCTACACATGAGTATGGAGTAGGGCTGTAGAAGCCACTTGGACATTTACAGGTGTAGGAACCTATGTTATTACTGCATACTCCAACAGAGCAGTTATTGGTCCAGGAATAGGCACATTCATCAATATCTGTACAATCGATACCATCTCCAATGAAGCCGGATTTACACAAACACTGCAAGGATCCGTAATAGTCTTCACAGGTAGCATTGACGTGACACTTGGAGCAGCTGGCTGTAGGTGACAGATGATGAGAAACACATTATAAAGCTAAATAATTCAAATGTAAATAATTGAAGTGGTTGTCCCATCTAAGATACTTATCAGGTCCCAGCAGTCTAGGGAGGATTCAGACAGTGTTCCCAGAATTTACAAATTACTTTCTATATTGATTTCTCACAGTTTGGTAATATTACTGGATCAGAGTAAAAAAAAACATAGTTTATATTATAAAATATACTCACAGGTTGTGTTGAAAGCTGAAAAGAACAAAAAAAAAATGGATTAGATCAAATGGATAAATACTCCCAACACTTTATCATAGATGGACATTTATCATGTGGTGGCACTTCATGCAAAGTGTATGATGAAAGCCTCGCCCCTCCAGATACATCAGGAAGCCCCGGCCTCCTAATGTATCCTGCGTCCATCTGTGCTGGTGTACAATTCGACCATGCCTGGCGTGGTATTGCCCTATGACCAGTGAGGTTTTAACGGTCACACTGACCCACTCTGCCGCCGCCAGCTGTGCCCCTTCACACCCCTCCACGCCCACTTGACATGGAGGTGGCATAAAGGGGAAAATAATACCATGCCTGGTAGTTCGCTAGGCATTGTGATTATTTCAGGGCTTTACAATGACTTTACAATTAAGACACCTATGTTTCATAGACTACAAATGTTTATATAATTTAATAGTACCTTAAATGTATTTTATGCAATGTCCAATTATAATTCAACTAAACCAAGCAGGATACAGTAGACAAAACCTATACACAAATGTGGCGTTGTTTCTAGAAAACTTCATACTACATATTTTTAGTCTCCTTTATGGAACAGTATGTATAAAATGCATTTCTTTACCTGTGAATCCTTCAATCCGGACAGCGTGGATGCCTCCAGCGTTTACCTTTATTGCCCAATTCCCTTTAGTGGGTTTTTTCACCACAAGTACAAAGCCCCAGACCTCTGTTACCACTTGGTCCATAGAAAACGCTGCACCGCAAATAAAAAAGGGCAAAGTTGCAACACAAATTACTGTATGTTACTTTATTGTTTTGTTGAAAATAAATAAAAAATACTTAAAAAAAGGGGGCAAAGTTTCCATTATTAGGTCAATGTTTTAGAAATGTGGAATGCAGTATATATACAGTACAGTTGTCTACGTTGCGTTGCCTCTTTTACATCTAAGAAGAACCTATGTTCACATGAATATGACTGTGCCTGTAGATCCTCATGTTAGTAATAGGCAGTAGAAGGTAATATACTGGTGCACGCGCACTACTGTTCACCTTTCAGTATACGATTATTTCTTATCCAGGACAATCCCATGGTAGATGAAGACAAATGTAGAATAAGTGAATAGTAGAGGGAGTACTTACAACTTGGTCCTAAAATTTGCACACTATAAACAAGCCCGCTGGTGGTGATCATCATGGAGGAGAAGTTCTTTGTGATGGAGAAGCTTTCATTATGGGTCAGGGCTGTGAAATCTCCAGAGAATAATTGGGTTGAGCTGTTGCTTGGCATTGAAAGGGTGTAATCCAAATAGTTAAACACCTAGGAGACAGGGAATTTGGTTTGCATTTTATCTCAGGATCTGCATGTGAGGGGTTAAGCATTATCTCCCCGCACATCGGTTGCTTTGGCCCCTAAATTTTTTATTTCAGAAGAGGATAAAAAGTAAAAGCACCCCGTAGTTTGTTACCCAGTTTCTCTAGCAAGCAGTATTATCCCACATGTGGTCACAAACGACTGTGCGCCTCAGAAGGGAAGGAACGTCTATTGGCTTTGGGAGGGTGAATTTTGCTGGAACAGATTTCTATTCCTGAAGGAATGCAGTAAGACTATATTTGGGTCTGCAATTGCCCGTTCTTTAACCTTTATTAGCTTTTTGTGGGATGATTTTTTTTGTTTTTTAAACACCAAATAACTAAGATATCATGTTACTTATGTTCTATGGGTTAGTACAGTTACAGTAATATTCCATTTATATAGGTTTTTTATTGACTTGTTCTGCAGAATACAATGTGGAGAGAAAAACCCCTTAATTTTGCATCGCCGTCTTTTAAGTAGCATAAGGCCCATTCCACACTTGCAAGTGTGATGCGCTGAACTCCTGTTTTGTGTTTCCTGTGTGTAAATTGCGGCATAGGACTCTGCTGTTTTGGATTGATTGAGCCACACCCTGCTCTCTGCAGTTCAGCTCTGTCCAGCTATGGGTTACTAACCTGATAGACAGCTGCTCCAGTGTGCCCAGAATCTGCTTTATATACCTGCTCAGTCCCATTAGGAGCTCCCTGATTATATGATCATATCTCAGCACCGTATCTTGCATGTGCTTTCTACTGTTATTCTATTGCTTACTCTGGTTATCTGATCTCGGCTTTGTACTATGACTATTCCTCTTGGATTTTGATTCTGTACTTTGTTGTGACCCTGACCTCTGACTTCTCTGTGTTGTCTGTTTATCAGACTTGTTTCGTGTCAGCACTGTGGCTTAGGGAGGGTTCGGTGCCCAGTTATTGCCCATTGCTTAGGATGGAAACCAGTAAGTAGGCAGGTGACAGGTTGAGGGGGTACAATTTAGGGTTTGTTGTCCTGTCTGTCTTTCCCTGTATGCCAAGCCACCCCCTCCTTACAACTATATGATGCCAATAGTACTGGCCCTGCACCATAGTAGCCTATAAGTAGCCTCATGCAGTTCTTCAGAGTGGCCTAAAAAGGGCAATTATTTCAGATTTCTAGCAGCCACACCTCCCTACCTAACTGCCCTGAAAAGGGCAGTCATATTTTTACTATTACCCTGTCTGTCTGACTAAGCCTTGCCCTAGCTCTGTCTCCTCTCCGTAATGGTGCTAGGGACATGTGACCCTGTCTCTTATACAGCAGGGTCACATGTCACACCTCGTCAATCACTCCCATGCTCAGTATGGGCATGGCTGTGGATAATAAAAGGCTGATAGCTTGTTGAATGGCTGCTCAGCCATCAATCAACCAACTTACTTTGGCTTCCTAAAGTCAAACCTAAACCCCAAACATGTGTTTGACATTCGGGCTTGTGGATTCATGTGTCATGATATTGCTTTGTTTTATATTTTAACTTGTCTTTTTGTGAATCATCGTTGAAGAGTTCATAAAAAGTTGGTTGCTCACCTTATATATATCTGCAACCGAAAATAGATAGACATGGCCAAAGCTCAGAGCAGCAATATCCCGATAAATAGAAAAATCAGGACTAGTTGTGGTATTGCAATATCCAGTGACCAGAAAGGTGACCTAAGTGTGAAAGTCCATAGTATATTGTTTAGGGAAAAAACAACTTTCAACAGACATTTCAATAAAACTAATTACATTAATAAGTTAAAGGGTCAAAGGGTTGTATTTTTATAAACTCACCTGTGACTTAGTAGTAGTTATGAGAGATCGGACATTATTGACCAAGGTTGTATTCCCATAATCCAAAGCCGATGCATCAGTAAATACCAAGATATAGGACTTCGGTGGAGAATTTATCAAGGCCATTTCAAGACCTTTCATTGTTAACTCCGGACAATCTCCACCTCCGCTGGCTGATAGAGTGTTAAAATAGTTGCCAAAATCTTGTTTTGACTGTGTGTATCTAACTGGTCCAACACCTGGGGAGGAAAGAATGATCACCATTATATGCCGCAGTAGACATAAGGAAGGGCCTTCTCTTGTCCCATGCTTACGGCTATAGTGGAATATTGTTACATGACTTTGTTATTAGTAATAAATTCCCCATTGTCCAAGGATAATACTTAAAACGGTTGTCCTGCTAAGACAACCCATCAAGATGGGTTATAATGAGGCATTTTGAAATCATAGAGGTTCCAAACCCTCACCCCCCTATGATCTCCACCTGAACTAGACTCCTCTAGAGTAGTGGCAGTAGGAAATTTGTGGTCAATCACACATAACATCTTAACAATTGGTGTATCTGCCAGCAGTCCCTTCTAGCTGTCCATTCTTTGAATATAAGGAGACCACCCTTGTTAGGCTTCTTTATCTGATAACCTGACTTGTAACTCTACATGTGATTAATAACGACGTACTTGGATCATTATACTCCACCAAAGTATATTGCCGGGCTCCACAAGGGAATTTGGCTGTAACTCGATCAAGTATCCAACTGTTCACCAACTTTAACTGGGAAAGGTAGTTCACCATGGAACCTGTAGTGTCCACCAGGTAGGTCAGGGAGGAGGAGGCTGGTGGATTAAATAGAAGACATTAAATATCAGTAAAGACACAGTCACAGAAAAGACACAACTAGTGTTGTGCATCCCGTCACCCTGCACCTATGCTGTGCTAGTTGGGAGCGCAGCATAGGGCCAAGGCACTCAGATACTCAACTTTCCCTGCTGCCTCCGAAGCCAGCAGTCTTTTCTTCTGCAACAGTTGTACACACCAGCTCTGAAGCAGGTATACAGCTAAAGGACTGCTGCTTATTCAGGGAAGCAAGGAAAGGTAAGCAAATGTGGGGGCAATTCTGGCTGGCAGGGGGCACCCTTGTTGCTCTGCGGGGCACTCTATCTTCTGGCCTGTGTGAGGACACTGTGACTTTTAGCTGATGTGGTAACCTTGTGACTATTGGCTACTGGGTGGGGACACTGTGGTTATTGGCTGCTGTGTGGGGACACTGTGACTATTGGCTGCTGTGTGGGGACACTGTGACTATTGGCTGCTGTTTAGGGACACTGTGACTATTGGCTGCTGTGTGGGGACACTGTGACTATTGGCTACTGTGTGGGGACACTGTGACTATTGGCTGCTGTAGGGGCACAAATTTGCTATGCCAGTGTCTCATGTTTTATTTAACAATACGTTCATCTTTGTGGTTGCCCTCAAATGGCAGAATGTAATGGTAATACTCTATAAATGATGTGGCCCCCTGGTGAAAATGAGTTTGACCCTCCTGCCGTAGGCAACGTAGAAGTGAGGTTTTACTTTCCCCACACGTTGGCATTGCTGTTTATAGCCCTTAACATATTTTTCTAAAAGGAATACTAAAGTCAAAATAAGTTCTGTTTCATGATGATGAAACGGTTTCCCTCCAGTTCTCCAATTTTATTGGAGCATTCAAGGGATTTTGAGTGGAATCCATCAAATAAAATATATACGTAATACATGAAGATTCCCTACCAAACTGTCAGACAAGCTAGAATTTCTTACATTTTCGAAAGAAAAAATGTATGATTTTATTAATGAGAATTAAGGAATCAGAACAGACTTGATTTTATTTCGGCAAACTGCTAAAATAGTCTAGAGAGGCCAAAATAACGTCCTTCTACAAATGAACAATCAAATGATATTGGCAATTTAGTCAAGAATCTAGATAGATGTTGATAGAAGGAGACACATAATGAAACGAGCCACCAGGCTTTGGAGAAAGCTGAAGAATGAAATGATCTGTGGTGTGACGGGATTCAAAGCTATTCAACCGTTTCAGATATTGTAATAAAGCAGGAAGGATGTTATCTAATCGAGTCGAAGAAATTAGCCCAATAATAGAAGAGATTCAAAATAAGAAAAAGTTAAAGATGTAGAAAAAATGTATTATAAGTTTTTTTTATAAATATTACCTACAATTATATTAAGCTGAAAATGAACAAAATAGAAGATAAATACTTTGAAGGGTTACCCAAACTACCGTCTATGACCAATTACATCTATGGTTGTAGTGTTTTGCCTGATTGGCTGCACGGCAATATGTCTGGATTGTGCAACACACCTGAACCCTTAAAGTTCGGGTCAGCTCATCTCCGCTTTCAACTGAATCAATTTGTAAAATGAGAACTTTTGTAAAGACAGGGTCCTGGCAGCGATGGATTGGGTTAAGCATACTGATATTGGCCAACAACAGCGACCCTAAGACCTTTGATAATGGCCACTGACCCTGGTGGACATACAAAGAATAGGTTTTCAGGGAAGTTTTCTCAATTATATACAACTTCTTTACGGTAAACCTAAGGCAAGAGTGATACCTACCGGGAGTATCTCCCCGGAAATCCAAATGGGGGAGGGAACTCAACAAGGATGTCTCCATCCCCCCTTATTATTTCATAAATCAATAGAACAATTACTGAAATATATAGTAAAGGAGGCAAAGGTCCAGGGAATAAACTCTGAATTAAAAATAAGATTATTTGTGGATCCTATGCTACTTTCTTGTCATAACCAAAGGTATCACTGGATAAGGTCTTGGCAATACTGCAAAATTTTGGGACACGATCAGAATATAAAATCAATAAAGACAGAAGAGAGGTCTTCATCAGCTCTTCTCAAAACGATTAGAGAAAGGGGATCACTAGCGATAAAGTGACCTACTTAGTACTAAGTGGCTATAGGACAGTTAAGTCAGGGAATATACACAAATAATATAGGAAAAGCCGTCAGCAGGATTAAAAAAGAACTATTTAGGTTGAATGATCTACCACTGTTTGGAAGGGTTTAGTTACTCAGCTTGACCCGATACCTGTGCCCTCTACAAACATTACCATTCTGATTAAACTATCGTTATTGGAGAATGATTTTAGAAAATTTATATGGAAATATAAAGGAACACACAACGTCAATGTGAAACTAACCTAAAGTGCGGAGAGGTGCTAGACAAGTGATGGATTATTATATTGTTCTATGAGCAGTTAATAAAACTTACCTGTCTGGGAACTGCATACTGCGCCAGAAGAACCTTTAAAAAAATAGTATAGAAAATAATAATAATATAATAATTCTTTATTTAAATAGCACACACAGATTACGCAGCGCTGCACAGAGTTTGCCAAATCAGTCCCTGTCCCCAATGGAGCTCATAATCTAATCAACCTACCAGTGTGTTTTGGAGTGTGGGAGGAAACCGGAGGACCCAGGGGAAACCCACACAAACACAGAGAGAACGTACAAACTCTTTGCAGATGTTGACCCTGGGACTTGAACCTAGGACCCCAACGTTGCAAGGCTGTAGTGATAACCACTAATAGTATATATAGTATAGTATATACTGTAGAAAACTTTTGCCAGAATAAATAAATAAAATAATCTAAAATACTTTTTTTTTTTTAGGAAACTAGTTTTTTTGCCCCTTTGAATGGCCAAAATATATCATCTTGGCTGCTCCCCACTAGCGTCCCCCAGTATTATGCATAGATTTACTACACAATGTGCATGGTATACACAGAACAGGATAACAAGTCAAATACATACAGTTATATACTTACCCCCAAATGCCATGGACATAAGGACTGAGATGAAGACGCCCCTATTCATGATCTTTGGTGAGATCAAAAAGATGAGGTGGTTGTTGCAAATGCAAACCAGGCATCTACAGCTCAATTGAAGAAGTGTTACTGCTCTTAGGCCTTTTATAAGGCAAAACTTGGAGGAAGTTGGGTTTTAAAAATTTGCCCCTATGTAATGAGCCGGATTATTTCCTTGTCATGTGTTTTTACTGTCAACTGAACAATGAATACACATCGTTCGGCACATCAGACATGGAAAGCCCGCTAAAATATATTTCTTAATATGAAGAGTGAATTAACCAAGGTCACATTTTTTACATTTTTGATTTTTTTTCTTTTGTTCGGTTTGTTATCTTTTCAATGAGGAAATATTTATGATTTATCTAAGCAATGGACCAGACGGAAGATCCCACATTTTTTTACAGCATTTTCTGTTGTTTGTTGAGTACACTCAGATGATCTCGATTCCCTTTGAATATCAAATCAAGGGGATACAATTTTTTATATTGTTACGAGGGATTTAGATATTTTTTACAGCATAATTTTTATTTTCATTAAAGGAAATCTACCTTAAAAATGCATCATATTAAACCAGGGGGCGCTTACTCATAGATCCAGTCACGGTGACTGTGGTAATCTTCGTATTTTTGTTATCCGTGGCCTAATTACTTCTAAAATCAACTTTTAAAATTATACAAATTATACAAAACCAGGAGTGCTCTAGGTTTTTTCTTCCATATTCTGACGACAATAACTATTTCATACTTTGAGTACAGACCTGTGTAAGGTGTCATTTACTATGGAACAAGCTGACATTTTAATTTCTACCATTATGTGGACTGTTCGTTATTTGATCACTTTGTAATTAGAGATGAGCGAGCACTAAAATGCTTGAGTGCTCGTTATTCGAGTCGAACTTTTCTCGATGCTCGAGTGCTCGTCTCGAATAACGAACCCCATTGAAGTCAATGGGAGACTCGAGCATTTTTCAAGGGGACCAAGGCTCTGCACAGGGAAGCTTGGCCAAAAACCTGGAAACCTCAGAAAATGATGGAAACACCACGGAAATGGACAGGAAACAGCAGGGGCAGCATGCATGGATGCCTCTGAGGCTGCTTAATCGCTCCATTATACCAAAATTATGGGCAACAGCATGGCCATGACAGAGTGACCGAAATGACCCGAAATAGGCTAGTAGCATCTAAAACACCATATTGACCCTGACACTATAGGGACGGCATGCAGAGGCAGCGGCACAGCGGCAGGCTAGAGAGTGGCATGGGCATACCCAAATGGACCAGGCTTCAACCATTAAAAAATTCTTTTGGGGAGGATAACGTGTAGCACTGTACGTATCATTATTTGGCCTGGTTTGGCGGCAGAGAGGAACCAAAGGAGGTGAGCAAGAAGCGCTGAAATAATTTCCTATGTGAACAAAAGGTTGACAGTATATTTAGTCGATACCACAGCATGGTGGCGACAGAGTGACCAAGTTCCATAAAGTATCTGGTGAAACACCCAAAAAATGAGTCTGACACAGCTCGTTTGCTAAGGGAACGACATGTGGAGGAGCTATGGAGATGACTTTTGGAGGCAGCTATGGAGACGATGGGTGGAGGCAGCTATATAGACACGTGTGGAGGCTGCTATAAACGACGTTGGAGGCAGCTATAAAGAGACGTGTAGGTGCTATGGAGCCAATTAAATTTGGATAGTGCCTGTATGTGGCAGTCCAAAAAAGTTTTCAAAACAGAGAAACGGAGTTGGCCCTCCAGAACTACAATGGTCTGAGCACAGTTGGTAAATAAAGTATATGGGTACAACTCAAACATTTGAAACGTTTGAAATCATATGCGAATGTAACAATAGACACTGGGGCAGATTTATCAAGTGTCTGAAAGTCAGAATATTTCTAGTTGCCCATGGCAACCAATCACAGCTCCCCTTTCAAATATGGTAAAATGAAAGCTGAGCTGTGATTGGTTGCCATGGGCAACTAGGTGTGATTGATCGCACCATTATGCCAAAATTATGGGCAACAGCATGGCGATGACAAAGTGAGGCAAGGTAGCATCTAAAACACCCAATAATTGACCCTGACAATATCGGGGATGGCATGTGTAGGCAGCGGCAGGCTAGAGAGTGGCATGGCGACATACCCAAAAATGGAACCAGGCTTCAAACCAATTTAAAAAATTCCTTTTGGCGAGGATAACGTGTAGCACTGTACGTATCAGTATTTTGCCTGGTGAGCAAGAAGCGCTGAAATGTTTTCCTATGTGAACAAAAGGTTGACGGTATATTTAGTCGATAACACAGCATGGTGGCGACAGAGTGACCATAAGTTCCATAACGTATCTGGTGAAACATCAGAAAAATGAGTGTGACACAGCTCGGCTGCTAAGGGGACAACATGTAGAGGCAGCTATGGAGACGACTTTTGGAGGCAGCTATGGAGACGACGTGTGGAGGCAGCAATGGAGACAATGTGTGGTGGCAGCAATGGAGACAACGTGTGGAGGCAGCTATAAAGAAGACGTGTGGAGGCAGCTATAAAGACGACGTGTGGAGGCTGCTATGGAGGCAATTAAATTTGGATAGTGCCTGTATGTGGCAGTGCAAAAAAGTTTTCAAAACAGAGGAGCAGATAGGTGGCCCTCCAGAAAAATTAAATAGATAGAGTGCTTGTATGTGGCAGTCCAAAAAAGATTTCAAAACAGAGGACCGGGTAGGTGGCCCTCCAGAAAAATTAAATACATAGAGTACTATAGCTAGAGCCAGTTTGCCCTGGCAAAAAATAGCCAGTTTCCTCTGCTTTAGTGTACAAAGAGGAGGAGAAGGAGGATAATGAGGAGGAGGAGTGCATACATGAGAATTATTCAGGTTGAGCTGCTTTTACCTGGTGGAGAATGGAAAGGCCTCGGTCTCTACCAGCCTATGGGGCAGCATCTCCAGGCTAAGTAATTTGGAGATGTGGACATTGAGGGCTTTGCTGTGTGGGTGGGTGGAACTGTATTTCCTCTTGCACTCCACTGTCTGGGGTATAGACAGCTGAACGCTGTGCATGGAGACATTGCTGGACGCTGTGGAGGATCGTGGAGGCGAAGGTGTGGTTTTCGAGCGGGATTTGTTTGTGCCGGAGTCCTGGGCAGGGGGCTGACTAGCAGAGGCAGCAAATGACACAGGGGAAGGAGCAGTGGTGTGCCCGGCTGGAGGCGAACGGCCTTGGTTCCATTGAGTGGGGTGTTTAGCATTCATATGCCTGCGCATACTGGTGGTGGTTAAACTGGTTGTGGTGGAACCCCTGCTGATCCTGGTGTGGCATAGGTTGCACATCACAGTCCATCAGTCATCCGCTGTTTCTTTAAAGAACCTCCCGACTTCTGAAAATCTAGCCCTCGCCACGGGAGCTTGACTACGGGCAACATTTGGCGCTGATGCACCTCAGAATATTTCTAGTTGCCCATGGCAACCAATCACAGCTCCCCTTTCAAATATTCATGAGCACTGGTAAAATGAAAGCTGAGCTGTGATTGGTTGCCATGGGCAACTAGAAATATTCTGACTTTCAGACACTTGATAAATCTGCCCCACTGTGCCCTACTTTTACAGAAGACAGAAGGGGCGGAATAACAATACAGTATATAGAGCAAAAGTTTCAGTTATTGAAAAACCTAGGGATAAGTATAATCTGATTGTATAACATTAAGGCTACAAATATGGGCTCTGAAACTGTAGGGCCTATTTTTTCTGATAGGAGGCAACAATGTGGGGTTGGTAAGATAGTATTCTTTTATATACGCAGGTGAAGTTCCCGGGTCCCAAGACTTTGGAAACATCTGAACAGGAGAAGGACTTTCGGTGATGAGTTATGGCCACTTTAGTTGACATGAGCCAATGGCCCCTTTTGAAATTAGTTGAAGTTGTTAAGTCCAGCCATGAGAAGGGCCAATTTTGGTTAGAAAGTAAATGGTCTGTTAGTTAAGGTACTAATAAGTGTACTGATTTAGTTCCACAGTGGAGATATATGGCTATCAGGGTCTACGTTAGGGGGCGACAAATTGGGAATTTGGACAGGGCCCCCTGTCCTAAAGGGGCTCCCTGCATGTGGACTTTTGTGGGCAGAGGATGTATTGCTCTTTTATTACCCCTTGGTTGAAAGCCCAGGTGAAGATGCTTATCATCTATCTGTCTAGTTAACTCTCTCCTATAATTTGTCATTTTTCTATCTATATATCTGTCTGTCTATCTAACCATTTATCTATCAAGTTTTTTATCTATTTATCTATATATCCGCTATCTACCTATCTGTCTATAAATCTATAATTGATCTGTCTTATCCTACAATTTTATACCTATATATCTGTCTGTCTATCTAACCATTTTTCTATCTAGATTTTTGTTCCAAAAATATGAGACCGTACTCTAAAAGTTATTGTAAAAAAAAAAGTGAGTACTTTATTTATCTAAGTGCAATGTTTCAGATCCTGTTCAGGATCCTTTCTCAAGCTTTTTGTCTATTTCTCTATATATCTTCTATACCTGATTTATACCTGAACCATAACTGATTTAATGAGCCATTCCCAGTTTCACCGTAAAGAATAGTCAGTACTTAGACATGCATGGCTTAATCCTTTAAACAAGCATATACCGTCTATCCATCTATCAATCTTCTATCTCTCTTCTACTGTATATATCTATCCATCCATCCATATATCATCTACTTTAGATTTGTTTCTATAAATCTATCTATCATCTATCTATAAATCTATATAATCATATTTATTTATTCATCAATCATCAATCTTCCTATCATCTGTCCTCCTATACAATTCTCCTACAGCCCCATATTACAGACACTTACCTACTACTGTTTGTAAACCACAAAGTGTTATTACTGTGCAGGGCTAAAAGAGCCTCTTACTGACTTGTGACTGTTCATAGAATAGTTTTATTTTGGGGCCCCACATTTAGTTCTGACTAGGGCTCCACTTTGTCTCAAACCAGCCCTTATGGCTAAAGCCCCACAAGGTGTGTAAAGACTTCCTCTGTTACCACAGTCTCTCCAGGTGGAGGAAAAAACGAAGAGGAGACGCAATGGAGAATAACACCATCTTAGGTGGCTGCTTCCTGGTATTTAGTGCAGTGAAACATGGAGTACGTGTCCCTAAAGGCCTGTTGCCAGTCAGAACGGGAGATGGATCCGTTTAGGTCTCTGCTCCACACACAATGAAGATGTATTCCCGCTGCAGCCCAACACTGGAAACTGAGAACTGACACAGACACATCCATCCTACACGATTTATTTAGTATTAAATCAACCTGAAGATTGACATGTAACATATCCAGTTTCACAGATCCTTTTGTAAAAATATCATTTTAAAATGTTTAGTATTTTCTCAAATTATATATAAAAACTTAAAAGTAAAATAAAAGTCATAACCACATGTACAATTCTGTAAAGAACTCATAGAGCTTATCCACACTGCCGAGAGCCGTCTTAAAAAGACTCTTTTTGTTAAGATACCACCATAACTCACTTCTATTAGATGAGGGTCACACCAGGTCACTGCCCTCTTAATATTTACAGAGCGTTTAAAGAAAATATACACGATCTACAGTAAGACATAAAAGAGACTGTGCTATGCTGTCCTATTCCCTGTCTAGGCATTTCCTAATGACAAAGACCTCCATTGTATTCCACACCAAGAATGTTAAACCAGTTTACTTTACTAAGTTCCCACCACGAGGAGCAGGTTTCACGAATTTGCATTTCAAATATGATTCCAGCGCAATTTACAGGATAATTACTGACCCGGATAATTCTTGAGACTTTTAAGGTTTATTAGAGAGAGTTAGGTCAGGTAAATTATTTTAACAAGTCTTCTGGATCAGTTTCAAGGCGAAGGGGGTAAAGCCCTGAGTCAGTGGATTATTTGACAGACATTGCAGGAATCGGCGTAGTCACGCCGTACAGCAAATGAGGCAGAACTGGCATTTCTGAATAGTGAAATTATGACGCAGCACTTATGGATACTTTACTAGTGTAGTAATGTTCTATCTGGGAACACTACAAATCGCAGATGGAAGAAAATGAAGCGATTTTCAGTTAATAAATGTAAATCAAGTCTCTACCTTCTTCCTTTCCTTCGAAACATAAAAGCTATTAACCAATTAAGCTCTCCATAACATTGCTGACTCTGAATGAGAATCTTTCCAGCTGGCGGGTACTCCATGCAGAAGTCATCAGTTTTTGTGAACGTGATGATCGAGATGTGTGATGGTATGTTAAGTGTCTGGGTTTTTATTTAATGCTTTTTGTTACATAATTATGTTGAAAAAGTATTTTGTAAAAACATGCTGTTTACTCCGACGGGCTCCTTCCATGTCTAAGCCCGATATATACCACTGTGTTCAGTCCAGCTGACCCATCCATGTTGGACATTCAGGTCTCTTTATGTAAATGACCTTCTTTATGCAATAGGGTGTGGACACATCTGATGGTGCACCCGCCATTTGTACCATTATTTCTAAAACAACACAACAGAAAACTTGGACCAGTTTTTGGAAGGGTACTGCAGGGGCAGATTAAAACTGTCCTGGGCCCCTAGAAGTCTGGTATTTCCATCCTACACATTGCAGAATGGAGGACGTTTCCCTTCTGCTGCTTTTAAACTGCAGTTTCAGGACCTTTGGGGGACCTTCAAAGGACCTGAAATGGCTCTTGTGTACATGTGTTTTCATAGGAGGAACAGATGTATGAGAATTTCATGGGTGAAGGTACTTATTAGTATTAAATTTGGTGGGTGGTTTAGGTGGCCATGGGCCCCCTAAAAAGCTTGGGCTACCTCCCAAATCACTTATATTATAATCTACTACTGAATTTAACTAGCTATAATAGGGACTATTACTGTTAATCAACAAACAGTTTTAAAAACACAGGGAAAACTCCAATGAGTAACAGTAAATATTAAAAAATGGAGATTATATAGAATGCATTCTCGGGATTAGACTTACATAAATATAGAATCCACATAGACTGAGAGCTCAGCAAGTTATGTCAATAATTATCAGAGGTGGTATACATTGAGACATAAAAGAGAATAACACTAGGCACAAAACATCAGATAGATTGATGAAATAATAAAGGGAGTATCTCAATGGCTCCTCCCACTAGTATACAAGTAGTTATGTGTCCATATGGGTAGGGCTATAAATTTTTTTTACATTTTTACATATTTTTAGTAGATGGATATTGTTCAATGATTTGATGGTATCTATAAATATATAAATGGCTGATCTAATTCTCTGCCCAAGCGACAGTATAGCAGCAGTATCTATATGTCTATTGCCACATAATTATAAGGTACAAGACTATCAACTGCGCACAATTCAGCTACCCTACATTGGCTATCTATCTCTGTATGACAACTATCTGTCTCAAAGTACAGAGAGGGATTGTTTCTACATGTAAGAAGTTACACATTGTCTATCTATCTCAGTGGTACACAGGTATCTGACTGTCTCAGAGTACAAAGGTGGAACAGCTCACTACGTGGATAATCACATATTGGCTATCTATCTTAGTGGTATGCAGCTATCTAATGGTCTCAAAGTGTGATTGATCGCACCATTATGCCAAAATTATGGGCAACAGCATGGTGATGACAGAGTGACTGAGTGAGGTAGCATCTAAAACACCCAATAATTGACCCTGACAATATAGGAGATGGCATGTGTAGGCAGCAGCAGCGGCAGGCTAGAGAGTGGCATGGCGACATACCCAAAAATGGAACCAGGCTTCAAACCAATTTAAAAAATTCTTTTTAGCAAGGATAATGTGTAGCACTGTATGTATCAGTATTTTGCCTGGTTATGGTGGCAGAGAGGAACCAAAGGAGGTGAGCAAGAAGCGCTGAAAAGTTTTCCTATGTGAACAAAAGGTTGACAGTATATTTAGTCGATAACACAGCATGGCGGCAACAGAGTGACCATAAGTTCCATAATGTATCTGGTGAAACATCCGAAAAATGAGTGTGACACAGCTCGGTTGCTAAGGGGACAACATGTAGAGGCAGCTATGGAGACGACTTTTGGAGGCAGCAATGGAGACGAAGTGTGGAGGCAGCAATGGAGACAATGTGTGGTGGCAGCTATAAAGATGACGTGTGGAGGCAGCTATAAAGACGACGTGTGGAGGCAGCTTTAAAGACGATGTGTGGAGGCTGCTATGAAGACAATTAAATTTGGATAGTGCCTGTATGTGACAGTGCAAAATTTTTCAAAACAGAGGAGCGGATAGATGGCCCTCCAGAAAAATTAAATAGATAGAGTGCTTGTATGTGGCAGTCCAAAAAAGATTTCAAAACAGAGGAGCGGGTAGGTGGCCCTCCAGAAAAATTAAATACATAGAGTACCTGTATGTGGCACTCCCAAAATTTTTTAAAACAGAGGACCGGGTAGGTGGCCCTCCAGAAAAATTAAATACATAGAGTACTATAGCTAGAGCCAGTTTGCCCTGGCAAAAAATAGCCAGTTTCATCTGCTTTAGTGTACAAAGAGGAGGAGAAGGAGGACAATGAGGAGGAGGAGTGCATACATGAGAATTATTCAGGTTGAGCTGCTTTTACCTGGTGGAGAATGGAAATAATGAGAAGTCCATGCTTGATTCATCTTGATAAGCGTCAGCCAGTCAGTCTCAGTTGACAGGAGTGTACACTTATCGGTGATGATGCCACCAGCTGCACTGAAAACTCACTCTGACAACACACTAGCGGCAGGGCAGGCAAGAACCTCCAAGGTGTACAGCGCCAGGTTGGGACAGATGTCCAGCTTTGAAACCCAGTAGTTGTAGGGAGCTGTGTGATCATATAAAATGATGTAAAGATCAGCCCTACTCTGCCGAGACTGGGGACAGGTGACAGTGTCTTGCTGGGGTGACATAAAACTGGCAAAGGCCTTGTAAAGCGTACCCCTGCCAGTGCTGGACAAGCTGCCTGCTCGCCAACTCTCCCTCGCTACTTGTCCAGCAGAAATACGCCCTCTGCCACTAGCGGTGTCAGGTGGGAAAGACTGTTTCAGCTTGTGCACCAAGGCCTGCTGGTATTCATGCACTCTCACACTCCTTTCCTCTCCAGGGATGAGAGTGGAAAGATTTTGCTTGTACTGTGGGTCCAGGAGAGTGAATACCCAGTAATCGGTGCTGGAAAAAATTATTTGAACGCGAGGTTCACAGGATAGGCAGCCTAGCATGAAATCTGCCATATGCGCCAGAGTCCCAATGCGCAAGAATTCACTCCCCTCACTGGCCTTACTCTCCATTTCCTCCTCCAACTCCTCTTCTTCTGCCCATACAGGCAGAACAGTTTATAAGGACTGAGCAATGGTCCCTTCTTCTGTCTCGCCGACATTCTCCTCCCCTTCCTCCTCATCTTCCTCCACCTTCTCTGATACGCGCTGAGAAACAGACTGGAGGGTGCTCTGGCTATCAACAAGGGATAGGGAAACGGCCTTGGTTCCATTGAGTGGGGTGTTTAGCATTCATATGCCTGCGCATACTAGTGGGAGGTTAAACTGGTTGTGGTGGAACCTCTGCTGATCCTGGTGTGGCACAGGTTGCACACCACAGTCCATCAGTCATCCGCTGTTTCTTTAAAGAACCTCTAGACTTCAGAAAATCTAGCCCTCGCCACGGGAGCTTCACTACGTGAAACATTTGGAGCTGATGCACCAGCTCTGGCCCTGCCTCTCCGTCTGGCCCTACCACTGCCTCTTCCAACCTGTTCTGGTATACAACTCGCCTCCGTCTCAGAAGCACTGTGTTCACCCGGCCTATCAACCCAGCTTGGGTCTGTCACCTCAACATCCTCCGATCCCTCAGTCTGCTCCCCACTCTGACTTCCTGCCCTGACAACAACTTCACCACTGTCTGACAACCGAGTCTCCTCATCGTCCGACACCTCTTTACACACTTCTTCCACTACGTCAACATTGTCATCATCACCCACAGACTGCGACCGTTGGAAAACCTGGGCATCGGGAAAGAGCTCAGCAGCAACCGGACAAGTGGTTTGTGACTGTGGGAAGGGTCCAGAAAACAGTTCCTCAGAGTATGCCAGATCAAATTCCAAATTTTCCTGGGAGGGGGCAGACTGGGGGGAAGGAGGTTGAGGTAGAGGAGCTGGAGGAGTGCTCACTTAGGTAACATGGTTGGACTGAGTGGAAGACTGACTGGTGGACAGCTGAGTTGAAGCATTGTCCGCAATCCACGACATCACCTGTTCGCACTGTTGTGGCCTTAACAGTGCTCCCAGTAAGTTGAGACTTGAAGCTAGGGAGTGTAGCTCTGCGGTGTTCCCCTGCTCCCTCATCAGCAGGTAGTGTCTCACCCCGCCCAGAACCACAGCCTCTGACCCCTGCAGTAATTGGATACCCACTCCCATGCCCTCATCCTCTACCCTTAGCCCTCGGGTTCAACATTTTCCAAATAAAAGTCTATTTTATAGACAAAAAAGAAATATAAACTGTAAATTTTTCTTGGTAATTTTTTTTTAGGTTTGTTTTTTAGGAATTATAGAAGAACAAAACATGCAGAAGAAATCAGACATCAAACTCAGCAGATGATTGCTATGGCTAGTTTCTAACCAACACAGAAAATTTTCTGGATTTCCGGAGACTAGCTTGCTAAACAGTAGCAGGCAGACTAAGCTAGATGAAATTGGATTTGCACCACTGACAGCACAAAAAAGGATTTTGTGCTGTGACTTTCACTTTTGAAAAAAAAACAAAAAAATCGGCAGACTGTGCCTAATCAATCAAACCCCCAACAAATTGTCCCACTTAGCTGTTTGAAATGGATATGTGTGTCACTAAGAGCCAAAAATAACGTTCGCAAGTCTCCCTGCAAATTCCTCACAATATGGTAGTAGCTGCACTACTAGTGCCAGCAAGCCC
The DNA here is from genome assembly GCA_019512145.1 of Engystomops pustulosus. Lineage (NCBI taxonomy): Eukaryota > Metazoa > Chordata > Amphibia > Anura > Leptodactylidae > Engystomops > Engystomops pustulosus. The sequence goes on from CM033648.1 coordinate 15,987,042, forward strand.
AGCCACAAGTAAATAAAAAAAACGGTATTGTAGCCCTAAAAAGGGCTGTTGGGTTCTTGAAGAATCACTCCTGCCTAACACTATTCTAATAGAACAGCCTAACGCTTTCCCTGACCAGCAGCAGCTTTATCCCTAACGGCATCCAGACAGAGAATGATGCGAGCACCGCGGCCAGTGGTTAGTATATTCCAGGGTCACCTGATCAGGCCAGCCAACCACTGCTATCGACATGTAAGTTTACCACGTCATGCTGGGTGGAGTGCAGAGTCTCCTGGCTTGTGATTGCCTCTGTTTCTGGCCGCCAAAAATCAAAACGCCGCGAGATGACATTTTCTCGAGCTGGTGAAATATTCGTCCGAGCAATGAGCAGTTTCGAGTACGCTAATGCTCGAACGAGCATCAAGTTTGGACGAGTATGTTCGCTCATCTCTAATCTCTATGTGATAAGTTATACATTGGCTATCTATCTCAGTATAACACAGATATCTTACTTAGAGTGCAAGGATGAATCAATTCACAATTCACTCACATGCGAGTAGTCATACACTGCACGTGGAGCAGCAGTAGAGGGGGAGCAAATTAATTACTTACATTGGATATGCTGCTGATGACATCAGTATTCTTATAAGCCAATCCACAAAAGATAAGATCAGCTCATCAACAGGAGAATAAAGTATGCAGTACAATGCGCATGCACCAATTGGACTCAGTCGACATTGCACGTGACACTGGACATAGAGCGAGTGAGTTCCCATTCATATTATAGATGCATCTAGCATCCTACATGCCTATAGGAGCTGTATAAAAGAAAGAGCTTGAATACAAGGAGATTCAATTCACATCCATAATGGCACATCCAAAACACTAAACATGATTACAAAGAGGTGGTTAAAGTAAAGCCCTTTCAGTTCTGCTGAACTTTTCAGGCGATGAATCCATCTTGTTTCAAGTTGCAACAGCTTTTGGTTTAGATCTCCCCGTCTGGGGGCAGATTTAATTTGTTCAACAACGTCGGGTCGCCCTCATGATGTTTATCCACATGGCATAAGATTGGGGTATCCTTTTTTGCACTGATAGAGCTCACATGTCCAGATATTCTCTGGCATAAGTCCTGGATGATTTTGGCAACGTATAGTTGTGGACATGGGCATGATGCCACATAAACCACATTCTCACGTTTGCAATTAAAAAATGTCTATATTACTAAGTAATACGTTTCCCTATTAGAAGGAGTAATTAAGTTTTGTTGTGCAAGATAAGTAGTGGCAAATTGAACAGTTTCTGCAAGGGAAAGAACCAATCGTAGAAGATCTCAACCAAGTACTCATTTCCTTCTGTGGGGCAAAATGGCTGTGGACTAGATAGTCCCTAAGATTCTTCCCTCTGCAATATGTAACTGAGAGGAATTGTGATAACCTATCTACCAAATCGGATCAGCCATTAAAATGGGCCAAGAACATCTTAAGATAAGATCTTGTGATATTATCCGCATTTGTGTAATACGTACCTATGCAGCGTATCAAATTTAGTGAGGATGCTGAAGATGCTGGGAGACGCTGTCTGACTTGATATATATGTTTTTTGAGCCGTCCTCTTGCCGGGCCGTACACAATGTCAGCTGAGTCTGACCAGTGCCTGCACAGTATCTTGTGAAGTTTGCCGCACTGTTTGGGTTGGGGAGCCGGGAGCTGTCTGTGATGTGTTTATTATCTTCCCACATTTGTAATCCTTTCTGCAAAACCCAGGCTGGTGATTGGTTGATGCCCTTAAAATCTCAGTTTATAAATTCTTTCTTAGTCTGGGTTTCTAGCTTTTTTGCTGATTCATGCAAGTTTGAATTTCTGTGTGATAATGCCACAGATTCTGACTCCTTGCTGCCAAAGCAGCAGAGCCAATGCGGCTCCTACTAGCCAGCTCTCTGGCCACTGAAATTATTTCCAAGTTCCAGATCCTGTGTGCCTGCAGGAAGGACCATTTTACAGCCGGTTACCGCTGCCTTCTTGGACTGTGTGCTATTAAAGAAACTGTGGACGCGGTCTGTTCTCATGGACCAAGCCTCTTGCGCTAAGCCATAACTACAAGCATCCACTACGGTCCCTGGGAATCCAACTGCCCTACCACTGTGGTCAAGCCCTGGTAGGGTAATGTTGCAGATCTGGTATACTCATTAGCATAATATTACAGTTTGATTTTAGAAGGAAGGTTAGCAAATAAAAGAAGATGGCTCTTGATAAAAAATATTGATTTTCTATTTTAGCTGGATGTCTTGAGTAGCTATAACAGTTTATGCTGACGTGTGATATTCTTTCTATCCTTAAGGGAACATTCACGCGAATGCTGATGCACATGTCTCCATAGAGCAGTGCAGGGCTGTAAATATGGGACATGTCCTATATTTTGCCGTGCACTGTCATGGTGCGCTGAGACAGCAAGTACAGGAGGTTTTCATTTTTGTGAATGTATGAAAACATGTAATTTGCGGCGCACAGTGAAAACTGTAAAAAAACAAGCTTCCCAGTACACAGCATGGAATATTAACCCCTTAATGCCGCAGCCCTTTTTTGTTTTTGCGTTTTCATTTTTCACTCCCCACCATCAAAAATCTGTAACTTTTTTATTTTCCATGTACAGAGCTTTGTGACGGCTTATTTTCTGCGTAACAAATTGCACTTCAAAAAGGTGTAATGAGAAGCAGGAAAAAATTCCAAATACAGTGAAATTTGTGCCGTATTCTTGTGGGCTTGGATTTTACGGATTTCACTGTGCGGCTCAAATGACATGTCTACTTTATTCTTTGGGTCGGTATGATTACGGGTATAACAAATTTATATAGGTTTTATAATGTTTTCATACATTTAAAAAAATTAAAACCTCCTGTACAAAAATTCTTTGGGGGGATTTTGCCATCTTCTGGCGCTAATAACTTTTTTATAGTTTGTTGTATGGAGCTGTGGGTAGTGTCGTTTTTTGCGGATTTTGATGACGTTTACAATGTTATCATTTTTAGGACTGTGCGCCATCTTTATGCAGGAAAGACTTACAGTCTATGGAGAGGGCTCGGCCTGTGAGCCTTCTCCATGCACCGGGACCAGGCCTGTGACGTAATACTACGTCACATGTCGGTAAGGGGTTAAATACCATCACTATGAAGTTTACAGGCAGTCCCCGGGTTACGCACGAGATAGGTTCTATAGGTTTGTTCTTAAGTTGAATTTGTATGTAAGTCGGTACTGTATATATTATAATGGTAGCTCCAAACAAATTTATTTTGGTCTCTGTGACAATTGGATTTTAAAAATGTTGGATTGTCATAAGAACCAGGATTAAGCTTCATTGCAGACACCTTCAGTAACTGTTACAGCTGTTTATTATAGCCAAAGGTTAAAGAACAGTAAATTACTAACACCCAGAGGTCTGTTTGTAACTAGGAGTCTGTAAGTCAGGTGTTCTTAGTAAGGGACTGCCTGTAATTTGTTATGCAGAAAAAAGTCTTGCACAGCTTTTTACATAGAAAAATTAAAAAGTTAGGTGTTTTTGAATGTGGGGAATGTTGAGGGGTAAATAGTGAAGTATTTTCTCCTCCTGCCGGCCAGCAAACCTTTGTCTCAATCCACTATTGTTTCAATAGACACACTAGTTCAGCAGTCACCGGCATTACCTACATCTAACCTGTGTGTGCAAATCCTGATCAGAGGGTTAAATAGCTGCACCTGATTACTGCCAAGGGATGCAGAGCTGCAGCCATGAGATATGTGTTTGGGGGTGTTCACACGTTGTGCTTTGGTTGCGTTTTCATTGCATTTTAAAACGCATTACAACAGCTGAGATGAGGTGATTTGCCTAATTACATTACTGTTAACCTTTGCGTTTACAAAACGCATTGTAAACGTGATGTTAACATATACGTTAACAATGTGTTAACAAATAGAAATAGTAATGTAATTAGGCAAATCATCTCTCCTCAGCTGTTGTAATGCGTTTTAAAAAGCAATGAAAACGCAACCAAAGTGCAATGTGTGAACGCGCCCTCAGTCTTTCTTATGATTTGGTTACTCGTGTATATTTTTATTTTAAAAAGGGAGACTGTAATATGATGCTGTATACATTATTTATGTGAGAAATGTATCTTATTTGGGATGTTTGCTGTGAAAGGTGCAACCCAATGGTGTATCGCTTTAAAACTGTAGAGTTTGTGAATAGTTGGGTAGTTAGGGTGATGCCATACGTCCCATTTTTACACCGTTTTAAAGCATTCCTTTCATTAAGATAAACAGGTTCAAAGCAGCCAAATGCATGTGTTTTTAAATGGACTGAAAATGCATGCTTTAATACGGTCCAAAAAGGGCGCCTTCCCACGAGGTGTTTTTCTTGGTTTTTAAACGCATCCAAAACGAAAGTTGGAGGGGGATTTGGCCAAAATGCATATGCTTTTGCAAGGAAACGCATGTGTTTCAGGTAAAACTGGTAAAAAACGGCCAAAAATGCGTTCAAATCGACCACGTGTGCCCTGAGGGCACATTCACACGTTGCGCTTTGGTTGCATTTTCATTACGTTTAAAACACATTACAACAGCTGAGATGAGGTGATTTGCCTAATTATATTACAGTTAACATTTGCGTTTACAAAATTGTAAACGCGATCTTAATGCATGCATTAACAATGCATTAACACATGTGTTTTGTTAACATAGCGTTAACAAATGTAAATACTAATGTAATTAGGCAAATCACCTCTCCGCGTCCTCAATGACACCCGTGTACACATAGATTGTCTCCCCACAATGGAGTCGCTTGTTCCAAAGTAACTGCAGCCTGACCCCTAAATTATCTGCAGTTTTGTTCTTACTATGTTTTATTTTTTTTTTTTTCTCGTTATGAACGCGACGATAACGGAACGCGTGAACGAGCCCTCAGGGGTTATAACATTTTATAAAAAGTGAACAAAAGCTTGTACCATCCTCCAAATGGTAGCAATGAAAACCTGAGCATATCTTGCAAAAAATGACATCTTACACAGTTCCATACACCAAGTATTATCATCTTCAGAAGAGAGCAATACAATTTTTTTTTTTTGTGTGTAAACAATGTTCACGTACACTTTAAAACCTGTATAAATTTGCTATCACCGTTTTTTTTTTAGCTTCCCAGTACACAGCATGCAATAATAAATACAGTCACTAAGAAGTACAATCTGTATGACGAAAATAAGCCTTCATACTGCTTTGTACATGGAAACATAAAAAGTTATAGATTTATGAAGCGGGTGAACACTCCCTGAAAGAGAGGTTTTAATAATCTGGGGGAGGATAGCCACCCAACGTGCTTCTGATAAAATTACAGGATCTTAAATTTGTGACAGGCTTTTCTAATAGCTCAGAATTACGCCTCTTGGTTAACAAACCATATATGATTATTACTAGGTATCAAACAGCACTGACTTTATTTAGCCTTTTTTTTAATTTTTTCAACCTTATATTTCAATAGCCCTAACTTTATTTTTATCAGAGCTTGTATTTTGTACCGTTAAATGTATTACATTTTGGGCTACATATATGTCTTTGATAAACTTCTATTAGCTCTTTCTGGGATAAACTAATAAAAAAATAACCTTATACATAATGTTAAAAGAGAAACACTGCCCCCTCACCATAACTTGTTGGGGTGGCCTCTGACCACGTTATTAATCTGTAATGTCTTATTTTGTCTGTATATGTACCTTATGATCTGTACAGCGCTGCAGAATATGATGGCGTTATATGAATAAAGATTGATTATTTTCTCATTTATTATACACAGCCATTCTGCTCGTTATGCATTTTCTCATGTTAAAAAAGGGGGTCTTCATCCCGTACCTGAAGAGAGCCAAACTACCCGAAGAGGAGTGGAAGGACCCAAAGAGGGCCTAAAGTACCCGAAGAGGATCCAAAGCAAGAAGAGGACCTATGGAGGGCGTCGGAAAGGTGAGTACAGGGCTTTTTTTTTTTTTTTTTTACTACAGGGCGGCAGGCTGGCTATATAATACAGGAGGCTGGCAGGCTATATAATACAGGGGGCTGGCAGGCTATATACTACAGGGGGCTGGCAGGCTATATACTACAGGGGCTGGTAGGCTATATACTACAGGGGCTGGCTGGCTATATACTACAGGGGCTGGCAGGCTATATACCATAGGGGCTGGCAGGCTATATATTACAGGGGGCTGGCTGGTTATATACTACAGGGGCTGGCTGGTTATATATTACAGGGGCTGTCAGGCTATATACTGGGGGCAGGCAGGCTATATACTACAGAAGCTGGAAGGCTATATACTGGGGGTCACGCAGGCTATATACTACAGGGGGTGGCAGGCTATATACTACAGGGGCTGGCAGGCTATATACTACAGGGGGCTGGCAGGCTATATACTAGTAATCATTTTTTTTAGGAAACTATTCAATGTGCTTGGTACCAAAGGTGTATGTATCCTCAGCTAATGTTCAATATTACCTCAACGCGTCCACTTTATTAGGTACACACCATGCTAGTAAACTGTGTTGGACCCCCTTTATTGTTTACCTTCAGAACTGCCATCAATTCCTTCGTGGACATAGATTCAACAAGTGCTGGCATTCCTCAAAATTTTGGTCCATATTGACATTGATGCGCATCACACAGTTGCTGACAGATTTGTCCGGCTGACACATCCACTGATGCAAGATCTCCCGTTCCATCACATCCCAAAGGATTCTCTATTGGATTGAGATCTGGTGACTGTAGGGGCATTTGAGTAAGTGGAACTCATTGTCATGTTCAAAACCAGTCTGAGATATTCCAGCTTTATGACAAGGCGCATTATCCTGCTGAAAGTAACCACAGATGTTGGTACATTTGTGAGATAAAGGGATGGACATGGTCCCAGCACAATACTAAGGTTAGGCCTGTGGGTGGTCAACGATGCTCAATTAGGTACCAGGGCGCCCAAAAGACTTGCCAAAGAACATATCCCCACACACATGGACAACGACCACCAGCCCTGACTGTTGATAACAAGGCAGGATGGATGCATGCTTTCATGTTGCTTTGACGCCAAATTACATGACCCGTACCACCGTAATGTGAACGCCGAGAATCGAGATCCATCAACCAGGCAAACGTTTTTCTAATCTTGCTACTGTCCAATTTGATGAGGCTTGTGCAAATTGTAGCCTCAGTTTCTTTCTTATTTGAAAGGAGTGTGGCAACCCGGTGTGGGCTTCTGCTGGCTTGTAGCCCATCTGCCTCAAGCAGTTCTGACCGTACGGTAGCGCTCTCAGAGAGTACGCTCGACCTACCTTGGTTGTAAGGGTGGCGATCTTGATAGTCACTGTTGCCTTTTATCAGCACTCGAACCAGTCTGCCTTTCTCCTCTGCTTGGCATCAACAAGGCATTCCCGCCCACAGAACTGGCCGCTCATTGGATCGTTTTTCCTTTTTTTCTTCGGACCCAGTCCTGTCAACCCTAGAGATGGTTGTGCGTGAAATCCCAGTAGAGTCATCAGTTTCTTTCTGAAATACAACTCGACGCACCGTTCCTTAGCCAACCAACGGCCACGTTCAAAGCATCTCGAAAGTAAAGCTCCTTTCTTCCCCATATGATGCGCCATACGGTTTTGAACGTTGCAGGAGATGTATTCGACCATGTCACATGCTAAATGCACTGGTGTCCGCCAGACTGATATTGGCCTGATTAAGAAATTAAGTGGTTAACGAGCATTGGACGGTGTAACCTAATAAAGTGGCCAGTGAGTCTTATAGGATCTAACTACACTGTAATCCCATCTATCCGCCCTATAAGGATACTGCAGTGGTGAAACAGTTTTAGATACTGCACAGAGACTTGCTTCTACACGCTGATTAATATAGGCAAGTGACTTGACAAGCTCGTTAAGCTTCATCATCACTTGGCGCGCTCGTCCCCTGCGTAGTGCGCGCACATGCGACATACTCTCCCATGCCAAAGGGCCTAGCATCCTACTGATTGCTGCTTGGCTAATCGGCTCACGTCCTGCTAGTAATCGTGTGGCATTCCTTTACTCCCCGCGCTAATTCAGCATTGTTCAGCATTTTTTGCACAGAATTTCCAGTTTTCCACACCTTGCTTCCACAGGCAGTCCTGCTGAAAGAAGGAAAGCTCATCAGCGCTTCAGACGCTCCGTGTCTCTATCTTTCCAGCGTCGCCTCCATGTTCCCCTTCCCCAGTGTTTCCTCCAGGGTTTCCAGAATCCTCAAGCCTTCTCCTCCAAGCCTCTCCATCTGCCAACTGGGTCCTGTGCAGCTACTGCCGCTTGCCTGCCGTGAGTTCCAGCTCATCCTTACAAGCCACTTTTCTGCTGTCATCCCAGGCTTGGACTGTGTCCTAAATCCCTGTCCATCCCTGGTTGCCACCGCGGGCCTAGTCGCACCCCGTGGAACGACCTGTGGCACCCCGCCGACAGCAATACCATCCCGCCGTTTGCTGGGGGGGGCGGGCTCGCTGTGAAGACCAAGGTCCGCCACGTAGACTCCGAGTCCGGTGGTTGTGGCTAGTACTCTCTCCATCTCCTGCACGTGCTCCAAGGGTCCAACAGTACCGCCTCCCTCCGGATCTTCCATAGAGAACTTTCCTCCCGGGTACTCCCATTACCTTCTCATCATCTGTGTGACCGTTACGATTCATTATGATTTAACTGAAGTGAACTTTCTTTTTGTACTCGGAGAGAAGTCTTGCTCATGCCTTAGATGCCTGGATATCTACTCCTAAGGTTCTCTAACATTGACTGTCTTTCAGGCCAGAGGAGAAGTCAGTTTGAAATGAGCCACCCGGAACCTGCAGAGATAATATTATATTATTTCAGTTATTTCACTTCACATGATTTGAAGATAACTGTGTATTTCAGATGTTTGTTCTGTGGACTTATTAAGCCCGTGGTACCTGTAGGGAATTCAGTAAGGCTCTTTCACCTTCACGAATGTGTGAGAGACTGATTCTGACTGTACCAGTTTGCGGCAGATATACGGTACAAACCTCTTGAAGCTATGGCGCCTGACACGGTAACGTGAGCAAAACGGCTGTTGTCATCTGTACTGTACCTCCCCACGGGTAAAGAGATTGGAGCTTGCCTCTATCTTTTTTTGCATGTTTACAGCAGAGTGTCCACTGCCTCTCAGCTGAATGTGGGCCATGCCCAGTTCATGTGAAAGTAGCCAACAGTCAACTGTTTCTGATAACATTTTCACCAGGACGTTTTTGTTATATAATACAGTAGCTTTTTGTAATTAGAAAAGGTGTTTTTTTAATATGTCAGTACCCACTTTATATTCAGTGTCTTAACCCTAGTTGAGTATCCAATGCAGAACCGAACACTTAGCGGAAGATAACAGCCAGATTCCCTTATTAACGTGACTAAGTGCTTGTATATGGGCGAGCATAATTTGTGAAGGGAGACCACTATGGAGGAGGATGTAAGTAATGGAAATAGCCTTACTGTATTGTTGGTAATAAGTTTTCGGTTCTGAAACACTTTTTGTCTAACGAGAGAGGACACAATCAAAATGAGGACTGAGGAGGGTGCCCAGCCACCGTGCCCATAATGCCATGTCGTGTGCGGGGGGGGGTGATGCGGAATTAATACTGGTGGTTTCAGGTCTTAATAACTTCTCTGCTCTATGTTTTATTTGAACTGTGTTTCCTCTGAGTTTACTTTGAAAACTAACTTATTTATGCTGTGATCCTCCACCAGAGCACTCCCCACTCCTGCTCTTGAGGCCGGAAATATTGCATCAGCAGACCGAGTAATACTCAACGCTGCCACAACAAATACCGGCAGAAGGACGCTACGTTTATTAGGTTGACAGAAATAAAAGTTAGAGTTTTTCTAGAATCTCAAAGGAGCCGACTGTCATAATACAACAAATAAGAAGGGAATTGTGTAAAATAGGTGGTGAAATAGACCATGCAGAGTCGGACACCACACTCGTATGTCGTCCGCTGATAATCATGATGGATGGGATGTTTATCGAGGGTAGTTGGAGGTTGTCTTCATACAAGCTATTAGTGGTTTGAGTTTACCAACAGAATTTTACGTATAGGCCACTTCCACTTTCACAAAGTCGCAGATGCCTAAAAATAGTTTTTTAAAACACTCTAGAACGGCCCTATCACACGGGCATTGGTTGAGACTAAATCTGGCCGCAACATTTGTCACATTTGTGGCACGTGTAATAGTACTAAATGCTTCGTTATTAGAGAGAGCGAACATGCTCGTCCGAGGCTTGCTGCTCGGTCGAGCATATGGGTACTCGAAACTGCTCATTGCCTGCGGACGAATACTTCACGCTCGCTCGAGAAAATGGGCAGCTCCCGCCGTTTGGCTTTTTGGCGCCAGAAACAGAGCCAATCCAAGGCCAGTAGAACTCTGCACTCCACCCAGCTGACGTGGTCCGCTTACACGTCGATAGAAGGGTTGGGTCTGGCCAGATCAGGGGACCCTTGGATATAGCTAGCCCTCTGCCCCCGCGCTCGATCATTTGTTCTGCATTCGCTATGAGAGAGCTGCTGCTGGTCAGGGAAAGCGTTAGGGTGTTTCGAATTAGTCTTATGTTATTTTGCAGGAGTGATTCTCACAGACCCAACAGCCCGTTCTTAGGCTACAATAACTTTACTTTTTTTAGTTTAATTTGGCTCTAGTACCATTTGTGAGGAATTAGCAGTGGGACTTTCTAACGGCGTTGTGTTTGGGTGCTCTTATTGGCACCATCAGCCAGAGCAAAGACCCGAAGTGGGAAAAAATTTAGTAGGGTTTTGGATTTCAATATGCACTAACTCCGTGTCCTCTCATCTGGCATCGTAGTGTGCTTTGATACTTGGCCTGAGAAAATAGCATAGGAATACAAAGAGCTTACTTACCTACAGTAGCGTTCGATATAATGTGATTTCTGGTGCTCTGCTGGCTGTACGTTCTGCAGTGCATTTAACTTAGCCATTCTGAGAGCCCTTGTCGTGAGACGTGCGACCGCTGTGTTTCTGCGCTGATTGAAGCACATATGCCTAGCAAAAGACCGAGTGGAAAATTTTTAGGGGTGGATTTCAATTAGCACTAAACCTCAGTGCATCCATCATCTGGCATAGTAGTGTGGCTTTTTGATACTTGGGCTAGAAAATAGCCATAAGGAGAATACAAGCGCTTACTTACTTACGCCTACAGTACGGTCTATATACTTATTTTCCTGGTTGATCTGCTGGTGGCTGTACTTTCTGTCAGTTTCATTTACTAGCCAATTCTGAGCAATTTGTAGTGAGACTTGCGACCGCTTTTTCTGCGCTAGTGGACGCACATATCCATAGCCAAAGACCGAGTGGGAAAATTTAGTAGGGGTTGGAGTTCAATGTAGGCACTAACTCAGTGTCATCATCCTCATCTGGCATATTAGTGTGCTTTGATACTCTGGCTAAAATGCCATAGGAGAATACGAAAGAGCTTACTTACGCCTACAGTACGTTCTATATTTTGATTTTCGGTTGATCTGCTGGTGGCTGTACTTTCTGCAGTGCAGGTACTAGCCAATTCTGAGGCAATTTGTTATGAGACTCTGCGACCGCGTGTTTTCTGCGCTTAGTGACGCACATATCCATATCAAAGACCGAAGTGGAAAATTTAGTAAGGGTTTGGGGTGATGTCAATTAGGTCACTACTCAGTGTCAGCTCATCTATCTTGCATATTAATGGGCTTTGATACTTGGCTAAAATAGCCATAGCAATAGGATAGCATTGTTTGGTTTAAAAAAACTCAAAAAAAAACAAAACACAAAAAACAAACACAACAAAAAAAAAACAAAAAACACAAAAAAAAAAACCCCCAAAAAGGTAAAAAAAAAAAAAGTTATAACGCTCATTTAAAATGTTTTAAAACCCGAGGGCTAAGGTGTAGAGGACGAGGGCGGGGACGTGGCGTCCACTACTGCATTGTCATATGCCGTGGTCCTTGGCGGGGTGAGACCACCGACCTGCTGATTAGGGACCAGGGACTCCGTCAGAGCTCCACATCCCTAGGGTTCATGTCTGAAGTTACTTGGACTCGTGGGGAGTCACTGTTGAGGCCAGAACAGTGCGAACGTTGATGGCGGTGGATTGTCTGACAATTCTTCGAGCAATTTGTCCCCACCACCATTCAGTCTTCCAGCAGGTCCACCCTGCCCCGAATCCTCCACTCCTCAGCTCTGCACCTCACCTCTCCCCCCCAAGTCTGCCCCCTCCCAGGAAATTTGGGCTTTGAACCGCATACTCGAGAACTGTTTTCTGTACACCGTCCCAACAGTCCACAAACCACTTGTCCTGTATTGCTGCGAGGCTGAGGCAATTTCCGATCCCAGGTTTTCCACCTAGTCACAGTCTGTTGTGATGATGACCTTCTTGACGTATTGAAGTGTTGTAAAGAGGTGTCCCGCGATGAGGAGACACGGTTGTCAGACAGTGGGGAAGTTGTTGTCAGGCAGGAGTCCGAGGGGGGAGCAACTGAGGTGCTCGGAGGTTGATTAGGTGGACAGACCCAAGCTGTTGTAGAGGCCGGTGAATCACAGTGCTTTTCTTGAGACGAGGAGAGTCTCGACGCAGAACCATGTTGGACAGGTAGTTTTGGGGCCAGACGAGAGGCAGGTCCAGAGCTGGTGGCATCAGCGCCAACTGTGGTCACTAGTGCTCCCGTGCGAGGGCTCTTGCGGCTAGGGCTAGATCTTTCAAGTCTGGAGGTTTTTTGAAGGAAACACCGGATGACCGACGGACTGTGGTGTGACACGTTGCCAACCGCTCAGCAGGGGAATCCACACTACTAGCTAACTACCACCCAGTATGCGCAGCATATGAATGCTAACCCCCCCACTCAGTTGGCACAAGCCCGTTACCTCCGGCCGTGCACACCTGGTCTCCTTCCCCTGTGTAGCTGCTAGTCACCCCCTGCACAGGACCCTGCCACAAAAAACCCAATCGTCGCCTCCACGATCCCACAGCATCCAGTCACCCAAAGCGTTCAGCTCTGCCATACCCCAGACGCTGGAGGCGGAAAACGCAAAATATAGTGCACCACCTCACGCCCAAGCCCTTATGTGCACATCTCCAGATTGCTTAGCCTGGAGAGGGCTGCCCTATAGCTAGTAGAGACGAGGGTCCTTTCGCAAACCTCATGGCGGCGGCCGCCCTCGGTATCCTTCCCAGCCGCCACTACTTTTCCCGATGTGCCGTCCCAGCCCTGCACCACAGTGTCAACACAATCATCCGTGCCCTGACCAACGCCGTTTCGACAATGTCCACCTTACCACGGACACTTGTACGATGCTTCCCGGCAGGGCCACTATATCATCGCTGTACGGCACATTGGGTTAACTTGGTGGAGGCTGGACCGAGTCTGACGCCTGGGGCTGCTCATATAACTGACTGCCGACGGCCGAGGATTGCAAGGGCCTACCTCGGTCCCAGTTGTTTCAGGCCTACTATTACTATGCCTTCCTCCTCCTCCTCCCACCCCTCCTCCACCTCCTCCTCCCGAACTACAATCCTTGGTCACGGCTCCATCATCGGTAGGCTCTATGCACAGCAGCATGCCCGTCGCGAAGCACAAGCAGCGTGCTCAAACTGCTGAGCTAGCGACATAAAGGCAACACCCGCCCAAGAGCATTACAACATTGCATCAACGTGCGCAGACGATCTTGGCTGCAACAGCTGACCGCTCACGCCGAATGGTTGTTGTGACATACTGCCGTAGCCTGGTGCGGCTCTGCACCTCGGCACCTGACACATTGCCCTGCCTGGCCCATGTTTAATCTGAGTATTCAGCGTTTCCTCAAGCAACCCCAATCTGGTCCTGATTTGCTCAACGAAGGTGCGCCGCATCTGTGCTGCATTTCAGGAAGTCCATCCCAGATGCTGCCACTCGCCTGGCAACAGCAGCGCCGCCCTCCAAACTCCGCTCACCGCCTGTTTGTGCGAGCGTCCCACGAGGTGAATTCAACCACTGACCATGTTATCCAGAGTTTACCAGCAGCGCAGATCGATTGTATACTGGCCAGATGTCAAACGTCCTCCACTAGAACTGTAGTCAGGTCAGTCGCTTCTCAAGTCTCAATAGGAGTGGACTTATGTCTATATCTGTCAGGTGCTGAGTAAACTTTGAGATTCAACGACAGATTGGTCAGTGGCGATGCCGCCATCATCAGCCTCACACCCGCCTGCTTGGGCTGTTGAAAAACGTCTCGTCAGCATGAGTCGGAAGCTTTTGCGCTCGTCAAAGAGACCGTGGAAGAATTTCCCTTGTTGAATGCCAAAGCAACCCTCAGGTCTTTTCTCAGCGCATATCGTAGGAGGTTGAGGTGGAGGGAGGAATGAGGAGTAAGGCAAAAATGCTGGCATAGCACAGAGAATGGGGACCATTTGTTGAGTCCTTAACTGTTTAGCTGGTTATGGTCAGAAGAAGAGGAGTTGGAGTGGAGGAAAATGGAGAGTCAGGCCAGTGAGGGGAGTGAATTCTTGACGCGTTGGACTCTGGGCGATATGGCAGATTTCATGCTAGGCTGCCTATCCTTGACCTCGCGTTCAAATGAATTTTTCCAGACCGATTACTGGTGTTCACTCTCCTGGACCCACGTACAAGCACAATCTTCCACTCTCATCCCTGAGAGGAAAGGAGTGTGAGAGATGCGATACCAGCAGGCCATGGTGCACAAGCTTGAAACAGTCTTTCACCTCGACAGCGCTATGGCAGAGAGGCGTAGTTCTGATCGACAAGTAGCGAGGAGAGTTGGCGAGCAGGCATCTTGTCCAAGCACTGGCAGGGGTACGCTTTACAAGGCTTTGCCAGTTTATGTCACCCCCAGCAAGACACTGTCACTGTCCCCAGTCTCGGCAGAGTAGGGCTGATCTTTACATCATTTGATATATGATCACACACAGCTCCCTACAACTACTGGGTTTCAAAGCTGGACATCGTGGCCCAACCTGGCGTTGTACACCTTGGAGGTTCTTGCCTGCCCTGCCGCTAGTGTGTTGTCAGAGTGCGGTTTTCAGTGCAGTGGTGGCATCACACCGTAAGCGACACGCCGTGTCACTGAACAATGCTGAGCTGAGCTTATCGTAACTGAATAAGGCATGGATATTCATTAGAATTTCCATACTCCACAGTAAAGAAGCCAACTAATAATTATGCCACTCCCCTCCCTCATTTTCTCACTTCCTCGCTCCTCTTGTACACTAAAGAGTGAGATAAACTGGCTATTTTTTGCCAGGGCCAACACTGGCTCTGCTATAGTACTTCAATGCATTTATTTTCTGGAGGGCCACCTACCCGTCCCTCTGTTTGAAAACATTTTTGTGAGGCCACAATACAGTCACTCAATCTATTCCATTTTCTGGAGGGCCACCTACCCGTCTCGGTTTTAAAAATTTTGGGACTGCCACATACGAGTCACTCAATCTATTCCATTTTACTGGAGGGGCCACCTACCTGCTCCTCTGGTGAAAAATGTTTTGGGACTGCCACGATACATGCACTCAATCTATTCCATTTTACTGGAGGGCCACCCTCCCTGCTCCTCTGGTTTGTCTAAAAATGTTTGGACTTTGCATAACATACAGCACTCAATCTATTCCATTTGACTGCAGGGCCACTACCGGCTCCTCTGTTTTGAAACTTTTTGGGACTGCCACATACAGGCCTCAGTCTATTCCATTTTACTGGAGGGCCACTTACCTTCTCCTCTGGTTTGAAAAATGTTTGGGACTGTCCACATACCAGGCACTTCAATTCTATTCATTTTACTGGAGGGCCACACCTACCTGGCTTCCTCTGGTTTGAAAAGATTTATTTGGACTGCCACATACAGGCACTCAACTCTATTTCCATTTACTGCAGGCCCCTACCTGCTCCTCTGGTTTGAAAAATTTTTTGGGACTGGCCCATACCGTTGGCACTCAATCTATTTCATTTACTGAGGGCCCCTACCCCCCTCGACCACCCCCCGCCCCCCCCTGTATATGGGGTACAGTATATTACTAAGCTGGGGGGCTGTATATGGGATACAGTATATTACTAAGCTGGGGGCAGTATTTGGGATACAGTATATTACTAAGCTGGGGGCCTGTATATGGGGTACAGTATATTACTAAGCTGGAGGGGATCTGTATATTAGAGGGTGCTATATATTTACATTAATCAGGGTAGCACTGAATATAAAATCACATGTAACATAATAACAGGGTGGGATATATTAGTTATAGGATACCATAGATTACTTTGCATTATTTAAACCAAATGTTGGGGGTCTGTATTAATAAATTGAGGGTGTTGTATATTGATTGGTGCTGTACACGCTTTAATTCCAGTAGAAATATATATATATAATGAAGGGATGTTTTATATGTGTGGAGAGTGCAGTCAGTTGTGTTGTGAGGGGTATATACTTCATACTGTAAGTGACTGTGATATTTTTAGGGACGTCGGGTGGAGATGCTGCACGGAGCTGAAGATATCTGGCCATGAATTCAGCCGTGATGCGTCATGGATTGGAGAACCCGAAATGAAGTTCTACTGACGGAAGAGATTGTCATCTATAAGGTACTTGATGCCACTAATGTCTCTCAGATCCTGTAGTCAGTCACACAGTGTCAGTGAGCTGTCTGTAGGGATGTTAATTGTTAGTAAAGTTTTCAGCATTTACTTAACAGGGAGCGGCCGGGGGGGGGCAGCATTTTAATATTCGCCTCAGGCAGCAAATATGCTAGAATCGGCCCTGCCGCACAAATGGCAGATGAGGTTTAATGTAATGTAGATAAATGTGGGTCAAGGAAATAAAAAATGTAAGTATATGTTAAGTGATAAGTTTCTTGGTAAAACTGATGGAGAAAACAACTGGTATTGGTGGATGGTAAACTCAATTTTAGTGATCAGTTCCAGGCGTCTGCTGATAAAGCAAATAACATTATGTGATGTATCAAGAGAGGTATAGATTCTCATGATAAAGACATAGTTTTGCACTTGCACATGGAATATTGTGTACAGTTTTGGGGCACCACTGTATAAATAGGACAGAGTAGACCTGGAACAGGTGCAGAGGAGAGCAACCAAGATTATTAGGGGAATGGGGGAACTAGAATATAATGATAGATTACTAAACTTGGGGTTAATGGGGAGACCTAATTACAATGTGCAAATACCTGAACGGACAGTACAAGGATCTCTCCAAAGATCTTTTTATACCTAGGCCTGTGACCAGGAGAAGGGGGCATCCTCTGCGCCTAGAGGAGAGACGATTCTACCATCAACATAGACAAAGGTTCTTTACTCTAAGAGCAGTGAGACTACAGAACCCTCTTGTCACAAGTAATGGCTGATAATGTTCAAGAGGGGTCTTTCTGAAGAGCAATAATATCACATTTTTTAACAGGAAACTTAAAACTTTTTGACCCAGGGAGTTATTCTAACTGACATATTAGGGGTTGGGTAGGGATTTTTCAACTCAATATAATGTATAGGTTGAACTTGATGGACTGATGTCTTTTTCTCTGCGGAGCGCGCAGCGCCTTTCCGGCAGCTGCGGTCGCTCCGTCTCAGCAGGTACAACACAGGCGCCCTGACATCAACGCGCCCTGTGTCACTGTCGTCCGCGTCTCACACAGAGATGCCGCGTGAAACCGGAGCGCCCAGGGAGCAGCTGCCTGCAGGGTGAGTAGGATTTTTATTATTTTCAGTGTTTTATTTATATTTAGGCTAAATATTAATACTGCCGGGGGGGGGGGGGCTATATTATCATATCTGGCCAGAATTATTTTAAAACCTACATATTTGCAGGGGGAGTGATGGCATTGAATGCTTTTTATTTTGGGGCTATAATTCTTTCTTCTTTACTTACTGGTGGAGTGCATATATATTTAATTTTATTGGGCTTACTGTAATTATTTTATAACTGGGGGAATGCTATTATATATTTATTTGGGGCTATGATTTGTTAATCACTAGGGGGATTGGCTATAGATATTGATTGGGGCCATAATTATTTTTATAACTAGGGTGGGGGATGGGTTCATGTAATATTTTAGATTTGGGTATGTTGACTAATAATTATTTTATACTGGGGGGGTGGGGGTTCTTAGTATTTTAATTTGGGGCTATGACTATAGTTATTTTATACTGGGGGGTGTGATGCTTAGATATTACTTTGGGGCCATCACTTATTTATAACTGGGGGGGGAATCTCATAGATATTATTTCGGGGCTATAATTATGTATACGGGGGGGATCATTATATATTGTGGCTATAATTTATTATATGGTGGGGATGCCTTATATTATATTATTGCTTTAATATTTTTACGGAGGGGGAATGCTATAGATATTATTTGGGGTATAATTATTTTATAATAATGCTGGCTGGATGCTAATAGTATATAAATCATTGGGGCTATATCATTATTCTTATCTTGGGGGATCATTATATATACTATTGGGCTATATTATTTGTTATTTTCATACCTTGGGGGGGTATGCTTATAATATTTATTTTGGGTGCTATATTATTTTATTACTGGGGGAGTGCTATAGATATTATTTGGGGCTACTCAATTTTTGACTGTTGAGGGGATCTGATATATTATCAATGGTCTAAATAATTTTTTAATACGGAGGGGGGTTCCGTATATTAATATTGGGGCACAATTCATACTGGGGCTGTAATCTTTCGCTCTTATCCTAGTGGGGGATGTATATGGGATACAGTATATACTAATGGATGTAGACATAATAGCTGGGGGGGCTGTATATCGGGTACAGTATATTACTTAGCTCAGGGGCTGTATATGGGATACATATATTATAGTAATATAGTATTTTATCTATCCTATATCAATGAAGGGATGGTTATATTGGGTGCTGCGCGTCAGCTTGTGTTGTGAGGGGTATAATTCTTTAGGATCGCAGTGTTGTTTTCCAGGAGAGCTCATACTGTAAGTGACTGTGCGTATTTTAGGGGCTCAGGTGGAGATCTCGGCTGACAGCTGCTAGAATCCCGTGTCACAGTGATATCGTCAGGATTGAGCGAACCGCATAGAAATCCGTCCTGCTATGGAAGAGATTGTCATCATAGGTAACTAATTCCACTAATGTACTCAGATCCTGTAGTCAGTCACCAGTGTCAGGAGCTGCCTTAGGGTTGTTCATTGTTGTAAAGTTTTCACAGCATTTACTTAACAGGAGCTGGGGGGGGAGCATTTTAATAATTTCCCTCCAGCAGCAAATTGCTGGAATCGGCCCTGTACTATTTCGCTATCTGCAGGCAAGCATAGTTTATGTGTGGCCCCTATGTATGCGATTCTACATAGGGGCACAATTTAACTTACCTCTGCCAACGGAGTTTTCCCCCAAGTACTTGTCCGGTGATAAATGCACTGTCCCTATTCCGCATTTGTCGCCTTCCTCCCTCCTGGAGGCTCCCAGCAGAGTTCCCCATCTTCTTCCTGGTGCATGTCGAACATTGGTTGCGCAGGCCAATTTATAATCTTAATCTCAGGCCGAATCAGTCGGATCGTCGACACCAGCCCCCCCCTTTTTCGGCCGCTTGAAGACGGCGCCGCTGCCGCCAAAATCCCATCGCGTGTTTCACAAACAATCCCCTCTAATCCGAAAACCCATGACAGTCCAACGGGAATGCGATACACAACCTTCGTGAAGGCCCGTATAAGTGTCTACTGCATGCGGTAGAATGTTATAGATCAATAGCTGAGCATATTGTACCTTAGTTCCTATCTGCAAGCACATGTTGATATAGCAGGAGGAAGCTTTATGAGCAGAATTGGTACATAGTGGTCCTATCTGCAGGGCAGCATGTATAGGCAAGAGTAACTGAACAGGTTATACAATTTTCCGAATCCCAGGCAACATGTTTATAGAGCAGGAGTGCTGAGCAGGTTATAATAAAAGGCAAGTGTCCTATTTGCAGGTAGCCTGTTCCAGAGGAGGGAGGATGCTTAGCAGTTTTACACGTGTCCTATCTACAGGCCGCCTGTTATGGAGCAGGGGCTGGCAGTTATACAATTTTTCCGGTTTGTTATGCAGGGCGTGTTTAGAGCAAGGAGGAAACTGAGCCAGAAGGTAGGCTATACGCAGGGATGTTTCCTTTTTTCAGGAGGCAGCATGGTTGTGGCAGATCCATTTTCTAGCTATTTCAATCCTTTTCAAATTCAGCCTTTTGTCATATGAAAAGTTGGAGATCATTATTCTCTGCATATGAAGCTTTAACGACCTATTACTCATAACTATAACGTAGACATAGTGGTACTGAAGTTGGCAATAGTTATCCTCTCCTATTGTGAAAGGCTCAGATTAGGTCAGGGCCGTTGAGAGTCATCAATGTAACCTCTGACACATTTCCATGTCATCTATCTTCATATTTCATGTTATGGTAATTCGAATCGTCGCTTATTATAGTGATGCTTTATATACTGCTGGAGGAAAGAACTGAATTTGTGTTTAGTCCTTCCTTGTAGATAATCAATTGATTGCTGTGTTCCAATGTTTTTTTTAATCACTCACGGAAGTGTACAACTGTCAACTCTTGGATTTCACACCTAGCTCTCACTGTTGCTTCATTTTGGTATGTTTTTCCACTAACCTGGTATTCATGCCCTTATCTTACATGTGGCTTGCCTCTTATATAACGAGGATTGTGTAGTATACTGTTGGCTGTGCCCATGTATACAGGATACGACATTAGAACTGTGGCTGTTCCCATATATCCCGGATAGGAGGTAGAAGGTACTGTGCTGTGCCCATATATACAACAGGGTAGGAGTAGTAGTACGTGCTGTGGCCCATATATACAGGGGGGGTGTAGGGTAGTCAATTACGTGCTTGCCCAGTAGCAGGGTAGGAGTATTAGTACTGTGCTGTGCCCAGATATACAGGTAGGATATAAGTACACTGGTTTGCTGTGCCCGATAATACAACAGGTAGGAGTATAGTAGTACTTGTGCTTGTGACCATATAGACAGTATAGGAGTATTAGTACTCTGTGCTGTGCCCATGCTACAAGGTATGAGTAAGTAGATACCTGGTCTGTGCCCATATATACAGGTGGAGTAAGTAGTACTGTGCTGTGCCCATAATATTACAACGGTAGGAGTAGTATTACTGGCTGTGCCCTTCTATCTATATAGGGTAGGAAGTTACGGTGCTGTGCCCCTATATACAATTAGGAGTAGTCTAAATGTGCGTGCCCATCTATAGAATAGGTATTAGTGTAGTACTGTGCTGTGCCCATATTTCAGGATGGGGGAGTAGTAGTACTGTGCTGTGCCCATTATACAGGATATGAGTAGTAATAATGTGCGGTGCCCATATATCCAGGGTAGAGATGGTAGTAGTACTTCTGTGCTGTGCCCATATATACAGGAGGGTAGTAGTACTGGTGCATGTAGCCCATATATAACGATGGAAGTAGTAGTTTTTTACTCTGTGCGGTGCCCATTGTATACAGGGTATGAAGTAGTAGTACTGGTGCTTTGCCCATGTATACAGGGAATGATTAGTAGTACTGTGGCTAGTGCCCCCTAATACAGGATAGGATAGGAGTACTGTGCTGTCCCATTTATAAAGGATTGGAGTAGTACACTGTGCTTTCCCCATGTTTACAATGATAGGTATTGGTCTGTGCTATGCCCTATATACAGGATGGATGTTGTAAGTGCGTGTGCTGTCCCATGGATATATATATGAATGTGAGTAGTATACTGTGGCTGTGCCCAATGTAATACAGGGTTAGGAGTATAGTACTGTGCTAATGGCCCATGTATACAGGGAAGTGATAGTAGTACTGTGCTGTGCCCATATATACAGGATAGGAGTAGTATACTTTGCTGTGCCTCATTTATAAGGAGTGGAGTAATCGTATGTGCTGTTCCCCCTATTATACGGATAGGAGTAGTTATTACTTTGGCTGTTCCCTATATACAGATAAGTCGTAAGTACTAGTGCTGTTCCCATAGTATGACAGGGTAGGAGTTGTCGTACTAAGTGCTGTGGGCCCATATAACATGGTAGGAGTACTAGTACTTTACCCACATATCTAGCATAGGAGTAGTAGTATGTTGTGGGCCATGGCATAAAGGTAAGGAGTAGTTAGTACTTGTTGCTGTGCCATGTATACGAAATAGGCAGTAGTAGTCCTGTGATGTACAGTATACTGGTGTATTAATTTATAACTGGGGGTGGTGGCTTTATATTTATGTGTTTGTGGCTATATATATATATATATACGAAGGAGGAGAGGCGTGGGGTAAGCGGGCGGGTAGAAGAGAAAATAGGGGTGGAAAAGCTGACGGAGATAGGCAAGAGAATAAGAGAGCATGGAACAGAGAGGGAGGGGGAAGAAGGTAGGGGGGAAAAGGGGGGGGAGGGTGGATAGTAAATGGAGTTGAGAAGACCCTAATCTCTATAATATGGTTTCTATAATACCTCTCGTGGCCACTGAGGTATGGTAGAGGTATCTCACTCCACTTCCACATTTTTATTTACCACCATGCTATTTAACGGGTTGGACCCCCTTTTTGCCGTCAGAACTGCCTTCAATTCTTCGTTATTGCAATAATTCAACAAGAGTAGCTGGAAGCTCCTCAGAGGTTTTGGTTCACTATTGACATGATGGCATCAACCCAGTTGCAGCAGATATGAATTTCGGCTGCACAAAAAAAATCCTGATGCGATATCTCCTTCCACCCACTCCCAAACGATGCTCTATTGATTTAGATCTGGTGACTTGTGCGAAGCAGCATTTGACGTACAGTGACCTTCATTGTCATGTCAAACGAAACCATTCCTGGTGATTCCAGTCTTCAAATGAACCAATTGGCCGCAACATAGCTCCTGCTGAAGTCGCCATCAGATGTTACAGGGTACAATGTGTGCTCATAAAGGGATGGACTGCGCACATACTCAGGTAGGCTGTGGCGTTGTAAACATTCGCGAATTGGTAACCAGGGGACCCAAAGAGCTGCCAATTAAAATATTTTCCCACACCATGACACACCATCACCAGCGCGAGCCGCGATACAATCAGGATGCGATCCATGCTTTCATGTGTTGACAATGCCGAATTCTGACCCTACCATCCGAATGTCGGGCAGACCTAAATCGAGCTATCTGACTCAGAGCAACCAACGTTTGTTTTCTCCAATCTTTCTACTTTCTAATTTTCGTAGTACTTTGTGGCAAATGTTAGCCTCAGTTTTTCCTGTTTCTCTTGTGGAGCTGAAAACGAGTGTCAAACCCGGTGTGGGTCTATCTGCTGCGTAGCCCATCGCCCAAAGTTCGACTACTGGTGTCGTTCATAGAATGCTCTTCTGCCTACCTTGGTTTGTAACGGGTGGCGATGTGAATTCAACTGTTGTGTGCCTTTTCTAATCAGCTCAAACCAGTCTGCCCATTCCTCCTCGTGACTTGCTGGCGTCAACAAATGCATTGCCGCCCACAAACTGCCGCTCACTGGTGTTTTTTTCTTTTCGGAACCATTCTCTTAAAAACCCTAGAGATGGTTGTGCTATGAAAATCGCCGTAAATCAGCAGTTTCTGAAAACGAGCTCAGACCGATCAGCCCTTTGGCACCAACACCATGCCCGTTAAAGGCAATCATCAAATCACCTGTCTTTTCTTGTCTTTCTTCCCCATACTGAGGCTCGGGAGAACTGCAAGGATAGTTGTCCTTGACCATTCTACATGCCTTAATGCATGATTTGCCGCCTTGTGATTGGGCTGATTAAAATTAAGGCTACTTCACACTACGTATGGAGGACGTATATGCGGCCATATATACGTCCGCCCTAGAGCTCAATGTGCGCACATCGGCGCCCTATGGGAATCGGTACGGTGTCGCTCCCCCCCCCCCCCCGTAACCCGGAAAAAGATATGAGGACATTCCTATCTTTCTTTTGCGTCATCGGCTCCGTGCGCCTTACTTTACTTCACTTCCTATGAAGCAGGGGGCTGGGTTTGTGCTGCGTTCACCTCCGCCTCCTCGTCCTCACCCGTACCCTCCGTTGCCGCCCGCTACTGCGCGGTAACGGGCGATGCAACGGCAGTGTGAACTAGACGCTAAGTGTTAACGAGCAGTTGACAGGTGTACCTAATAAAGTGGCCGGTGAGTGTATATATATATATCTTGAAGGCTGTATGTGTATGTATTACTGGGGCGTGATATATCTTATTTATATATAATATATTATAGTATATATGTGTGTGTGTGTGTGTGTATATATTGCTGGCAGCAGTATTGTACACAGACTATCATTGCAGTCCTCTATCTGGCTGCTCAGTATGTTGAGACCTGAGACTTTCAAGACCCAGAAATTCTGAGGTGAAGATAATGCTGTAGTGCGGTGAAAGAGAAAGGACTCCAGCACTTCCATGGAAGATCAAATAAAATTCTGTTCTTTATTTCTTTTGTTTAAAATCCATTACAGAGCAGTATATTGATTAACCAACCATGATTAAGTCCTAATTGGATGAAACGCGTTGGTTTTTACCATTGTGACCGGGTGCATGTACACTATACTATACTGCTCTGTAATGGATTTAAACAAAAAGAATAGACAAATTTTAATTTTAATCTTCTATGGCAGTGCTGATTCTTCTTTATGACTGATTACCGAGACCGGCTCCCCATTCCTTCTCCGAGGATTTTTTTGGCTCATGGAGTGGTGGCTGGTATCCATATTCGTTGACTCTATAGCATCCCCCGGGTTACATCAATATTAGGGTCTGTAGGTTTTTCTTAATTTGAGTGTATGTAACGTCGGAACTGTAATTTTAATCATTGTAATCCCAGACAGAACTTTTTTGGTCTCTGTAAACAATTGGATTTTAAAAAATGTTTGGGTTGTCATAAGATCAATATAACACTAAACTTCATTGCGCCACATTGATAACTGTTTATAGCTGTTTATTTGTAGCCTAGGACTAAAGTAAATAAATTAATCAATACCAGAGGTCCGTTTGTACCTATGGTTTTAAATGTAAGTCTAGTGTTCTTAACGTAAGGGACGACGCCTTTATTGAAATTATGGGTGGTATTTTTTTTCAAACCAGGGGTAGTGTTTATTTGCTCTATATGGTGCCATACCAATTAGGCTAATATCACTCACCCCCAATGCCCAACTAACATGCCGGTATATCACGCTCATCAGTTTCTGAATGTTCTGCTCATGGCCCCTTACTTCCCCACCCCCACGTGAGTATCAAACGTCACAAAAAATTAAAAGTAATCACCATAATTATTTGATTGCCCAGAAATGGCTTTGCTTCCTCAAGGGGTTAACTTCTATAGAATTACACTAGAACAGTGTGGCGAACCATGGCACGGGTGCCAGAGGCGGCACTCTGAGCCCTTTCTGTGGCACCAAACCCCGGCCATCATGCCCCAGCAACACACGCCAGACAGGACTCAAGAATCTTAAATTGATACGTATTTCGCTACTGGGACTGTTAAGGAGAGGGGATGGGTTAGACAGGGCCTAATTATCCTTGGAAACCTCCTCTGTCCCCCGATTCTCTGTGTGAGATGGACACTGGAAAGAAGCTAATATGCATCAGTTTCCATCCTTTAAATAAGGGGGGGGGGGGGGTATGGGTTCGTTTGTGTCCTTCGGCCACTAAAGGTTCGCCATCACTGTAAAAACAACACTAGAATGTTTCTCTGTAGTTACATTACAACAACATGTGACAGTGTTTGCTCTCAGCATTGTTAATCTTGGATTCTCTATGAGGGTAAGTAGTTCTCTAATGGATTTTTGAGGACTCTCTTTAGAAGCGTACGGACGCAGTCAGCGATCATCTCCGGTCACTCGAATAGCTGCAGAGGAGTATGTTATGGTTTTTTGAGGGTAACATTGTTAATAATGAGAAAAAATCTTCTGATTTTTTATTGCTCGTATAATAATAATAATCCTTATTTATCTTGCTTCATCATATTCCTCCACTAATCAAGGGGACATATACAGTACCAAGATTACATACAGAGTACAAACAGTCCTATGGAACCATAGGGGCGGGGGGCCCTGATCACACAGAGCTACTCTATGAGGATGAGGTGGTGACACCAGACGTACCGTCTTGCGGATGAGGAAGGTGACACAAGACTTACGTCTATGAGAGGAAGAGGGTACACAAGGGCTTAACAGTCTATGAGGATGAGGGGGTGACCAATATCTTACAGTCTATGAGGATGAGGGGGTGACCACACAAAGCTTACCGTCTGAGATGAGGGGGTTGACACAGAGCTTACAGTCTGTGAGGATTAGGAGGTGACACAAGAGCTTACAGTCCTCATGAGGATGAAGAGGTGACCAAAGGCTTACGTCTAATTAGGCTGAGGGGATGACACAAGAGCTTCCAGTCTATGAGGATTAGGATTACACAACAGACTTACAGTCTGTGAGGATGAGGGGTGACACAGAGCTTTCCAGTCTATTGGGATGAGAGTGGGTAACATGAGCTACAGTCTATGAGGATGAGGGGGTTGGGCCCACAAAGAGCTTACAGCTATGAAGGATGAGGGGGTGTACCAGAGTACAGTCATATGAGGACAAGGGGCTGATGCACAAGAGCTTACAGTCTATGAGGAGTGGGGGTGACACACTAGCTTTACAGTCTATGAGGATTAGACTGGGTTACAGCAAGAGCTTACGTCTATCCAGAGATAAGGCGTGACCACAAGACTTACAATCTACTGAGATGTGTTAACACAAGAGCTTTACAGCTATGAGGATGAGGGGGTGACACAAGAGTTACTTCTAGAGGAAGGGGTGACACAAAGCCTACAGTCAATGTGGTGAGGGGGTGACACAAGAGCTTACATCTATGAAGATGAGGGTGACCACAAGACCTTACAATCTATGAGGATGATGGGGTGACACCAGACTTACAGTCTATGAGTATGAGGGGTGAACACAATAGCTCACAGTCTATGAGGATGAGGGGGTGACACAGAGCTTACAGTCTAGAGATGAAGGGGGTGACACAATCTTACAGTCTATGAGTATAAGGCTTGACCAGAGCTTACGAATCTATGAGATGAGGGGTACACAAAGAGCTTACATCTATAGATGAGGGGGGGACACAAGAGCTTACATCCTAGAGGAGAGGAGGTGGCACAAGAGCTACAGTCTAGGGGGATGAGGGGGTGACACAAGACTTACAATCTAGAGGATGAAGGTGACACAAGACCTTACAATTATAGGATGATGGGTGACACAATAGCTTACAGTCTATGAGGAGAGGGTGACACACAGAGCTCACAGTCTATGAGTTAGGGGTGACACAAGAGCTTACAGTCTTATGATGATGAGGAGTGCACAAGAGCCTTACATCTAGAGGATGAGGGAGGGCTGTATGAGTCCTGATAGTCCCGGGAAGAACATTCCAGATAATTAGTGCAGCTCAAGAGAAGTCTTTACCAAATTCACCATCCAAATGCATCATAAATAATCATGGACATTACTCATAGATCCGCACCTTGACTGTGGTAATCGTTCTTATATTTGGTTATCCACGCCTCCTTCCTTCCAAAATCAACTTTATAATACTGCTTATGGGCCTGAATGACTACTGTGGTCCGTGCCCCTCCGTGCCTGTGCTTCCCTCCCCATGCTCTCAGCACTTCCCCCCTGCCATCTGCCGGCGTAATCTTAACACAGAATGAAGGGGGAAGTGCTCCTCATAGTGTAAAACACCTGTGTGACTGCCCCGCCTGAGGGGCTCTGGTACGCCCCCAAAGCCCTTCTGGTTCCTTAGCATATTTTAAACGTTGATTTTACAAGAAGGGGCCATGGATAACAATATAATACAATAAAGTTAATTCTCCTTGGTTTATCACATTATGGATTAGTTGGTAGATTTCCGTTATGTGACCAGTCACCACAGGTCTACACCCCTTACTACTAGCCCCCACCCCCCCCCCCCCCAACTCATGTAGGGTAAATGTCCTTTCTAGAATGCCCGTTTATTTGAATCTCTCACCTGTTTACCTACTAAAAAAATCAAAGAAGAGTCTAGGGCCTTATTTACAATGTCTTGGGATTCGCACATTCTTTGACTGTTTCACCACTAGCTTTCTTGATTGGCTCAGCTTGACAGGATTTAACAGGGTTTTCACTAAGGATTGTGGTGCAGCTGGGCGGCTTTGATGCGACAAATTGAGGGGTGGCCGTTGGACGATCCACTGATTCGACTGAGCGCTGGATCGTCCTTTCAAATTGTGTCGCAAGACATGCACGACATGCACCAGGAGAAGAAGTGACTCCGCCTGACCTGAAGGCGGGTAAGTGACATCATGCAGGATAGCTGGTCGCAGATCTAGTGATCGTAGGCACAGTGGCATGATCGTCGGACAATGGACTTTCATCAACTCTCTAACATCCTAGGACCAGCACGAATTAATAATGTGCCCCATAGAGTCAATTTTAGAGCTTGCAGGGGGAGAGTCACTTCAGTGGTTCTATCTAATTTCTATAGCACCTGGAAACATGGATACTGTGTTTATCTTAATGATCAAGAATCTCATCTTTCAGATTGTATATATACAACTCACATTTCCTACCATGGATCTGACTTATCATCTGTCCTTCCACCTTCCACGACAATTCTGTTGTAATTTTCAATAAAAAAATATTGTCGGTGGCCCGTTTTATTATTTTTTAAAATTGTTGCATTTTTTGACGGTATGACAAAAGGCGTGGTCTATGAATAAGGGGGCCAAAATCCAGGCGCCAAAAATTATGCTATCACGCCAGAATTTGTACCATTTTCACGCGTAAATTAGACTCTTATATGAATCATGCGCAGCATTAGATTGTCTGGTCTAACTCTGCGCTGTCTTACCGCATGACACTTATTATAAATCTGCCCCTACACATTGTGTATCTCTGGTTCTGTACATCACAGAACCACAAACAATATGAAATGAACGTGTGATTCATATTCTTCAATATGACATGTGTCAGGTGCTATAGATCCTCAAAGTGACTCTTACCTCTTCAACCTCCAAACTTCTCATCTCAGTTAAACTATGACTCTTTCTCTCATTTGCATATGACTTTGGAAATATTTTTTTTAGGTAAATGGTGATATTTCCCATATAAAGGAATTTTAAAAGATAATTTCTACCTATCTGAGGGGCTGAAGTTTCATGGAGTGAAAACTGGGGTCAGTTTCCCTTACCTTCGGGGATGATATACACAGCCATTCGTCAGAGTCCATAATATGAAAGTGAATAGTCAGCACTATGACATTGGGCTTTTAGGGGCAAAAAAAAAACATGTAGCCTATTCTGGCGATTTATCCCAGTGACCAGTATAATGGTTGTGTAACGGTTGTGGCAGTGAGCTTTCTCCCAGACCATGTGATAAATGTACAACCATCAGACGTGGCATGTGAAAAGATCACTATGCTGCCAATACCGTAGGGGCGGCTAGAGATGGGCTGCTAGCAACGATGTGTTGCACACTGCATATGCAAGTATACAAAGACTGAAACACGCATTTTCTGTCCTGCAATGAAAATCCACCTCCTCATTTCAAGGGGATTTTCCAGTTATCACATCAATTATATACTTAGTACTGAGGCAGCTTGTAGTTCATATATTCTTCTGCATATATCTACTGGGGGGGCCACTTATAAACAATAGAGGGCACGGTATATATCTAAATTAGAGGTGGCACAGTTGTAAATAGAGGGCCATTATGATATCTAATAGAGTGGGGCATAATTGTATATATAGAGATGCACAGTATATACAGTCTCTAATAGAGGGGGCACAGTATAATATCCTCAATGGGTCTCATTTACTAAGGTTCCGCAGGCGCACTTTTGTCGGGTGGCCCAAATTTTTTTCATTTTGCGCTGAATTCCGCTGGGATTTCGGCACAATCGTGCTGGCCTTTCATGCGACAGAATCGGGGGGGGCGGGCCGTCTGACCACCTACGGATCGGAAAAACCACGGAATTTAAAATAAAATGTGTCCAATATCAGCACTTACATGCAACCGTTACAGAATCAGGTTACTCCGTTGGACCTCAAATCGGCAGCAGCGACAGCACCTGCTGGATAATCGGTTTCAGGGACCAGTTAGTGAACCCCGAGGCAGAACACCGACAGCCACCACTATCGAGACCGTGCCGACTGATTTGCGACTGGACCGGGTATTAAATGTGCCCCTATATATCTAATCTGGTGCCTATATAAATTTAAAGCGGGTAACTGTATTTATTCTGTCAATGTTTTTGGGGGGTTCTAACATACAGGCGGTCCCCACTACGAACACCTGACTTACAAGACGACCCCTAGTAAAAACTGGCCTCTGGATACTTTACTGTACTTTAGCCTAGCTAACAATATCACTATTCACAGGTACATCGGTGTCTGTAATGAAGCTCTCTTGTTTTACTCCCTGTTCTTTATGAACAACCCCAATTTTTTAAAATAAATCCATTGTCACACGAGACTAAAAAATAATGGGCTGGATTTTACAATAATAAAATATACAGTTCCGACTTACATACAATTCAACTAAAGAACAGTCCTAACAGAACCTATCTTGTCTGTACACGCACGGGGACTGCCTGTACATGTAAATTGGGTGCTCTGTACATATGTAAATCATTTTGGATACTGTATATATTTGTATTTGGACCCCTTGTGGCTGTGTTTCGTCTTCTATACTACAATGTATACATTGAGCTCCATGCTTTTGCTGATTTCTGTTTCTCTAGTATAAAATCATTTTATTACTTTTTAAAGACACTGTACATATTTCAATTAAGGTTGGAACACTGCATATGTTACATTAATTTTAATTTGGGGGGGGGAAATAGTGGGAATAGAGTGCTGCATACACCACTAATAAGCTTATACAGCACAATGCCATGTTCTCTAATATTTTTAGTTTAGGGGGGAGCTGATTATATTTTCAATTATCTCTTGAAGGAAGGGGGGGGGGCTTTTTCATTATTGAGAAAATACTCAAAAGTTTACAAAAGTGTATCTCACCAAAAAAATCCTCCATATCCCGCAGGTTCATGAGCATGGGTCCAGCGCGCTTCACCTTCCCTTCTTCCAGCCACAGGTACCTAAACACGTCACATAAGCTTCCTGTGAACATATTGTATCGCGGAGATGATTGTGGTCTTCTCTGATAAGTACCTGACTACTTTCTATTTGGAAGACTTGCTCTTGATCCATATGGGCTTTCAAGATGGGGTCAATTTCTGGAGATATTCTCACATAGAACCTTCTCACCATTACTGCTTGTGTTTCAGATATCCATGTTTCTAAATTTTTGGGAACTTTTGACTCCGCCTGTACTTTGTTACTAAGATTAAGTGGTGCAAATTGCAGCTGCTGACTCATATCAATGGGGCTCATTTACTTATTAACCGTACCCTGTCCCAGTCAACGATCCCTCAGCGCGGTGGTTTTCCGACTTTATTCGACTTGTCCCTGATTCACTACACTAACTAAGGGTCGTAGGGGCCGCCCATATCCACTAGGTGTTCGCTGCTTAGCACTGAAGTCCGACCGGATTTCCCTTCTCTCTCTCGTCTCGGGTTTTGTGAGTTTCTATTCTTGCGACAACAAAGGACCGGATTTTTTTTAAAAATTCCTGTGTTTTTTTATCTGTTTTTTTTTTTTCTTTCTCCGATGTTGTCAGGTTTTCCAGAAGGCCACGCCCCCGATTCTATCGCATGTAAAGCCGACGCCAATGCGTCCACAATCCGATCCGCGGTGGCGCCAAAGCATCCCAGGGTACTTTTGGTGCAAATGGGAATATCGTGAAACCCCAACGAAATGCGAGACTTACGGGGGGACTAGCCCTATTACATGAGTCCCATTCTTTAACCGGCTAATTGATGTATGAGTTGTTACTTTTCATAGCATTCTGATTTAAATTTTTCCATGTACCCCAGCTCGTATGTATCTTCATGTCCTAAAAACCAGGGCGACCATTCTAACCCAAGCTTCTGTTTGTGCTTTCTCTCACTCTCCATGACGAAGTTTTTTAGGTGACTTAATTATAATAGAGATGGGTGAAGTGTTCATCGTTGACATCATCAACTGTCCTCTCCACCGCGGTTCCTAAATTCATTCACAATTCGCTCGTTTCGCTTCTAGGTCCATGACTTCCCCACCAGCTTCATCCCTAATGAGTCCATATGAAAGTCGGATAAATGAATAACATGAGATTAGGTCATCATCAAAGGTAGTCCATGGTAATTTATCCAGAGTACTACCCCCTACTCCACTTTTTCACATGATATATAAAACAGAAATGAGGGAAAAGAACGGCTCCGTCACGTCTAATCAGTAATATACTTGTATCGCACGGCGCTCCCCCAATGGATAGGTTTACTCAAGGGCTCAGTCCCACAGTCTATGTTTTGTAGCAAATAACAACAAGAGTGGAACTTCCTTATTTAGGACGGAATTTTGTCTCTTGTAGGAAGGGTAGAGGGGTGCAAGTTTGTCCTACTATGAATACATCCTCCCTAAGGCTACATTCAGATGATGTATGCCCGCCGTACCGTAGTACGGCGGGCATATATCGGCGCTGCAGAGAGGAGCAGGGGATCTTTCTACGGCTACGGAGCGGTATGGTGCCGTGAGCCTATAGAAGTGTAGTGGGGGTTTTGTTTCGGGCCGTATTATGTCCCCCATTACATGTGTGGAATGTTAGCCTTTAGGGAAATATCATATTCTTTCTTTCCCCCTACTATGTTCATTACAGTGTCCTCCTACTCATCAGTACAGGGGCGCCAGTTTTTTAGCTTTAGGCCGCTAAGATCGGGAGTGCACACCACTATTAACCAGCACACCACAAGCTCCCAAGTCGGCTCCAGGTTTCGTAGGCCCCTGGGTGACAGAGCCTCAGTAAGGCCTCTTGGCAAGTGAACTCCACAGGACCAATTAACAAATTGAGAATTGGACAGTCTCCTGTTCCCTAAAATATTCCCTATTTTTCATACTCCCACCCAGCCTCTCATGGTTATTTTAATTTTGCCCCCCTCACCCCCACTGGTTTCCTTAGTACAGCCATATTGACAACCCCCCCCCCCCCCCAGCAGCAGATCGGTCCCTGGCCCTTGCCCAGGTAGCCCAGTGCTGGCGCCGGCCCTGCAAGCACTATAACAGTACATAGCACAAAATGCCAACATGCCACCCACAGTGTAGCAATTAATTAACCCCTGAAATCAACAATCATTGCATTCAACAATAAAAAATACATACCTCCCGCCCTCAGAGTACACCATAAATAATAGTATAGACCCCACAAAGATAATTAATAATAAATGCAAGTCTCAAACAGAAAATAATATTGGAGGAATAGAGCCAAAGAATGGAAGGGCTGCTCGCCAGTTACCTCACGTTTTTTTGCGATTGTGTGTTAGTGCGGGGTGGGGGGGGGGATATTAGTAATTTACCGTTATACATCTAGTAATAGTTTTGCTCCGCTTTCCTGATATTAACGTGATGCCTCCCTGTCGTTTACCCCCCTCATCAGCCAGACATTATGGCCGCAGATTGAGGCATGTGACCTAATCACGTGAACTATAATAAAGAGCTATTTCATTAGTCCTGAAGCTGTGATCGTACAAAATTTCCTTGCACTGAGGCGTAACATTACAGCAAGGATCCGTTGCTTGACGATTGCAGCCTAGGAGCCCAGGGGGCAAGCTGGATTCTTTTGATCTTTGTCATGTTATCTTATGTGTCCATGCCATCGCCCTCCCAGGACGTATTGTCAGATCATTGCTAGTGATTCCTCTTAGCACACGGAGGATTGACGTAAGCGGACACCTGGGCCTGTAGTCTAAAAGGTAACAGTTTGTTTAGGCAGAGCTCCGCTGCCAAGCAGGTTGGCCTTGCTGCAGCATTTCAACCAGGTCCTTTCCAAAGGCTAAGAATTTGTCCCCGTTGGCACCAAGGAGAAGTACAGATCGGAATCATATTCAGGGACGTAGCAAAGTCGGGAGCCGGCACACGGAATCGAACAGAATCATAGTCACAAGAGAAATCAACTATAAACACGATGACATAGGAAACATTTTTCCCAATGGCAACAAGCACAAAGACCGACAGGGAAGACGGAAGGGCTTAGATTTATCAGAATTTGCAGCCGGCCAGCTGCTATTAATTTCCCCCCCATCACGTGCGGCCCTTAAATATCTTGAGCCGGCGCGCGCCCTGCACTGTAAGTAAAGACATGGACGTACAGCGCCTGAATGTGTATCGCTTAATGATTTAAGACGTATTTATTAGCATTGTGAAACAGATCACATTTATTAGTAATTGTTGAGTAGCAATCCTGATAATCCCCAGAGGGTTCCTTAGCTTTTTCCTGCGTCAGTAAGAATGTGTGTGCACACATTCTGTGTGTAATGAATACAATGTCCCTGGGGATCCGTAGCGGCTATATTCATCACATTTTGTCACCTGCTGCTTCCCCCTTCCAGCACCTACACCACTGGCAACCATTTCCCATTGATCCCGCTTGCAGCCCCTAATGAATAGTGCTGTAGGTAACAGTAGTGGAGGAAGAGCGTCAGCGTTATACAGTCACCGGCAAGACATCAGACATGTGCAGAGAGCGTATGGCTGAAACAGGTTCCCTAAAATTATGCAGATCATTGCTTGAAAAGTATCAAAATCGAGCTATAACTTCTTGAAAATATACTAAATATATTATCTTATAAGTATATAACACATACCAGGCGGTCCCCTAATTAAGGACACCTACTTACACCCCCCGATAGTTACTTTGACAGACCCCTCTGACCTCTGGTGAAGCACTATAGTCCCCCGGACTGCGAATAATCCGTCTTGTAAGGTGTCTGTAATGAACTTTGTGATACCCTTGGTTCCCATTCCAGCAAAAATGTGTTAACTGATATTATCATGTGGGGGGCCAATTTTTTTTTTTGTCTGGATCTACATTATAAAATTATACATTTTGACTTACAATACAAATTCCACGTAAGAACAAACCTCCAGACCCACTTGTACGTACCCCGGGGACTGCCCCTATATACCTATGTCCAAATTCATATGAAATTCTAAACCCCTAACTTGTGTCTATTACGTTGAACACTAGTGTGCCTCTAGTCCTGTCTATGTACTATTACATTATAACATATTTTTTAAATTGTGTTTTCAGTCATGTGCCCACGATACAAGAATATAACCCTCGGTATACTAGCTAACTTATTATTGTAATATCAATGCAATCCTGTCACCATACCTATATGGCTAAATATATGACTCCTAACTAATTAGCTAGAAACCCCTGGCATCTTTTCCAGGACTACAAAAATACTCAAAAAAATCCCCTTCAAAATGGCTTTCACCTACTGCAGACATTAGTTGTGCCCCATAGCTCAGATTTTGGATGCAGTCACTCGTTCTTCACGCTAGTACATGGGGCTAGCCGTCACATACGTTTCCAGGGACAGGCTTGCGATCGGTATCCATACCGCATGTCTTGTATTATTTTCCACCTCCTTACGACCCTGGACGAAATGTCCGTCCGGTTGGCGTCTAGTTTGTTCACCAAAATCTTTAAATCTTAAATTTTTTCGAAAATCTGGAAAAATTTGGATTTTTAAACCTCCAAACATCCTAATAACATAACATTAAAACTGACATCCAATACGCAACATAGGGTTAATGTCAGTTAGTGACCTATTAGAGACTAGACTATTCTGTGGTATGGGAATGACCTTTACAAATCGGAAATCTGAATTTTTCACCAAATTTAGTCTTAAATAAATGCAACCATTTCTACCAAAATATACCACTAAGGCCGGCGGCACACGTGGCGTTTTGAACCCGTTTTAGGGTCGTTTTAAGCAGTCCGTGAAAAAACCATGCGGTTGTTGACACGTTTATTAAGATAATTGGGTAAAACCAGGTCAAAATGATGCATTTTCAAAAACACATGGCGTTTTTTAACGGACTGCTTAAAACGGCCGAAAAACGGCTCAAAACGGCCACGTGTGCCGCTGGCCTTGGGTACGTCACATGTCATGAAAACAATCAGAAAATCACCCTGGTAAGAAGCAGCAGGCTTCTGCACAGTGCAGCTATAGTGGGAGCGGGCAGAACAACTTCACTGGCTATCTGCGCATGCGCCGTAGTGAGCGCTACCCTGCGTCATGCCGTGCAATCCCAATTGATGCGGCGCATGCGCAGATAGCGATGAATTGTTCAGAAAGCTCCACTTTATCTGTGCTGTGGCAGAAGCTGCTGACATTCAGCGGTGCGCAAGACCAGAAAGGGCTTAAGGCGGAGGGAGTTTGGCAATGGGGTTTGGGGGATGGGATACAGTATATTACTAAGCTGGGGGGCTGTATATGGGATACAGTGTATTACTGAGCGGGGGAACTGTATATGCGATACAGTATATTACTAAGCTGGGGGGCTGTATATGGGATACTGTATATTACTAAGCTGGGGGGGGCTGTATGTTAGAGGGTGCTATATATTTACATTAATCAGGGTAGCACTGAATATAAAATCACATGTAACATAATAACAGGGTGGGATATATTAGTTATAGGATACAATAGATTACTTTGCATCATTTAAACCAAATGTTGGGGGGTCTGTATTAATAAATTGGGGGTGTTTATATTGATTGGTGCTGTACATGCTATAGTTCCAGTAGAGTATATATATATAATGACGGGATGTTTTATATGTGGGGAGAGTGCAGTCAGTTGTGTTGTGAGGGGTATATATTATTTAGGAGCACAGTGTTGTTATCCAGGAGACTTTATACTGTAAGTGACTGTGGTATTTTTAGGGACGCCGGGTGGAGATGCTGCACGGAGCTGAAGATATCCGGCTGTGAATTCAGCAGTGATACGTCATGGATTGGAGAACCCGGAATAAAGTTCTACTGATGGAAGAGATTGTCATCTATAAGGTACTAGATGTCACTAATGCCTCTCAGATCCTGTAGTCAGTCATACAGTGTCAGTGCGCTGCCTGTGGGGATGTTAATTGTTAGTAAAGTTTTCAGCATTTACTTAACAGGGAGTGGGGGGGGGGGCAGCATTTTAATATTCGCCTCAGGCAGCAAATATGCTATAATCGGCCCTGGGTAAAGTTATTTATTGCCTTACTCCACAGTGGTATCTTACAAAGCATATAAAATATACAAGAGCTAATAAGTATAGCAAAGTTGTCGCTTACAGCCTCATGCCGATTACCCCCCCCCCCCCCTCTCCATCAGGGCCGGTTGTAGACAAAGTGGGGCCTTGGGTAAAACTAAAAGTTGGGCCCCAAAATAGTTAGAGTCAGTAAGAGGCTCCTTTAGCCCTGCACAATAATAACACTTTGTAGCTACAAGCAGTAGTAGGTAAGTATCTGTAATATGGGACTGTAGGAGAATGTTATAGGAGAGAGACAGATGATAGGGAGATGGATGATAGAAGAGAAATATGAAACATGATAGAGATTTATAGATGCAGAAATGTAAAGGAGATGATAGATACCATATATATTGGAGTATAAGCTGAGATTTTCAGCACAAAAAATGAGTCTGACACAGCTCGTTTGCTAAGGGGACGACATGTGGAGGCAGCTATGGAGATGACTTTTGGAGGCAGCTATGGAGACGATGGGTGGAGGCAGCTATATAGACGACGTGTGGAGGCTGCTATAAAGACGACGTGTGGAGGCAGCTATAAAGACGACGTGTGGAGGCTGCTATGGAGACAATTAAATTTGGATAGTGCCTGTATGTGGCAGTCCAAAAAAGTTTTCAAAACAGAGAAACGGGTAGGTGGCCCTCCAGAAACATTAAATAGATAGAGTCCCTGTATGTGGCAGTCCAAAAAAGTTTTCAAAACAGAGGAGCGGGTAGGTGGCCCTCCAGAAAAATAAAATACATAGAGTACCTGTATGTGGCACTCCCAAATTTTTTTTTAAACAGATGACCAGGTAGGTGGCCCTCCAGAAAAATTAAATACATAGAGTACTATAGCTAGAGCCAGTTGGCCCTGGCAAAAAATAGCCAGTTGCCTCTGCTTTAGTGTACAAAGTGGAGGAAAAGGAGAAGAATGAGGAGGAGTGCATACATGAGAATTATTCAGGTTGAGCTGCTTTCACCTGGTGGAGAATGGAAATAATTAGAAATCCATGCTTGATTCATCTTGATAAGCGTCAGCCTGTCATCGCTGTCAGTCGACAGGCGTGTACGCTTATCGGTGATGATGCCACCAGCTGCATTGAAAACCCGCTAGCGGCAGACAACACACTAGCGGCAGGGCAGGCAAGAACCTCCAAGGCGTACAGCGCCAGTTCGTGCCACATGTCCAGCTTTGAAACCCAGTAGTTGTAGGGAGCTGTGTAATCATTTAGGACGATGGTATGGTCAGCTACGTACTCCCTCAACATCTTTCTATAAAGATCAGCTCTACTCTGCCGAGACTGGGGACAGGTGACAGTGTCTTGCTGAGGTGACATAAAACTGGCAAAGGCCTTGTAAAGCGTACCCCTGCCAGTGTTGGACAAGCTGCCTGCTCGCCTTGCAGCAGCTGATGTGTGTATTGGAATGTTCTGCAGCAGCTGATGTGGGTATTGTAATGTTCTGCAGCAGCTGATGTGGGTATTGCAATGTTCTGCAGCAGCTGATGTGGGTATTACAATGTTATGCTGTAGCTGAGGTGTGTATTGTG
Organism: Engystomops pustulosus; assembly: GCA_019512145.1. Lineage (NCBI taxonomy): Eukaryota > Metazoa > Chordata > Amphibia > Anura > Leptodactylidae > Engystomops > Engystomops pustulosus. The sequence goes on from CM033648.1 coordinate 16,025,796, forward strand.
ATGTTCTGCAGCAGCCTCAGGTGTGTAACATGGGGTTCTACAGCAGTTCAGGTGTGCATTATAAGGTTCTGCAGCAGGTGAGGTGTGTATTGTGATGTTCTGCAGAAGCTGAGCCATGTATTATATAGATCTGCAGCAACTGAGGTGTGTGTTATGATGTCTGCAACAGCTGAGGTATGTATTATGAGGTTATGCAGTCCTCCACCTCTCTTGGTGGATCCTGCATATGGGGCTTCCCCCTCCCTTATGTTTCTGTCATCTTGTGGTTCACTTTGTTTTTAGGACTAAGTTGGCTTTCTTCATTCATTGATCACTTTTCAGTGTAGCATTGGCCATTGTTCCCTGCTGGTTGCTTTTGGAATGTTATTTCATTCACCATTCTAAAATGTCGTCTTTGAATTGTTTTTTTTTTGCCTATTTCTATTGATCTGTAATGTGCTGTATAATTTTTTTTTTTTTACGCTAAAAACTGTTCAATAAAAATAAAGTTGCAAAAAACATTGATGATGGACCAGCAGTTCAGCAGCCACTTGATCTCTTCCATTGGCTGTGCACTTCGGCTTTTAGAGTGACACTTGTAAACGCAAGTTCAGTTTTAGCAAGAAGTGATGCTTTTCAGTGGAGATGTCCATCCCTGCAGGAAGATATAGAAGACTACTATCTACGAGTAACTAATGCCAGTCATGCCCGTTCAACAATTGCAGAACTTGCTAACAATCTCCTGCATAAGAGGGCAACCCCTTTATAACATGATAACCAATGTGGGGCTTCTTTACTAAGGGTTTACGGACCGTACTTTCGTTGGTTATTCTGATTTCCGATTTGCTCTGCATTTAGCACGGGGTTTTGGTGCAGGTGATCAGATTTTGGCGGCTTTCATGCGACACAGATCGGGGGGAGGGGGTGGTGGGGTGGGCCGTCAGACGATCCGACTGATTCCGACTAAGCACGGGATTCAACATTTAAATTGTGTAGCAAGCCAAGCACTTACATACATCGTGAAGAAGATGGTGAACTTAGCGGGGAGCGACACATGCAGGATATCGGGCGCACGCTCGTAGTGAATCGCAGCATGAGCGTCAGACAGTCCTGGGAAATCGCTATATGTGTCTGTGTTAGGTGTTTGTCCATGTATGTGTTTATGTGTGTGTCTGGTGTTATGATTTGTTTGTAGAATATCTGGGTGCCATAAATAGAGAGAAATAATATTTTTCTACCCCCCTGTTGCTGTTTTATAAACAGGCAAATGAAGCTGTTAGAAGATGTAGCGAGCTGAAGTATAAGGCCATTGAGGCTTGCCCCCAGAAAGAAAACAATTATCAGGTAGTGTTAGTCTACGGATATAATGAGACAAACAAACCTCGCTACTGGGGATGCAGGAGAAAAATGTAAATTCATATTCATTATATCCAATAGAATAATTGCATTGGCAATTAGTGAACAGCAGATGGAGCTAATAATCTATATCTCCCACCCCTATTACAGTTCACATTCAGGGTCCATTTTTACCTGCTATTTGCATTTTATTTGCTTTCAGAACATAACTCTACATACTGTAAGTGATATGTGCACGACCACACACAAAATATGATTTTATCATATTGAAAGGGACATTTTTTTGTACTTGTATTCTTTTCTCATTCTGATATGATATAACACATGTAACCTCTTGGTTTATTTAATTGCTGTCAGCAATGCAAGGGAACTATAAGAAGCAAATTCTATTTGGGCCATCACAATGCTGGAGGAAAGCATTTTATTACAGTATATGACTGAGTAGTGCTTTCCATTTGTCCTGACATTGCTGTGTTATACACTGTGTGTAATAACCATAGAGTAAGAGCAGGACAGACCTGACTTCACATTTCACTGCGTTGAAGGTAGCTGATTAGGCTGAGCATCAAGACCTTAGGTCAGAATGATGTAGTCTTCAAGGAGTACGAGCTCACTGATAATGAGCTTTGTGCAATGCCGGTTGGATATTCACTTATATGCAACTAGGCAAAGGTTGACTGCTGAGTCTCCTTCATCTGCATTCTGGGTAGAATGTGTAGGAAGATTATTCTCTGGAGTTTGTAAAATGACTCATATGTTCAGAGGCTTGAGAATAGAATAAGATGTCATTTTTGAAGTGTATTTATAGAATGAAATCTGTGAAGTTCCTGTATTTACCCATGATCAGCCGTAGGGCAGAGGCTAGTCAATTGTTCTTTTGGTTAACACTTATAAAGGTTGTCTACCTTAAAGTTGGTTTTAAATTTTGTATTATATCTTTCAATATATGTGTATATAATAGAAAGCCATGGAGTATTGTAACATGTATGTATCTTAAATTCTGCTCGCATAAGTATGGTGAATTGGTTGGTACCACTGAATAGTATAGCACAGGGGCTTACTGCATTGGTGCTAGAGAGGTATGTCAGCTTCATGCAGAAATGTACCGTATATTCCGGCGTATAAGACGACCTGGTGTATAAGACTACCCCTTTTCCAACAGCCAGCTCCCCCTGTATATTGCCAGCCTGTACCCCCAGTATACAGCCAGCCCCCCTGTATATAGCCAAACTGCCCCCCCTAGTATACTGCCAGCCTGTATCCCCAGTATACAGCCAGCTATTATACAGACTGGCGGCCCCCAATTGTGCAGAACGTAGCTGTCACCGGCGGCCGGAGCGTAGCAGCGGAGCTTCGGTGGATCGCGGAAAAGGTGAGAAGAAACATTACCGGCGTATAAGACGACCCCAGAGAAGACAGAAGATTTTTCTGTCTTCAAAAGTCGTCTTATACGCCGGTATATACGGTATATGAAATCTTTCTCCCTTAATCAGAATGGGAATCCATAGTGTTGTTTTTTCTTTTTAACTTTTCCTATTTAGTCAACTGGAAAAAAGAACACAAAGAAAGAAAAATGAAGTCCTACTCATTCAGCAATAAGACCAATCGATCGCTGCAGTCATATTTGCAATATGTCTTATTTACAAGTTATCAATATTTTCCATAGATTCCCATAGATTTCCTGGGGAATGGCAGTCCCACTACCTGATGCCTTACAATATATACATATCTATATATCAACAGCCTAAAGCATACCTGTCACCAGGAATGTAATGTTTAGCTGTTGACAGGTTCCAATAGCCTGTGCTATGCTAATTTTAAAAATGCCTTTGTCAGCATTCTAAATCATTTCAGTACTTTATATAGGTTTATTTCACATTACCTGGCTCCCTGCCAGCAGAATGTGGGGAGTTCGAGGAGGAGGTGGCAGCTGTAGCTTGTGTGTGTGCCTATGTCAGTCCCCACAGTCATGCAGCTACCTCCCCACTTCCTGTCACGTGCATTGAGCAGGCAGGGAAGGGAGGCAGATGGTGTGGAGGTACACAAGCTTCCCCTCCAGGTAATTAAACCTATATAAACTACTGAAATGATTGACAAAGACATTTTTAAAATCAGCATTGCATGGGTTATTGGAACCTGTCACCAACTAAAAATCTGATTTTGGTGGCAGGTTCACTTTACACCTTGCTCAAAAGTGATTTGCTTTAGTTTACTTTTATAAATAATGCAGCCTTCAAATACGTAATTCAGTGTGTGGCTGCCCCGGTGTGTGTCTCCTTCTGGCCTCATGTCCACAGCTATTGACAGTCAGCTGCTCCTGGGTTCTATCAGATGTGTGCACAACCAGTTCTTAATTCCCGAGTTTTACATAATGGCTCCAACTTTGCTCTGTGATTCTGTATTTTGTTTGACCTGACTCTTACCTGCATATGTTTGACCTCTGGACTATACCTTCTCTTGTGTCTGTTTGAGGAATGCCCTGCATGACAACTGCCTGCCCAGAACACGGAAAGACTTTGCTTATTCTGTAAATCCTGGTCCTCTGGCCTGCCAGCTATCGCCTGCATTTGACTACTCAGAGAGGCAACAGCTTGTTGCAGTATGTGCCTAGATCCCTCAATAGAGGTTAAAGAGTGAAAAGCATGGGGACATTTGAATAACACCCTTGGGTGACACATGCCAAACTGCTTGGGTGAGATAGTGTTTGTTATTTAAATCTTTTCAAATCAAATTATCCAGTGAATTCATGAAACTTAATTCATGAGGAAATACAAATTAATTTGCCATAATTTGCAAGGAGTCTCAGTTGTGGTAGACTTTGGCTTTATTTTCATATTTTCCCTGCCACTTTTTACAGCAGCCTTACATTTTATTAAACGTTCAACTGCTTTTTCAACCATAACAGATTAAAAGTTTAAAAAAAAAAGTTTTAAAAGTTTTAATAATATAATAGAATGAAAAAAAAATGACAGCAGAAGAGCAGAAACAGTTTAATGATTCCTGTCCAATTACTGGTAGTGGATTCATCAGTGCATAGAAACTTCTACAACTGTTAACGCTCCAAAAAGTGTGGTTCTGCAACTTCATATAGGGACTGCATTTTCTGTAACCTTGACTTCCCATATTGATTGATGAATGCATAAATCACAGGCAATTCTGGGCCTAAGGGAGCCTACATAATAAATCCAATAGTGTTCAAATTCCTCTGACAGGACATGAAGGGATCATTTTCCTTTAGCTCTGCAGGATTATTATTGATATTTTCAATCATAATGAATATGCTTCCAATTTTAATTTATATAGGGGATTGTATATAATAAATTTATCTAAAACGGGGCAAAACAGAAACTTTTTCTTGAATATTCCTATATGAATATCACCTTTATAACTAACTATTGCTGAGGTGTGTTCTTTTACTAAACTATCTGAATAATTTCTCTCCAGCGGCTTACTATAGCATGCTTAGTGTTTTTTGCTTACAAGGTTGTTGAGCTTACTCCAGCTTTTTGGGGCTCTTTTATTTCAATACTAAATTTAAGTTAATACAAATTTAGTACAGTACTTTATTGGATTTAATATTTTATGCAGAATTGATACTAACAATTTATAGAGGGATTTATTGATTATAAGGATTCCATTACATGATGTTATAGAATTTCCTAATATATTGCTCTGGTAATACCCGCAGGAGCCCTTCTGGTATAACTTTAAAAATTAATTTTAGAAGGAAGGAGGCTATGCATGACAAATATAAGAAGATTACCACAGTCACAGTAATTTAGTAAGTTTGTAAAATATCCAATTCAAAAAAATCATATAAGCTCACAGTTGAAATAAGAAAAGCATTTAAGCATTTTAATTCCCTAAAAAAATCTAAAGTGAGTAATCATAAAGAAGGTGGATAAGGAGGGGGGGGGGGTGTAGTATTGTGGCCAAACCAAATGTAGGAAGGTGAGGCTCAGCAACAGAAAAACTCACCTTCAACCCCACTAACAATTTTTTGGGAGAGATTGAGGGCATTCAAGGGAATTTGGCAATGCTCTTGTGATTAAAATACCAAGGACTCTTACACTGTACTTATTACTGAAAGTCCATAAAAACTCATCTACCACACCAGGGAGACTGATTATTTTGTTTAGAAGTGGATTGACAGAGAACATCGGCAAGTTCATTGACCTTAAGGACATTGCTGAGTGCCTTCCATGTGAGGGATACCTTGAATTTATTGCAGAGGATTGAAGGCATCCACTTGGAAGAGGATATGATTCTAGCAACACTCCATGTGGAATCACTTTACACGAGCATCAGACATGAAGATGGTCTAAGAGCAGTCAGATTCTTCCTCTAGTAAGGAACCTGGTATGAGAAATCTAATTCTAGGGTTGCTGGAATTTGTCCTCTCACAGAATTATTGACCTGGATGTCAGGCACGGTACAGCAGCTGGAGACGTTCTTCTACAAACTTAATTCCAATACATAGAACATCAAATTGACCTACAAGGCCAACAAAGAAAAAGTGGATTTCTTAGATGAAGTTTTGGCTCAGGATAAGCTTGGATATTCACAATCTTATATTTACAGGAAAGACACTTCAGTGAACGCATTACTACATGCATCCTCAGCACACCCTAAACAGACCATCAAAGCAGTACCAATTGGACAGTATCTTCGTATGAGGAGGATTTGCTCCACAGATGAAAATTTTGAGATGCAATGCCAAGAGTTATGCCAAGGGTTCAGAGATAGGGGATACAGTCAATATTCCCTTAGAAAGGCATATAACAGAGCAAATTCCACTCCCCGCTTAGATGTGCTTTATCCACAACTGAAAACAAAGGAGACCCAACAGGTGAGATAAATCACTAATTACAACTCACAGTGGGGTACAATGAAAGGGATTATGGAATGTTATTGGCCTATCTTATGTTCCGATAATGTACTAGCAAAGTACATTTCATCTCATTCAGGAATTACATCCTGTAGAGTCAAGAATCTTAGGGACATATTGGTAGACAGCCATTATGAGAAAAGTGAACATGCCCTTTTCCCCAATTTGAGAGGCCTAACATGTGGCTGTAAACCTTGTGGGAGATGTGTGGCATACCCAAACATCATAAGAGCAAACATTTTTTTTTTAATCTTTAGGACAAAAATAGTATAAAATAACACATGCCATTACATGCACAACAAAATAATTAATATATTTTGCCACATGTCCCTGCAATAAGATCTTTATTGGTCTTATAACCAGGGAGCAAAAAATTAGAGTGAAGGAATATGTTATGAACATAAATCCAGCAAAAGACCCAGACTTCTGCACTGATGGGCTTCCTATTGCGAGACACTTTAAAGAGCTCCATAACTGCAATTCAAATTGTTACAGGTTTGGGGTATTGACTATATAAAAAGTAACATCGGGGGGGCCCTATTGCACAGAGATTAGCCCGAGACTAAATGGATTTAGACATTGGGAACATTGAGCCCTTTAGGTCTCAATGAATCCTTGAGTTACGCTACATTTCTCTGACTCTCTATCCAGGCAGATGTATTTTTAAATGTTGTATTGTAAGTATATTAATTTGAATTCTTGTTTTTCACACCCAATGGAGGTGATATGGAATCATTTAAGTGAGTGTGAAATTTACACTCAATTGAAGAAATGGTAATTGAAGATCCACACGTTGGCGGGGCTTGTATTGAGTTTACAGCATTGATTAAGGATGACATACGGTGAATATTATTGATCACCATAATACTAATTCAGGGAGGCAATAGGATCGGCACACTCTTGGGAGAAGGGGCCAGAAGACTGGTGCCTTTCAATTCACTTCAAGCTGAGGTGACTTTATACATGGATCATTCAATCGTATAGATTAATAAATTAATGTAACACCCCTTCAGACCTACCTCTGCAGTAAGGGTGTATGGTGACTAAAATTCGCTATGACGCAGTCCCACCACCTGAATCTTGCTTGGTGAAACAACTTGGACAGTTTATTATAAGGGGAGTACATTGGTATGAACCCAGTGACAATAATGCAAACATGGGAAAAAACATAGATCAAGGGTAAAGTAAAATGAAGATGCAATCCGGCATTATGAACTCCTTGTTGTAGAAAAAGGTAACTGCCTATGCCAGACCAGGCTGGGATAGTATTGAAGAGCTATGTGAGCAACAACTGGTTTCATAGTTTCATAGTTTATATGGTTGAAAAAAGACACTTGTCCATCAAGTTCAACCAAGGAAGGGAAGGGATTGGATGAGGAAGGGATTTAGGGGAAACAATCCTATATAGCATAACAATCAATGTTATTTAGGTGTAAAAAGGCATCTAGACCCTTCTTGAACCTCTCCGCTGTCCCTGCTGTGACCAGCGCCTGAGGCAGGCTATTCCACAGATTGACAGTTCTCATAGTAAAAAAGCCCTGTCGCCTCCGGTGATTAAACCTTGGTTTCTCCAAACGGAGACAGTGCCCCCTCGTCTTTTGATTTGATTTAATCTGGAACAACTTACCACCATATTTTTTGTATGGACCATTTATGTATTTATATAAATTAATCATGTCCCCTCGTAGTCGTCTCTTTTCCAGACTAAATAAATCTAGTTGTTTTAATCTTTCCTCATAACTAAGACCCTCCATACCCCTTATCATTTTTGTGGCTCTACGTTGAACCCTCTCCAGCTCCCGGGCATACTTTTTATGGACCGGTGCCCAGAACTGGGCAGCATATTCCAGGTGTGGCCGAACCAGTGCCTTGTATAGTGGTAATATTACATCCCTATCACGAGAGTCCATTCCACTTTTGATACATGACATGATCCTACTAGCTTTAGAGGCAGCTGATTGACATTGCATGCTGTTATTCAATTTATGATCTACTAGTACCCCCAGGTCCTTCTCAACAAGGAACTCTCCCAGATTTACTCCCCCAAGGACATATTTTGCCTTTGGATTATTGGCCCCCAGGTGCATAACATTACATTTATCCACATTAAACCTCATTTGCCAAGTGGATGACCAAACATTCAGTTTGTCCAAGTCACCCTGCAGCCTATGAACATCCTCCATAGACTGTATTACACTACACAGTTTGGTGTCATCTGCAAAAATAGACACAGTGCTATTAATTCCTACCTCTATATCGTTAATAAATATATTAAATAGTAGTGGGCCAAGCACAGAACCCTGAGGTACACCGAGTAGGAATGATTGACTACAACTCTCTGGATCCTTCAGCCAGTTTTCAATCCAATTGCAAATGATTTCTGCCAAACCAATAGCCCTAATTTTACCCATCAGGCGTCTATGAGGGACAGTGTCAAATGCCTTTGCAAAGTCCAAGAACACAATATCCACAGCTGCTCCTCCATCCAAGCACCTGCTTGGTTAAATCACAATAGAACAACTCTGCAGATATCTACATACACTCTCTGAATGCACCGGATTTCTATATACACTTCTGCTGCAGCAATACTAGTTACACAGTCCAATCGTCAGGGCTCATGGTGCACTTTACTCAACGTTGGTGCACTTAACCTCTCAGTCCTCTCAGGAACGGTTCTCTTAACTCATAATAACCACAAAGTCTACTCACAAATCCAAGGTTTAGCGTATTGCTGTAGGGCTCTGGTGCCTGGATTGTAATGGAGTTACAGGCAGGAACCTCTTGTGTAGTAGATCTGGAGACCTCAAGGGGATCAGGCTGCTGTGCAGCTTCTCCAACTTGTCTCTATCCTCTGGGGCTGAACTGCTGGGTTCTCTCTGCCCCTCTGCTGGCACTGTCTCAGTGTAGATACCTCTCCTCTTTGCAATGCACTCTCAGTCTGTCCCACTGTAGCACATGTGGTCACCAGCATCCCTTGTTTTTCCCATCAGCCCTCTCTTCAGCAACTCCTCCTATCAGTGTTAGTGGCACAGAGCAGCAGGAATTGCTGGGAGATGTAGTCCAGTCTGCTCCTGAGGAGTAGGTGCTGCCAGGGCCAGTTCTAGACAAAGTGGGGCCCTGGGCAAAACTAAAAGTGGGGCCCCAAAATAAAACTATTTTATGACCAGTCACTGTCAGTAAGAGGCTCCGAGGTAGGACTGACCCACAGGTGTGACGGGCAAAGGTCCGGTGGGCCCCGACATCTGCTGGCCATGCCTCCTCACTGCGCCAACTCTGCCCCCTCATCGCGCCGACTCCTTTTTCCGTATGGGAATTCAACTCAGCCCGATGGAATCAAAAGCAATGATGAAGCAGATAGCTATGAGCTCTCCACATCATTATAGTTCAGAGTTATAGCCCTTGCCCCCATTATATAGCCTGTAGCCCCTCCCAACTTATAAGAAAAAAAACAAAACTTACCTTCCGACGTCCCTGGCAGGACCTCTTCTTTCCACCGCTGCTTCGGTTCCGGGTCCGTCAACTGCTCGCTGACATCATAGTGTGTATTGATGGCAGCACACACACTAGAATATCAGCGTGCTGCTGATGTCATGATGTGAGCAGGGGACACTGGAAGGCTAGTACACATTTTGTTTTTTTATATAGACTAGAGTATGAGCCAAGTTAGGTTTTTTTGTGCTGAAAAACTTGACTTATGCTCAAGTATTTTCGGTACATTTAATACTCCCATGTAGCAGCAGGTGGGCCCCGAAAATCAATTTCACTGGTGGTCCCCCAGTCCGACCCTGAGAGGCTCCCAATAGTATGGTAAAACAAACTGTAATATGGAAGAATTTTATAGGAGATAGATGATAGGGAGATTGATGGGCAGCACAGCGGCTCAGTGGTTAGCACTACAGCCTTGCAGAGCTGGTCAACATTTGCAAAGAGTTTGTATGTTCTCTCTGTATTTGTGTAGGTTTCCTCCGTGTCCTCCGGTTTCCTCCCACACTCCAAAACATATTGGTAGGTTGATTAGATTGTGAGCCCCATTGGGGACAGGGACTGATCTGGTAAGCACAGTGCAGCGTTGTGTAATCTGTGTGGGCTATATTATTAATTATAATTATTATGAGAGAAGATAAATATGAAAGATGATAAAATTTTTGACGTTAAAACAATAAAACAGATTATAAAGTAAAGGCGACCGTAAATCCTATTAACATTTGACCACCCTCATGTAACTTTGTGACAAACACAAATTATTAACCCCTTAAGGACGCAGGGTTTTTTCGCTCATTTCTCACGCTCCAACTTTTTCATTTTTCTGTGTACAGAGCTGTGTATTGTGTAAGGGCTTATTTTGTGCGTAACAAATTTTACTTTCCCGTGATGTTATTCATTATTCCATGCCATTTACTGGGAAGCACGAAAAAATTCCAAATGTGGAAAAATTGAAAAAAACCTGACATGTGCGTCGCGTTCTTGTTCTTCGCTCCAAATAACACCTCTGCTTTATTCTTTGGTTCGGTACGATCGCGGTGATACCAAATTTATACAGGTTTTATTGCGTTTTAATACATTTTCAAAAATGAAACGAATGTGTATGAAAAAGGAAAACAAATTTTTGCCATCATCTGACGTTAATATAGTTTGGAGTACGGAGCTGTGTGATGTGTCATTTTTTTGTGAAATGAGCCGACGTTTTCATTGCTACCATTTGAGGACTGTGCAACATTTTTATCACTTTTCATTACATTTTTTATGTCATGCAAAAAGTTGCAAAAGTCGCATTTCGGACATTTTGGCGCCATTTCATGTCTCTGAGGTCACCGCCGTCAATAACTGTTTTTATATTTTGATAGATTGGGCATTTTGGGACATTGGTGATACCTATTGTGTTTGTGATTTTTACTGTTTATTATATTTTATATCAGTTCTAGGAAAAGGGGGGTTATTTGGACTTTTAATATTTTATAAATTTTTTACATTTTTTAAACTTTTTTTTTTCTTTTTTTTCACTATTTCTTAGACCATCTAGGGTACATTAACCCTAGATAGTCAGATCGTTCCTACCCTATACTGCAATGCTACTGTATTGCAGTATATGGGATTTCTGCACAGTATAGGTTACAATGAGCCACTGGCTCATTGTAATGAATATGCAGAAGCCATTCAGCCTCGGGTCTTCTATCGCCACCCCCTGTTGACGTTCCGGGGTGCGACGATCGGAGGTAACATGGCTGCGCCCATGCTCACCGACCACAGGTGTAAGCGATGGGTCTTTGATGCGATATGCAGCAAAGCCCATCTCTGTATGAAGAGGGCTCAGTCCGTGAGCCCTCTTCATACACGATCATATCAAATCAAATCAAATTTTTCCAGAAATCACCATATAAACAAGAATAACTTTTAGATTTATACACACTACCACCTTCATGCAACTTTGTAGGAAATTGCAATAAAATTGTATGAAAATTCAAAATTTCCTCTAAAATATGTACAAATTCAGAATATCTGTATAAGAAAGCATACTTTCCTAAAACAGATGTGAGGAGATCATATATACCCCACATGTGTATATTCACCAAAATATGCTGCAAAGGGAATGTTAAATCCACATGGGACACCACACTGTGTTTGCAGAAAATTGCACTGAGCTTCACACAGATCTATCATTGTATGCACCTTACACAATGGTGACCCAAATAAATAACTATATATCCATAACCCAAGCTAATGAGATAACAAAAGTCACTTTTAGATGTGCGCCATTGTATTTGCCACACAATAACAGAACCCTCCGCGCTTCATAAGAATCTGAGTGAGAACGTCAGGTATAAATAATGGAGGATGGTGTGAGATAAAAACTTTATTCCAGAACATGAGTGTGTTTTTGGTGTTAAATAAAGCTTTATGGACATGTTCTTGTCGCGGTGTTAATATGTAGTCACGTTAGGCGAAGAGGATTGAATATTCATTGTATCAGTCAATTTTCGCAAAAAAAACCATCACAAAATAAAAGGCTATAAGAGAGCGAGTGTGTTCTTAGATAGTTCTGGATAGGAGAGGGTTAAAAACATGAATATTAGTTGATATTATTCCTTATCAAAATGCAGTAACATTTAAAGTGATTATTTCCATCATCTGTGATGTGCAGCAGCTCCTGTGTCCAGCAAATTCTCTGTTGCCTGATGGCTAAGAATCTGGAGGGGGACACATATCAGAGGGCTGTATCTCTGGCTATGTGACACATAGAACCTCACTTCTTTTATGTGAATCTAAATATGTGTTTCTAAATGTCAGGAAAACTGAGATATTAACTGTTAAAATGCCATCAGGAGTGATTTTTATACATAAATATTTAACCTAAAATCCTCACTTGAATATTTCTGAATCCATGGCACATAGAAACACAATTTTCATTTGAAAGAAGAGATTCTCCTGGGTAAATGCCCACTTTGCCTACCCATAGCGTTGGCCCTGGGTGCTGCTAACTGCTGGTCTTAACCCCTGCTGTCCAGCAATTACATTGACCTGTTCACACGTTGTGCTCTTAGCAGGGGTTACATTAATGTTATAGGGATAATGGAAATGTACTTTGTCTATATGGTTTGAAAACTTATGTTGGGTATTTGAACAAATTTATCCCATACATTACCCATCTTGCTACAAAAACGTAAAGCACCTTCTCCTATTTTTATGAGGTGTTAGGTCTCCCTAAATTCATGTTTTTATTATTGTTTCCACATTTGGTTGATACATAGGACACTTGACAGAGATTGTATTTCACACATATTCATTTTTACATGTACATGTATTACAACACTTTATTCTATTATCAGACATTACAGCTAACTCATTGATATTTCTAATGTATATACGATTCACATTTACACACATTTATAGAGTATTTGTTATTATTTGTTTTAATTTACAAGCACAATTCACTTCTCACTTTTTTTGTTTAAAGGACACCTGTCATCAGGTCTCTGCCACTAGTCCTGTCACCTCTACCTATTGGAGCAGCTCACAAGGATCCCATCACAGCCTTTATCTAGTTATTTCATACATTAATCATTGTAAAATCATCATTTCTTTATCATATAAATGAGGCTGGTCACATGGTCAGAGGCAGTGATGTCACCCCTGTTACCCCTCCCCTCTCCTCCCCCTGCTCATGTCTGTGTGTAATGTATAGTAAAGCATGGCTAGTGTGTGTCCTACATCTGCTGACATGCTGCATCCTCCTAATATACAGGTGAGAGACACAGACATCAGCCACACATGAATCTGACATGTTCTGCTGTAACATGGCTGCCTGGAGCTGCTGTATCTCTCCTATACACACACATGCACACACAGGCTGCAGGGGGCGCCAGCATCAGGAAGCACATCATTATACAGCCTCACATCATTATACAGGCTGTCAGTCATGCACTGGGGGTGTGGCTGTGCCTCCCACTCATGAATAGAGTGGACAGCTTGAATATGCTAATGCTTCATTGGACATTTCACAGGTCATTTGCATACAGCTTTAGGACCTCATTGCTTAGGTTTACAGGCATGTAGAGGGACAATGAAGGGATAGAGGCAATGCTCTCTAATGGCAGTTTAGGAAAATATATTTAGTTTAGGGGGGTTATTTTGCATGACGGGTTCTCTTTAATAGTCTTAAGGAAATAGGTATACATAATAGTAATTATGTTAATAAGAGGCTCAGATCTAGAGTTTGAGATGTATAGTCTGAATATCTATGATGTATATATGTTTTGCTGTCCATTATATATTTGTATACATAATTCCGGGATTATTTGTAAAATATACATTTTTTTAGCCTTGTGTAATGTCATTGTATTTTGTCTTGTTTGTTTTTGCAATTTCTTAATCTCATGCGGTTGTGCAAATATATAAGATTGTATATTCAATATATCTATTACCTTGATAAAACTCATTCTCCCGACCAGAGGTCGCAGACCATCCCATGGGAGGATGATGTGTGCATGAGCGGTTAGATTGCAATCATACCGCGTGACTCTCACGTTGCCACGGTGATCTCCGTGCGAAGAAATTTGTTACATGATATGATCACGTGGTCACATGCTTGGGCGGATATTAGGTGAGTCTCATCTTGGCTACATGTGCCCAGTAGCAAGTCATTACCACATTAATAGACAACAGATGGGGAATTACTTTTCGATTGGCTGTGTGGATCTGTGTGGATGACATGACCCCCAGAAGAAGGCAGGCGCCAAAACGCTCATACCTGTTATCCGAATGGACAGTGGCACACATACACACAGGCAATATGTCCTGTAGACTTCATATCTGCACAGGAGTTCTTCTGCATATTTGCAATAATAGCCCTTGAGATCCCATAGTTTTTACATTGATGTGATGTATGTTACAATTCCTACAGAGATATGTTGCACTACATTCACTTTATAGTCTATGGGCTGCTTGAGTAATGGAAAATACTGTGTAACACATGGCCACTTGTGGCATTTGTGGTAGTGCAGTTATGCAGCACTCCCTCATTAAACTGCAACCTGTGAATGTGACCTGTGAAGTTGTAACTGCTTGAATTGTATGGTCTAATACATGAATTATACTACCTCTATGTATATGGGTATATTGGATTGCTTATTGCACATACTTATAGATACATGAACTTGTTTGTAGACCATAGATATTATTTTATAGTGCCGATTAGAGATGACCAAGCACTAAAATGCTCAGGTAATCATTACTCGAGGCAAACTTTTTTCGATGCTCGAGTGCTCGTTTCGAATAACGAACCCCATTGAAGTCAATGGGAAACTCAAGCATTTTTCAAGGGGACCAAGGCTCTCACAGGGAAGCTTGGCCAAAAACCTGGAAACCTCAGAAAATGATGGATACATCACGGAAATAAACAGGAAACAGCAGGGGCAGCATGCATGGGTGCCTCTGAGGCTGCAAAGGCCTTGTAAAGCGTACCCCTGCCAGTGCTGGACAAGCTGCCTGCTCGCCTACTCTCCCTCGCTACTTGTCCCGCAAAAGTACGCCCTCTGCCGCTAGCGCTGTCAGATGGGAAATACTGTTTCAGCTTGTGCACCAGGGCCTGCTGGTATTCATGCATTCTCACACTCCTTTCCTCTCCAGGGATGAGAGTGCAAAGATTTTTCTTGTACCGTGGGTCCAAGAGAGTGAATACCCAGAATTCTTTGCTGGAAAAAATTCTTTGAACGCGAGGGTCACGGGATAGGCAGCCTAGTATGAAATCTGCCATATGCGCCAGAGTCTGTTTATTATATTTTATATCAGTTCTAGGAAAAGGGGGGTTATTTGGACTTTTAATATTTTATAAATTTTTTACATTTTTTAAACTTTTTTTTTTCTTTTTTTTCACTATTTCTTAGACCATCTAGGGTACATTAACCCTAGATAGTCAGATCGTTCCTACCCTATACTGCAATGCTACTGTATTGCAGTATATGGGATTTCTGCACAGTATACGTTACAATGAGCCACTGGCTCATTGGGGGTCATTTACTAAGGGCCCGATTTGCGTTTTCCCGACGTGTTACCCGAATATTTCCTATTTGCGCCGATTGTACCTGAATTGCCCCGGGATTTTGGCGCACGCGATCGGATTGTGGCGCAACGGCACTGGCATGCACACGACGGAAATCGGGGGCGTGGCCAAACGAAAACCCGACGGATTCGGAAAAAAACGCAGCATTTAAAAAAGGAAATTGTGTTGCGGATCTTGCACTCACCTTCATCCAGGATAGGATTGTGAACTTCAGTGCATTTCAGGGAACTTCAGCACAGCAGAGCCACCTGGTGGACGTCGGAGGAACTACCTTGATGAATCCCGGCCGGACCAGAATCCAGCGCAGAGAACGCGCTGCTGGATCGCGAACGGACCGGGTAAGTAAATCTGCCCCATTGTAATGAATATGCAGGAGCCATTCAGCCTCGGGTCTTCTATCGCCGCCCCCTGTTGACGTTCCAGGGTGCGATGATCGGAGGTAACATGGCTGCGCCCATGCCCACCGACCGCAGGTGTTAGCGACGGGTCTTTGATGCGATATGCAGCAAAGCCCATCTCTGTATGAAGAGAGCTCAGTCCGATGGAGCGAAGTTTGCTGCTCCTGGAGCACAAACTCTCTGGGGAAGATGGGTGTGGGGAGGGAAGTATGGAGGTGCAGAGTGAGGGGGCAGCTAGTTGGGTAACATGTACAAGGCGGGGTAGAGGGAAGAGTTTTAGGGAGTCTAGTCCTGATCTGGTGCACCCCAAAAAGTTTTCCAGGCTGGCGGATGAGGGGGATATCAGCTCTGGGGTAGAAATGCTGCAGCAAGACATGGCCTCCAGGGGACTGTCTGCTCCAGTAAGAAGGGTAATGGGATCACAGGCAAGGTCAGACAGGTGCTGGTAGTGGGAGATTTGATTATTAGGGGAACACACAGGGCAATCTGTCACAAAGACCGTGCATACCGAACAGTGTGTTGTTTGCCGGGTGCTCGGGTTCGGCATGTTGCGGATCAGGTTGACAGATTACTGGGAGGGGCTGGTGAGGAACCAGCGGTCATGGTCCACATTGGCACTAATGACAAAGTAAGAGGTAGGTGGAAGGTCCTTAAAAATGATTTCAGGGATTTAGGCCATAAGCTCAGGGCAAGGACCTCAAAGGTAGTTTTCTCCAAAATACTGCCTGTACCACGTGCCACACCAGAAAGTCAGCGGGAGATCAGGGAGGTAAATAAGTGTCTCAAAAGTTGGTGTAGGAAGGAGGGTTTTGGGTTCATGGAGAACTGGGCTGACTTTTCTGTTGGCTACAGGCTCTACAGTAGGGATGGGCTGCACCTCAATGGGGAGGGTGCAGCTGTTTTGGGGGGAAAAATGGCTAGAAGGTTGGAGGAGTGTTTAAACTAGAGACCTGGGGGCGGGCAAGTACACTTGTGCAGGGCAAATAGACAGTGTAGATAGAGAGCTGTGAAGAGCCGTAGTCCATGGGTGAGGAAGGGGGGCTGGAATGAGATTGGGGAATAAGGACAAAAGGAATACGGACAGGGAAAATCATATAAAGTGTATGTACACAAATGCCAGAAGCCTCACAAACAAAATGGAGGAACTGGAACTCTTGATGTTGGAGCGGAAATATGATATAGTGGGTTTCAGCGAGACATGGCTGGACAGTAGCTATGACTGGGCTGTTACTATAGATGGTTATAGTCTTTTTAGAAAGGATCGTATAAATAAATAAGGGGGAGGGGTTTGTTTATATGTGAATTCTTGCCTCAAGCCTGTCTTGCGAGAAGACATCAGTAAAACAAATGCAAATGTGGAGTCCCTATGGGTTGAGATAAGAGGAGGGAAAAAGAATAATAAAATATTACTAGGGGTTTGTTATAAGGCTCCAAATATAATGGAGGCAGCAGAGGAAATGCTGATAAGTGAAATGGATGCGGCTTCAAAGCAATTACCTGTTGCAACTAGTCCTGGAGCCAACAAGAGGGGGGGGGGGCACTGCTGGACCTTATCCTTACCAACAGACCTGATAGGGTATCAAAACTACAGGTTGGGGGGAACCTGGGTAATAGTGATCATAATTAGAGATGAGCGAACATACTCGTCCGAGCTTGATGCTCGTTCGAGCATTACCGTACTCGAAACTGCTTGTTGCTCGGACGAGTATTTCGCCAGCTCGAGAAAATGGCATCTCCCGCCATTTTGCTTTTTTGCGGCCAGAAACAGAGCCAATCACAAGCCAGGAGACTCTGCACTCCACCCAGCATGACGTGGTACCCTTACACGTCGATAGCAGTGGTTGGCTGGCCAGATCAGGTGACCCTGGAATCAGGGCCAGATTAAGGGTCCCAGCGGTATGGAGCACCTCATTTAGGATGGGGCCCCCCCAGCTCGGCAGCCAACGCAGGGCCCCCTCCCACAACAATATAAGTAAAAAATTAAAAAAGAAACCAAAAAATACTCCCGCCATACTATTATAAAATAATGATACCACAATACTGTAACCAATTAAAACTACCATAAGAGGGTCACGGGATAGGCAGCCTAGCATGAAATCTGCCATATGCGCCAGAGTCCCAACGCGCAAGAATTCACTCCCCTCACTGGCCTGACTGCCCATCTCCTCCTCCTCCAACTCCTCCAACTCCTCTTCTTCTGCCCATACACACTGAACAGTGAAGGACTGAGCAATGCTCCCCTCTTCTGTCTCGCCAACATTCTCTTCCTCTTCCTCCTGCTCCACCTCCTCTGATACGTGCTGAGAAACAGACCAGAGGGTGCTCTGGCTATCAACAAGGGAATCTGAGGGGGCGTGTCCGGATGCCAGCCGAGACAGACGTCTGAGCCAGCAGCTCCGTCCACCCGGGCCTAAATAAAGCTACCCCAGCACCTTAAATCAGCCTGGATCGGCTTGTTATGGGGAATCGCCGCTGCACTAAGGCACAGGGAGTCTCCCCAGACCGGGCAGGCGCCTCAACTCCCCGAACCCTGGACGACTTTGTGGTCCGGGAGACACGCGCCGGACCCAAGATGGCGCCGAGCGCGGAGAGCCTGGCGCCTCTTGCTGTGCAGGGACCGCCTACAGCAGGCACAGCAGCCCTGCAGCCCGGCGCTCAGAGGGAGAAGACACGCGTGGGAGCACAGCGGGCAAGCAGCCCTACAGAGGTACACACACCTGCCCAGAACCCTCTCTCTACAGCTGAGGGGGGATATAAAGCAGTGCTCCCCCTGCTCATAGATTTACCTACACCAGCGGGAGCTGAGTGTCTCCAGCCGAGCCCCAGTCATCAGGCCACAGCACCTGCTGCTTCATCCCCCCCCTCTCAGGGGCCACAATACTGCCAAATACAGAGATCTCCTAACAGGGAGCAGGAGGACATGGACTATTCTAATACACCCCCTATACTAAGGCCCCAATCGGGCCCTGGAGACTGGTCCCCAGAATCCCCAGAGTCGCATCAATCTTCATTGTCAGGTCCACCGCGGCCTCCGCCAGCGGATTGGTGGTCTCGTGTGCATCAGTTACCTACGAAACAAGACTTTCAGGCGTTGATACTTGAAGTTAAAGACACCTGTCGGTCAGCCATAGCTGAAATGCGCCAGGATCTAACCGCAGTGGCTAATAGGGTCGATCAACTAGAAGATGACCACGCATCCTCCAGAAAAGTAGTTAATGCTCTCCATTCTCGTCTTCTGGAGCAATCTGAGAAAATACAAGATTTCCAGTTGCATATAGAGGATCTCGATAATCGAGGTCGCAGGAACAACATCAGGGTTCGGGGTATCCCGGAGTCGCAGAACGTTGAAAATGTTCCGGAGGTTCTTAATCTCCTGTTCTCCACCATATTGGGAAGAAATCCAGGTGATACTGTTAAAATGGATAGGGCCCACAGGGCACTTAGACCGAAGCCAGTTTCTGGACGACCTAGGGACATTATTTGTTGCATTACGGACTTTCTATTGAAAGAAGAGATTATGGCTAAAGCACGTAATAGGCCTCATATTGACTTTAAGGGTGCCCAGGTACAACTATTCCAAGATCTCTCATGGATCACTCTGCAACGCCGGAGAACTTTGCGCCCCTTACTAGAGGTTCTGCGGAAAGCTGATGTGCCCTACAGATGGGGATTCCCCTTCAGTTTGACAGCCCGCAAAGAGGGCAGAACAGCTACACTGCGCTCACCAGCGGATCTGAATGACTTTTGCGCTTCCCTAGACCTGCAGGTACCAGTCATCCCGGAATGGAAATTACCAACACAAGATCCACCACTCTCACCAACCTGGCAACGCAATGTCCCTAGGAAACAACAGAGGAGATCCCCGGAGCCATCTGGATCTTCTCCGTCCTTTGCTCGCCTGCGCACAACACCAAAAGGCCCCAGAAACTAGGACGAAGAGTCACAAGATTCGTGAGGAGCCTTAGTGGTTTTGACCACCAGCAAGATGGTAGTTGTTTGTTACCCATGGTATCCTTTTTGTGTGAATAAGGCAGGCCCGAGGTGGTCGGTTTCAAACTGTTGTTTTTTTGTTTTTGGCGGGTTGAAGGTTTGATGTCTGATACGTCACCCCCTAATGGGTTAGTCTGCCTCCCTGTGTGTTGGTCCCGGATTCGGGACTCTGGCACAACGGGAGGCATCACCCGATTCTTGGACTCCATGTCGGGCATTTTAGGCCCCGCATGTAGTCTGAGGCATGTAATCAAAAATGTTTTTGTTGGATCTGTAATTTTCATTTTCACTGTACTGTTGATTGTTCATATTGTTGATGTCACATTAAGTATGTACATGTATCATATGATGCCATCTGAGCGTAGGAAACAACCTGGCACTCTCTGCACTGCACCTCGTCCATGCTTGAGGATCACACCTAACTCAACCACACATTGTAAAAAATGGTTAAGATTGTTACTTTAAATGTCAAAGGGCTGAATTCTAACTCCAAGCATCAGTTGTTGCTGCAGGAGCTGAAAAGACTCAAACCAGATATAGCGTTCTTACAGGAAACCCACCTGACGGCTTCAGGCTCATTTAGATTTATTAGGAGAGACTATCCTCAGAGCTATCAAGCTACTGCAGCAACAAAGACGGCGGGGGTGGCAATTCTGATATCCCGCTCCTGCTCTTTCCGGGTACAGGACACTTACTCAGACCCAGAAGGACGGTTTATTATTCTGAGGGGAGCCCTTGGGGGACGCCAGCTTGTTTTATGTAATATATACTCCCCGAACTCCGGACAATTGGGATTTCTATCAAGGGTTCTCTCTCATTTAGCCCAATATCGGTCAGAGCCATCATTGATAGGAGGAGATTTTAATGTTATATTTTCTGAGGTTCGAGATCGCATGTCCATACAGGATACCCCCCCATCGCAACAGCAAAGTAGGCTCTCATTAGGCTTCAGGAAATTGGTTCGCAGAAATGATCTTTTTGATTTATGGCGGGTAGACAACCCTACAGCTCGGGGATATTCCTTTTATTCGCCCCCACATAAGACACATACACGTATAGATTTCTTTCTCGGAGATGTCTCGGTGCTCCGAACTTTACATTCAGCAGACATAGGGTTAATTACCTGGTCGGACCATGCTCCGGTTACGGTCGAACTGTCATTTGTAAATCCCCCACCTCGTCCCCTCCATTGGAGACTTAACGAGACACTCTTGTCTCATAAAATCACAAAGGAGGCGCTACGTACCTCTCTAATTCAGTATTTTGCAGATAACTCCCCGTCGGCCCCCTCATTGCCTGTATTGTGGGAAGCGCATAAAGTAGTGTATTGTGGGTATGCCATATCTCAGGCGGCCTATAAAAAGAAGGCGGTGGAGGCGGTGCGACAGCAGTGTGTGAAGGAACTTAGAGACTTAGAAAGCAAATTAGTGACTCGCCCTTCACTTACAGTTTTACAAAAGGTTTTAGCTACTCGGGCCCAACTTCGGGAAATAGATTTGGTGGGGGCAGAAAAGTTGCTCTGATACTCTCGTCAGCGTTTTTACGAGTACGATAATAGGGCACACACGCTGCTAGCTCGCCAACTCCAGGATTGGACGGCGGCATCTAACCCACATAGCCTCAGGGATGGTACAGGAACTGTCCATTACAATCCAGAGAAGATAGCACAGATATTTGAATCATATTATCATGGCCTTTACAATCTTCCTGCCCGTCCTTCCTCATGCTCACAAGCCCAAGGGATGACCTTGGAACAGTATCTTAATGATTGTAGTCTCCCTAAACTATCCTCCACTGCTTTGGACGCATTGAACCAAGAAATCTCAGAGGATGAACACGAGAGTGTTGAAGAACTTTCCGAATGGGAAATCCCCAGGTCCTGATGGCCTCCCATACCTTATTTTAAAACATACTTAGATATCCTGACCCCCTATATGGTTAAATTGTTTAATGCTTTTATGACTGGCACCCCAATCCCTGAGGCTATGCTAAGATCCTTTATAACGGTGATTCCGAAACCAGGAAAAGACTCCCTAGATTGTACTAGCTACCGTCCTATATCCTTATTGAACTCCGACCTGAAGATTTTTACTAAAATACTGGCGAATAGGTTGGGGGACTGGCTCCCGCAGTTAATACATAAAGATCAGGTGGGCTTTGTACGCTACAGGCAAGCGGGAGACAATACCAGGAGATTAGCTGACTCGCTGGAGGTCATTAGGAAAACGGATGGAAGTGCTCTTCTTCTCAGTCTAGACGCGGAAAAGGCGTTTGATCGTCTGGACTGGGGATTTATGATGGCGACTTTACGGCAGTTTGGTATGAGGGGCCCATTCCTGCAAGCCCTGCAGGGGCTATACTCTATCCCTAGCGCAGCGATACGCCTTCCTCATGCAAATTCCCATTTTTTTCATATCCGCAATGGCACCAGACAGGGATGCCCTCTCTCCCCCCTGTTATATGCGCAGAGCATTGAGCCCTTGGCAGCGTACATTCGAGCATCAGTGGATGTGACGGGGATAAGAGTCAGGGACAAACAATTCAAGATCTCCCTCTTCGCTGATGATGTACTTCTTACGCTTACAAATCCTATAATAAGTCTCCCAAATCTTCATAAAATATTGGATGTGTATAGTCACCTCTCTGGATATAAGATTAACAGTCACAAGACCGAGGCCCTCCCTATAAATGTCCCACCAGACGAGCTGGTGGCCCTTAGGGGCTCATTCAAATACACGTGGCAAACAGAATCACTGAGGTATTTAGGAGTCCGAATAACTCAATCCTATAAGACTCTATACGCAGTTAACTTCCCACCAATGATTAAAGAAATCCAGGACCTCTTAACTAAGTGGCAGTCTATACATCTATCATTACTGGGACGTATAGCGGCTATTAAGATGTCTATCTTGCCAAAGCTTTTATATCTGTTCGAGACTCTTCCGGTAGCGGTCCCAATGGCAGTCCTGGGCAGGTTACAGTCTATGTGTCTGGGGTTTGTGTGGGGGGGCAGGAGTCACAGGATCTCTAAAACGGTGTTGACGGCGGGGGTCACCAGCGGAGGATTAGCCCTCCCTGATATTAAACTTTATTATCTAGCGACCCATCTCCGTCACATCGCCTCCTGGTCAACAATGTGTGCATATAGCCGATGGACCGAACTTGAGAAACTATGGTTTGCCCCGTTACACCCAGCTGTGTTGATATGGGGCCCTCCACCAGTAGGCTTGGTGCCGACACTTTTAGGCCCTATGCAGTTTACCCGTGATATTTGGTACAGATGTAGGATACGTTTTCAGTTGCCTTCTATGCAGTCGTTGCTTACCCCAATACTTTTTACATCACATCTCCCAGATAGTCTCACTAGCAGTTACAGACCTTGGGTGCAGGCAGGCACCTTTCAAATATGGACCCTGTTAGATCCCCTCACACGCAAGATACTCCCATTAAGGGCGCTAATTGACAAACATCCTTGCTTGGTGGGTGCGGATTTTACCTATCAACAGATTAAACATTTTATTTCATTTGTTCTGGGGGCCGAACCTACCCCCAGACCTACCCCATTCGAAGTGATTTGCGCGGAAGGTCCTTCTACAAAGGGCTTGATCTCCAGCCTGTACTCCATTCTCAATGAGCGGACAAATATATCACATCCCTATATGAATAGGTGGGAAACATGGTTGGGTAAACGTTTTACCCCTGACCAGTGGCAGAATATCTGGACGAGAGCACGACAAACGTCTATCTGCACTCTCTATAAGGAGAACCAACTAAAAATTTTATTAAATTGGTACCGCACACCTGAGCTCTTACATAGATTTTACCCGTCAGTTCCTAATTTATGCTGGAGGTGTGGAGGGCCTGACGCTACACTCTTCCATATCTTCTGGAGTTGCCCTGCCCTGATTCATTTTTGGCTGGAGGTCAGGTCCCTTATTGGGGGGATCCTCAATGTGCAAGTCCCGCTGGACCCTGAAATCTATATACTCAATCTCTATCCCAGCTCTCTTAGGGGTCCGAGTGCCAGGTTGTTCCTACATATAGTTACGGCAGCAAAGTGTTTAATATCATTGAATTGGAGACGGTCCACCCCTCCATCATTGTTGGAATTATATGCACGACTCCGTGATCTCCGATCAATGGAATATATTACCGCTGTGCTTCGTCACACTTGTGATAAATTCGAAAAGACCTGGACTCAATGGGACGCATATAACGCTAGATTGATTTCCTGATGTTAATGAGTAATTACACTACTTGGGATGCTATCATATCTATGCTGTGCTATAAGAAATACTTAATATATGTGACGGTTGTTACTTGATTTCTTTTTTTTGTTTCTTTCTCTTCTTGTTTACTATGTTCTGCTATTGTGGAATCCTGTACTCCCCTTGGTTCTTTTATGTACTTTTTCTGCATTTCGATGTATATTTTTGTTTCTATTGGAAAAATACAAAAATAAAGAGTTGATAAAAAAAAAACAAGGGAATCTTCTTCCCCCGTCTCTTGTGACGAGCGCAAAGCTTCCGACTTCATGCTGACCAGAGAGTTTTTCAACAGGCCAGGCAGCGGGATGGTGAGGCTGATGATGGCGGCATCGCCACTAACCATCTGTGTTGACTCCTCAAAGTTACTCAGCACCTGACAGATATCAGACATCCACGTCCACTCCTCATTGTAGACTTGAGGAAGCTGACTGACCTGACTAGCAGTTCTGGTGGAAGTTGACATCTGGCAGTCTACAATCGCTCTGCGCTGCTGGTAAACTCTGGATAACACGGTTAATGTGGAATTCCATCTCATGGGCACGTTGCACAACAGTCAGTGAGCGGTCAGTTGGAGGCGGCGCTGCGCTGCCCTGAGAGTGGCAGCATCTGTGGTCGACTTTCTGAAATGCGCACAGATGCGGCGCACCTTCGTGAGGAAATCAGACAGATTGGGGTATGTCTTGAGGAACCGCTGAACTATCAGATTGAACACATGGTCCAGGCATGGCACATGTGTCAGTCTGCCGAGTTGCAGAGCCGCCCCGCAATCCTCGGCGTCGGCAGTATATGAGTGGCCCCTGGGTCAGACTCGGTCCCAGCCTCCACCAAGTTCACCTAATGTGCCGTCAGAGATATATAGTGGCCCTGCCGGTAGCACTCGTCCATGGTCCAAGGTGGACCTTGTCAGAAACGGCGTTGGTCATGGCACGGATGATGTTGTCTGACACGTACTGGTGCAGGGCTGGGACGGCACATTGGGAAAGGTAGTGGCGGCTGGGGACCGAATACCGAGGGGCGACCGCCGCCATGAGGTTGCGAAAGGCCTCGGTCTCTACCAGCCTATAGGGCAGCATCTCCAGGCTCAGTAATTTGGAGATGTGGACGTTGCGGGCTTGGGCGAGTGGGTGGGTGGAACTGTATTTCCTCTTGCGCTCCAGCGTCTGGGGTATAGACTATTGAAAGCTGCGCATGGAGACATTGGTGGACACTGTGGAGGATCGTGGAGGCGAAGGTGTGGTTTTCGAGCGGGAGCTGTTTGTGCCGGGGTCCTCGGCAGGGGGCTGACTAGCAGAGGCAGCAAATGACACAGGGGAAGGAGCAGTGGTGTGCCCGACTGGAGGTGAACAGCTTTGATTCCATTGAGTGGGGTGTTTAGCATTCATATGCCTGCGCATACTGGTGGTTAAGCTAGTAGTGGTGGAACCCCTGCTGATCCTGGTGTGGCACAGGTTGCACACCACAGTCCATCGGTCACCCGCTGTTTCTTTAAAGAACCTCCAGACTTGAGAAAATCTAGCCCTCGCCACGGGAGCTTCACTACGTGAAACATTTGGCGCTGGGGCACCAGCTCTGGCCCTTCCTCTCCGTCTGACCCCACCACTGCCTCTTCCAACCTGTTCTGGTATAGGACTCGCCTCCGTCTCAGAAGCACTGTCTTCACCCGGCCTATCAACCCAGCTTGGGTCACCTCATCATCCTCCGATCCCTCAGTCTCCTCCCCCCTCGGACTTCCTGCCCTGACTACAACTTCACCACTGTCTGACAACCGTGTCTCCTCATCGTCCGACACCTCTTTACACACTTCTTCCACTACGTCAACAATGTCATCATCACCCACAGACTGAGACCGTTGGAAAACCTGGGCATCGGGAAAGAGCTCAGCAGCAACTGGATAAGTGGTTTGTGACTGTGGGAAGGGTCCAGAAAACAGTTCCTCAGAGTATGCCGGATCAAATTCCAAATTTTCCTGGGAAAGGGCAGACTGGGGGGAAGGAGGTTGAAGTGGAGGAGCTGGAGGAGTGCTCACTTGGGTAACATGGGTGGACTGCGTGGAAGACTGACTGGTGGACAACTGAGTTGAAGCATTGTCTGCAATCCACGACATCACCTGTTCGCACTGTTCTGGCCTCAACAGTGCTCTACCACGAGTCCCAGTAAGTTGAGACATGAAGCTAGGGAGTGTAGCTCTGTGGCGTTCCCCTGCTCCCTCATCAGCAGGTAATGTCTCACCCCACCCAGGACCACGGCCTCTGACCCCTGCAGTGTGGAGGCAGCTATGGAGACAACGTGTGGAGGCAGCTATGGAGACGACGTGTGGAGGCAGCTATGGAGACGACGTGTGGAGGCAGCTATGGAGACGACGTGTGGAGGCAGCTATGGAGACGACGTGTGGAGGCAGCTATGGAGACGACGTGTGGAGGCAGCTATGGAGACGACGTGTGGAGGCTGTTATGGCACCCGAGGTGAACGTAAGGTGGTGATAAAAAAGGCGTGAAAAGATAGATTTTAGAGGTAAAAGGTTATAAGTTGTAGGTTGGAGGTTGTTAGTTGGATATTGGGATGGAGCTGGCGGTCCGCAGTCAGGCGAGCTTTCGCCTGTCCAAGCCCCTGCCTCTTAGCTCCTCCCCACCCAAAATGGGCCTGGGGGTATGAAGCGTTTACTTTTAAAAAATTATAATTTTCAAAGCAGGCGGGGTCGTTTGAATATTTCATCTAGGAATAATGGAATAGCATAGCGGTTCTATTTTATTTTCGGAAAAGTTTCCATGATTAAGAGACGGTATGGGGCATCCATATTGCGCCACTATGATTGAAACTTTAGGTCTCCAGCATGGAGGCGACAGATGGGCCGAACTCGGCCCCTCTGCCGCCTCCATGCTAGAGACCTAATGTTTATGTATTATGTATCTGGTGAAACACTCGAAAATTCTGCCTGACACAGCTGTTTGCTAAGGGGACAATGTATGGAGGCAGTAAAGTTATAGGTTGTAGGTTGCTGCAGTTCAAACGATGTTAGTTTGATCTTGGGATGGAGCTGGCGGTCCGGGATGGAGTCCCAAAGCGCAAGAATTCACTCCCCTCACTGGCCTGACCCTCCTCCAACTCCTTTTCTTCTATCCATACATGCTGAACAGTTAAGGAATGAGCAATGGTCCCCTCTGTCTCGCCAACATTCTCCTCCTCCAACTCCTACAATACGCGCTGAGAAAAAGACCGGAGGGTGCTCTGGCTATCAGAATCTTCTTCCCCAGTCTCTTGTGACGAGTGCAAAGCTTCCGACTTCACAGATGCTGCCACTCTTAGGGCAGCGCAGCGTACAGATGCGCACAGATGCAGCGCACCTTCGTTAGCAAATCAGACAGATTGGGGTATGTCTTGAGGAACCGCTGAACTATGAGATTTAACACATGGGCCAGGCATGGCTCATGTGTCAGTTTGCCGAGTTGCAGAGCCGCCACACAAAACCATGCCTGGCTTCAGGTTTAGCGGTGCCAGCCACAGATCGGTCTGCGCCGTGATGCCCTGTAATAGCTCTTGGGCAGTGTGCCTTCTATCCTCTAGGCTCAGCAGTTTGAGCACCGCCTGCTGTCGCTGAGCTGTGCCTAGAGCTAACGACTGATGGCGCCATGGCCACGGATGGTAATTCAGAGGAGGAGGTGGAGGAGGCATAGTAGGCCTGAGAAACCGTGACCGAGGTGGGCACCGCAATCCTCGGCGTTGGCAGTATACGAGTGGCCCCAGGGTCAGACTTGGTCCCAGCCTCCAACAAGTTAACCCAATAAGCGAAACATAGTGGCCCTGCCCGGCAGCACTCGTCCACGTGTCCGTGGTCAGGTGGACCTTGTGAGAAACGGCGTTGGTCAGGGCAGGGATGATGTTGTCTGACACGTGCTGGTGCAGGGCTGGGACGGCACATCGGGAAAAGTAGTGGCGGCTGGGACCGAATACCGAGGGGCTAACGCCGCCATGAGGTTGCGAAAGGCCTCGGTCTCTCCAGGCCTGGGGTATAGACAGCTGAACGCTACGCATGGAGACATTGGTGGACGCTGTGGAGGATCGTGGTGGCGAAGGTGCGTTTTTCACGCGGGAGGTGTTTGTGCCGGGGTCCCGGGCAGAGGGTTGACTAGAAAAGGCAACAAATGACACAGGGAAAGGGGTAGTGGTGTGCCTGGCCGGAGGTGAACGGCCTTGGTTCCATTGAGTGGGGTGTTTAGCATTCATATGCCTGCGCATACTGGTGGTGGTTAAGCTAGTGGTGGTGGAACCCTACTGATCCTGGTGTGGCACAGGTTGCACACCACAGTCCGTCGGTCATCCGCTGCTTCTTTAAAGAACCTCCAGACTTGAGAAAATCTAGCCCTCGCCACGGGAGCTTCACTACGTGAAACATTTGGTGCTGATGCACCAGCTCTGGCCCTGCCTCTCTGCCTGGCCCCACCACTGCTTCTTCCAACCTGTTCTGTTGGTTGAGGAGCCGGAGGAGTGCTCACTTGGGTAACATGGGTGGACTGCGTGGAAGACTGGTGGACAAATTACTTGAAGCATTGTCCGCAATCCACGACATCACCTCTTCGCACTGTTCTGGCCTCAACAGTGCTCTACCACGAGTCCCAGTAAGTTGAGACATGAAGCTAGGGAGTGTAGCTCTGCGGCATTCCCCTGCTCCCTCATCAGCAGGTAGTGTCTCACCCCGCCCAGGACCACGGCCTCTGACCCCTGCAGTAATTGGATGCCCACACCCTCGTCCTCTACCCTTAGCCCTCGGGTTCAACATTTTCCAGATAAATGTCTATTTTATAAACTGTAAATCTTTTTTGGTAATTTTTATTTTTAGGTTTGCTTTTTTTGGATTTATAGAAGAAAGAATAGATTTGCAGAAGAAATCAGACAGCAACCTCAGAAGATGATTTTATGGCTAGTTTCTAACCAACACAGATAATTTTCTGGATTTCTGGAGACTAGCTTGCTAAACAGTAGCAGGCAGACTAAGCTAGATGAAATTGCATTTGCACCACTGACCTTATACACGAGTATATACGGTATATTATCTTTCATATTTATATTCTATCATCTATCTCCCTATCATCTGTCTCTCTCCTATATAATTCTCCTACAGTCTCATATTATTTACCTACTACTGTAACTACAAAGTGTTATTATTGTGCAGGGGTAAAGGAGCCTCTTACTGACTGTGACTGGTCATAAAATAGTTTTATTTTGGGGCCCTACCTTTAGTTTTGCCCAGGGCCCCACTAACCATTACTATATGTAAGAGGCTTTTGGGGTGCCGTGTTCTGTCTGGGCGCCCTCCTAATGCACAGCTCCACTTTGAATGGAATATATAGCATACAGGCGGTCCCCTGCTTAAGGACACCCGACAACCCATAGTTACAGACGGACCCCTCTGACCTCTGGTGAAGCTTTCTGAATGCTTTACTATAGTCCCAGACTGCAATAATCAGCTGTAAGATGTCTGTAATGAAGCTTTATTGATAATCCTTGGTCCCATTACAGCAAAAAATGTTTAAACTCCAATTGTCACGGGGCAAAAAATTTTTTGGTCTGGATCTACAATTATAAAAGTATACAGTTTCGACTTACATACAAATTCAACTTAAGAATAAACCTATCTTGTACGTAACCCGGGGACTGCCTGTATATGTCATCTTAAAGACATCAGTATAGAGTCCTTTGACCAAGAAATTACTTTTTGGGCAAGTCACATAATACATGTGATCTATAGTATAACTACTCTGTTCACATCATCCCCATGTATAATAATAATATGCTTAGGTTGGTGTCTTTAAGAAGCAAATAACCATGGATGTTATCATAATAAAATGTAACTACCAGGCAGTCCCTGGGTTACATACATGATAGGTTCTGTAGGTTTGTTCTTAAGTTGAATTTGTATGTAAGTCGGAACTGTATATTTTATAATTGTAGCCCCAGCCAGACCTTTTTTTGGTCTCTGTGACAATTGGATTTTAAAAATGTTGGATTGTCATAAGAACCAGGAATTATAATAAAGCTTCATTACAGACACCTGTGATAATTGTTATAGCTGATCATTGTAGCCTAAGACTAAAGTACAATAAATTACCAACATCCAGAGGACCGGTTGTAACTAGGGGTCGTCTGTAATGGAAGTTCAGAATTTGTGGCTACCTCTAGCCCGAAGAAAGTCATCATAGAAAAATGTATTAGTATATTTTCTTAATATCAGTTAATGTAAATGGCTGCTTACAATGATGATCATACTAAATCTTGTTCTGATCTTCTAAGCCACTGATGGAAGAATTGGTAGAAGAAAATGTAGATTTACAACTAATGTCACATTGTTAATCTGGCCTATTGTCTTCACAAGGGCAGACAGGACCAGGATAGAGCTGAGACAAGACCAGGAAAGACACAACAAGACTAGAAGAAACAGGAGACAATATACGGCAGACAGATGTAGATAAAGCTGGGGCAGATAATCCTGATGATATCGTGAGCTCCCCCTAGTGGTGGCTGTATAATCTGTATGTAGTGAGCTCCCCCTAGTGGTGGCTGTATAATCTGTATGTAGTGAGCTCCCCCTAGTGGTGGCTATATAATCTGTATGTAGTGAGGAGCTCTCCCTAGTGGTGGCTGCATAATCTGTATGTAGTGAGCTCCCCCTAGTGGTGGCTGTATAATCTGTATGTAGTGAGCTCCCCCTAGTGGTGGCTGTATAATCTGTATGTAGTGAGGAGCTCCCCCTAGTGGTGGCTGCATAATCTGTATGTAGTGAGCTCCCCTAGTGGTAGCTGTATAATCTGTATGTGAGGAGCTCCCCCTAGTGGTGGCTGTATAATATGTATGTGAGGAGCTCCCCCTAGTGGTGGCTGCATAATCTGTATGTAGTGAGCTCCCCCTAGTGGTGGCTGTATAATCTGTATGTAGTCAGTTGGCTTCCCCAGTGTTACCTGTTGGAGATATATGCAAGGCCTTGTAATGTACATTTGTTTAGTTTTATCCTGAGCTCACACTACATACAGCTGAGGTTTTGTTCCAGTGTATAAATTGTCTGTGAGATGAACATATATACAGTATAATTTATATGTCACCTGCACAGATTTATCAGAAGTGTCAAACATCAGAAAGTACATGGGTAGAGACTTACAGACAGATCTGTCACAATGTCTCATGGTAAATCTTCTGTAGCATAAGATTGTATAGGAAAACTCTCCACCTCCTATTATTTGGCTTAGTTCACCCGTATTATACAGGCGGTCCCCTACTTAAGGACACCCGACTTAGAGACAACCCATAGTTACAGACAGACCCCTCTGACCTCTGGTGAAGCTCTCTGGATGCTTTACTATAGCCTCAGACTGCAATGATCAGCTGTAAGGTGTCTGTAATGAAGCTTTATTGATAATCCTTGGTCCCAATACAGCAAAAAATGTTTAAACTCCAAATGTCACTGGGGCCAACATTTTTTTGTCTGGATCTACAATTATAAAATATACAGTTTCGACTTACATACAAATTCGACTTAAGAACAAACCTCCGGACCCTATCTTGTATGTAACCTGGGGACTGCCTGTATTCCAGATTGTGACGTCACTTAGGCCACTCCCCTTAAAGGAAATCTCTTTTGAAAATCCTTCATAATAAACCAGGGACAATAATCATAGTTCCATGCACCGGGACTGTGGATGCTGGGGAGTTTAACCAGAGCCCTCAGTGTTGCAGCTTCACAGCCTGTTACACTGTCTCCCTCTCCCACTACACTCACAGAACACTAAACACACACTACACTCACAGAACACTGCACACACTCACATTGCACGCACTGCACACACTCACCACTCACAGAACACTGCACACTGCACACTCACCCGGCACTGCGTCGATCACAAACGCAGGCAGCTGCGGGCAGGGAGAGTTGGAGCAGGACGGGGAGCAGCAGCTTCGCTGCCCACATGTCTCCCCCGGAGACGGTGCACTCACTCCGGGCCCCTGACACTGATGACTGCCACGTGTCCCGCTGAGCAGTTTGGCGCTGTGATCGCGCTAATGACATTTACCTTATTTGCAGCACGCGCTGAACTGCTCAGCCTGCGCGCTACAGGGAATAATTGCCAAGCGTAACTTTACGCATAGCAATTATTTTGAGGGGTAATGGCGCCTCATCATGCGTCTATGACGCGTGGTGAGGCGTTAATGCAACCTCTGTCCAGCGACACTTTTTTATTTTAAATGCGGCAGTTACTCCGAATCCGTCGGGTTTTTGTTTGGCCATGTCCCCCGATTTCCGTCGCGTGCACGTCGGCGCCGATGCGCCACAATCCAATCGCGTGCGCCAAAAACCCAGGGAAAATCGGCGCAAATCGGAAATATTCGGGTAACACGGCGGGAAAACGCGAATCGGGCCCTTAGTAAATGACCCCCAATGTGTTATTTTGTTATCCTGAGTATATTTAAGGAACTTATATTTAAGGAAACCCCTTTAAGTGGCATTTTAAGTGAGCTGCCTAAGAAGTCCCCTGTAGCTAAGCCAGACTATTATCGACCTGTCTTAGCATCTCATGTCATGAAGACACTGGAAAAATTGATTTTGAGTCATTTGAAGATAGTGACCATATTCGGATGGCTTGCTGTTTGCTTATCAAAACAAAGTTAGTGTGGAGGATGCAATTATTTATCTACTGGAATGGGCATATTATTATGTTCAATAGATAATTAAGATTGGAGGGTGCTTAAAAATTAGGGGTCCAACTCCAAGATCATGTGTAGAATATGTAATCCAAGCACACCAATATGCAATTTATAGGGAACCTGTCACCAAAGCACTAATTTACACTAATAACATGTGCCAAAAGCCTGTAACATGACAAATGCATATGTACATCAGCTAATATCCTCATTATACCAACGTACCTGGCTCCCTGCCAGGGTCCCCCTGAAGTCCCGGGGCTGGGATTCAAATACAAACTGTTGTCTGCTCCTCATCCTTTAGCGGTGCCCACACACTGAAACCCCCCTCCATGTGACATCACAGCAGGCACTAGGAACCATGGGAGGGACGCCTGATTCTTAACTGCCGCCCTTCTGTGACATTAGCTCACCATTGCAAGGCTCTCACTACTCATGTCACAGAGATACAGCTCTCCCCTCAAGCGCCGGCAATGCAGCGGTGAGCTGACGTCACAGAATCAGGCATTCCTCCTAGTGGTCGCCCATCCATGATGTCACATGGATGTGGAGCAGACAACGGTTTAAATTTGAATCCCAACCCCTGGGACTTCAGGGGGACCCTGGCAGGGAGCAAGGTACGTTGGTATAATGAGGATATTAGCTGATGTACACATGCCACAAACATGACAAAAGAACATATGCATTTGTCATGTGATGGGCTTTTGGCACATGTTATTAGTGTAAAATAGTGTGATGGTGACAAGTTCCCTTTAAGGATTTTAACAGGACACAGGGCCAAAATTCATGTAAACTTTTTCGGAAAACGGATACATGAAATGTGTCCTATTAAAATCCTTAAACTGTATGTTGGTGTGCTTGGATAAAATCAAATGGATAATTGACTATTTGACTCTTTGCCTACAGTTAGTATGTATGGGGAGTAGGGTCTCGGAAACTGTAGTTAGCAATGTTGGTGCCCCGCAGGGTACGGTATTATCTTTCTTTCCTTTTTCTTTGTATTCAGCTGACTTTACTCGGAATTGGAATGTAAACTCTTATTTAAAAAGGGTATGTCTAAAAAAATTTTTTCAGAAATTGCGGTCATTTGAGATCTGTAATAGGATACTTTGTATGCATTATCTCTTATATATTTAGAACCCTGAAAAAAAGGGGTTAATCATAAAGGGCAAGTGTAAAGGATGGATTGAGGAAAAGATTTGGGGCCCCCTCCATACAAAATGTACCATATGTTGTGGAGGAGTTGGTAGCTGCATCTGCAGTCTGTTCTATAAGGTGTACTATGTAAGGCAGTGTTCACACCTGAGAAGAAATTTCATAACTCCTCTCCAAATGCAAATCATTCTGCTAACACCTCCCACTGCTTACAAACAGGATTGATTCTAGCCACAAAATTCTGCATGCTTCCATTTATAAATTGTAGTTGGCTCCTGTGCCTCTTGTGAAATGTAAGCGGCACTACAGCCATTGATATCAATGACGGGCTAGCTGGAGAAATCTGGGTTGTTTCTACTGGCCAAGATGTTTTTGAAACAATCTTCGATTAAATTTGACAAATTTGGCCATTACTGTGGGAAATAGTCACAAATGCATCTGGAAATGTATAACTAGATCATCTGTATTGAATTCTATAAGAATATACAAAAGAAACAAGCAGCACACAATAATATCAGTACAATTGTGCCATCCCAGGACCTAGACACAGTCCATGAATTGAAAGAGCAACGTTTCGGACCCTTAAGAGTTCTTAAGAAAGGCTTCAGCCACTTACGTTATGACTTATGATTAATAAAGCATGGTCATTTTTTCACTTTAAATCCTGAAGTGTTGCCTTTTTTTGTTCTCTCTCTCTGACTCTTTCTCGCTCTCTCTCCACCAGTATAACTTTGGCTAAATATCTGATCTTGTTTTTTTGCTCTGCAATTGCTGAACATATTCCTCCTCATTAAAAACTGTAAGAAACCCTCAGCATAGACTTGTCATACCAAATAAGGGATTAGAGGGGGATTAAGCTCTTTATTACAAGATTCTGCAATCAACAAAAGAAATCTTCTCACGTTTTCTGAGACATTTTACTAGGAAATGACAAGAGGTATATAGCAAGTCACTTCAGTCATAAAATCAATATTTGAGGACTGAATGAGAAAGTAAATTTAAAGGAGCTGTCCGCAGTTTGAAAAACTTGGCTTTACTTCCAAAAATAGCAGCAAAAATATGGAGGGGGAGGAGTGCTAAGAGTGTCATTGTGTGTACACAATGTGGCAGATTTATCAATCTGTCTGAAAGTCAGAATATTTCTAGTTGCCCATGGCAACCAATCACAGCTCCCCTTTAAAATATTCATGAGCACTGGTAAAATGAAAGCTGAGCTGAGCAAATGGTTGCCATGGACAACTAGAAATATTCTGACTTTCAGACAGCTAGATAAATCTGCCCCAATGTATCCATCTCATAATCTTTGATCTGTCTCATCTCTCTATGTGTCAGATACTAGTACAATGTTCAGAAGCTAAATGAAAGTGTATATAAACCTGTACCCTGATAATCTAACCACATTTTCAGCTCACAGAACTAGCGGAATCATTAAGTATCTGCTTAGAGAGTCCCCGCCCACACTCTGGAATCTTAGGCGGCATTCACACTTGCGTTGCAGATCAAGACAGTATATTACTAAGCTGGGGGGCTGTATATGGGATACAGTATATTACTAAGCTGGGGGGCTGTATATGGGATACAGTATATTACTAAGCTGGGGGGGCTGTATATCGGGTACAGTATCTTATAGCAAATGCCGCTTCATAGATGATTTGCTTTGGATATGGAAAGGTACGGAGGTAGAGTTTATTGGTTTTGTTGACTATTTGAATGGGAATAACATGAACCTTAAATTTACTCATAATTTTGGAGGTAATCAAATTGATTTTTTGGATGTGTCCCTAAAGGGATTAATGGGAAAAGTGGATGTTAGCCCCTACCGTAAGCCAGTAGCTGGCAATTCCATACTATTGGCAACCTCATGTCATCCAGGTCACGTAGTGAATAATATCCCCTACGGGGAACTTATAAGACTGCGTAGGAATTGTTCAACAGACCAAACGTTTAATACCCAAATGGAGGATTGGGGGGGAAGACTCAAATCTAGAAAATATAGATCCAATGTGTTGGAGGGAGCAAAAAAGAAAATCAATAAAATAGATAGAAAAGAGCTCATAAAAGATGTGGACAAAAAGAATGAACGAGGCGACAAAAAGGTAAAACGTTCTGTCACATTTACCACCACATATAGCAAACAATTCTATAGGATCAGAAATATTATTAAAAGATTCTTGCCGATACTAGAACAAGATCCAGGTTTAAAGAAATGTTTAATTAAGAACAATAATATATCTAACATGTCAGCAGCATCCAGACATTTCCGAGAAGCTCACCATGGAGATGTGAGCTCATTTGAGTGGCAAGGGATAGAAAGGGTCTCCAGGCCTCCAAGAGGAGGAGACCATAAGAAAAAACTATTTGACAGAGAAACATACTGGATGTTTTTGCTCAATACCCGACAACCGCAAGGTCTGAATTTAAGACAAGACCTAATATTATGTTATTAGTGAAATCTGAATATTCATGGTTAGGGTACCTTGTCCCCAACAGGGGTGTCCAGAATGAATATTGTATATAGAATAATATACGTAATGTGTAGTGGTCTTGAAGTATGTCTAACTTATCCTAGATGGGCATAGCTGTAAATCCCCATGTATTTCTCCTCTCAATTGAATCTGCACACCAGCATTCCATGTTAAGCGGTAAAAATTTAGTATATTATAATTCTAGTTTATGTATCTTTGCCTTTCAAACATGGAGTTTCCCTTTTCGTACTATAGATTTTAATATTATTATATATGTGTTTTTAAAACGGACTCGCGCTACACGAGAATCACGTGATCTTTCCAGGTGTGAGTGTGACGTCACCCTGATTGGACCGCGAGGATTTAAATTGAGAGACGAGTCTAGTGTTTATTCAGACCATGACTAAGCTTCTGTAAGCGAAACGTGTAGGTCGAGTACCTGTACCTGTCTTGTGACTGTCACCTCTGTTTATGCACGTTAAGGATTTTAATGGAATAAAGCTAACTATTTTTTCACCGGAACTCTGAGTGCTGAAGCATTTGCTATAAGATTTTATCGGCTGGAGGTTCTCGGAGTTTTTGCCTTTCCTGCACCAGGACCGGAGAGAGGTGAGCTGGACTCTTTTCTTTAGATGTTTTATTGATCGGGTACAGTATATTACTAAGCTGGGGGGCTGTATATGGGATACAGTATATTACTAAGCTGGGAGGTATGCATATGGGATACAGTATATTACTAAGCTGGGGGGGGGGATATATATAATGAAGGGATGTTTTATATGTGGGGAGAGTGCAGTCAGTTGTGTTGTGAGGGGTATATATTAATTAGGAGCACAGTGTTGTTATCCAGGAGACTTCATACTGTAAGTGACTGTGGTATTTTTAGGGACCCCGGGTGGAGATGCTGCGCAGAGCTGAAGATATCCGGCCGTGAATTCAGCAGTGATACTTCATGGATTGGAGAACCCGGAATAAAGTCCTCCTGATGGAAGAGATTGTCATCTATAAGGTACACTAATGCCTCTCAGATCCTGTAGTCAGTCACACAGTGTCAGGGAGCTGCCTGTGGGGATGTTAATTGTTAGTAAAGTTTTCAGCATTTACTGAACAGGGAGCGGGTGGGAGGGGGGCAGCATTTTAATATTCGCCTCAGGCAGCAGATATGCTAGAATCGGCCCTGTTGATAACTAACATTTCCCATATGTCTGCTAGTGTGTGGTCTAGCTTGGGGGCAACGGTGGAGGTACCATGTCCAGGGCTGAGGGTGTTGGAGTCCCCATGAATTGTGGTCAGAACAAGGGAATCGCTTTTGTCCTTATATTTGACAAACACCATGTTCTGATAACAGAGTACCTTGATGTCCCCCCTTTTTGAGTGGCTGCCTAACAAGAGTTCCAGGGGACCTCTATGGTTTTTCGTACAGTGCCGCACGATACAGAACCTCTGTAACTGAGGGATTGTTATAGGGGAATGCTGGGATAAGTTATCCAAATACAAATGGTAACCTTTATGCAGCAGTGGGTGCACAGATCTGTGAAAAGGGGCTCTCTGGGAGATGCCATGATGTCACCTGACATGGCCCCTACCACTGTTGATTGGTGCTGTCCTAGATAGCAACAATTGTCGCCGTGTGTTGTTCTCATTCATCCAACGATGCCCAGTGTGACGAACAATGCTGCTATTGGCTGGTCATGATCGACCGGCCAGTAGCGGCAAACATGGACAGCGGGGAGCAGCAAAACCCCTCCGGACTGCAAGGCAAAATTGATGGCTGTCCAGAACAGCCACCGCCTTGCCCCTATCACTGTGTATACAGACATGGTCATCGGTATTACTGACGCCATAAGTAAAATGCTACTATTGGCGGGTCTATATTGATCAGCCAATAGCAGTGATCATGAATTGGGGGGGGGGGGGACAGGATGGATGAACAGCCGCCATCTTGCCCGGATCACTGTGTCTTAACCATGTTGGCAAGTCAATACCCGCCGCACCGTTCTATTACAGCACGCGTCGGGAAGAGGTTTATAGGCTATACAATATTTATTTCTTTTGCAATCTGGACAAATAAGGGCTTATTTTTTGTGAGACGAGATTCCGATAGTAGTATATAGCCGTGTTACTTATGATTTCTTTCACTTATTACTTGTTCCCTGCTCCTCCATGTGATGGAAGCTGCCAGATGTCACCATATACATCCTGTATGTGCACTATGCAGCGTTCAGTGGATTTCCTTGTGAGAAACTAATTGGATTTAATTAGAGATGAGCGAACATACTCGTCCGAGCTTGATGCTCGTTCGAGCATTAGCGTACTCGAAACTGCTCGTTGCTCGGACGAATACTTCGCCCGCTCGAGAAAATGGCATCTCCCGCCGTTTTGCTTTTTGGCGGCCAGAAACAGAGCCAATCACAAGCCAGGAGACTCTGCACTCCACCCAGCATGACGTGGTACCCTTACACGTCGATAGCAGTGGTTGGCTGGCCAGATCAGGTGACCCTGGAATAGACTAGCCCCTGCCTGCGCTGCTCGGATCATTCTGTGTCTGGATGCCGCTAGGGAGAGAGCTGCTGCTGGTCAGGGAAAGCGTTAGGCTGTTCTATTAGAATAGTGTTAGGCAGGAGTGATTCTACAAGAACCCAACAGCCCTTCTTAGGGCTACAATAACGTTATACTTTTTTTTCTTGTCCCAATATTAGTTTCCTAATATCTTCCTCTTGAAAACGGATACGGCGGGACATGCACATTGGAACAGCACGTAAGAGTTGTACAGCATTATCTGTACAATGTGCACGGCCAGCGCTTTTGTACCATATCTTCGTTTTCCGTAGGGAAATTATCACCAAGTGTTACTCTTATTCACCCTAGCGATGCCCATTGTGACGAATATTGCTGCTTTTGGCTGGACCAAATCGACCAGCAAATAGCGGCAAACATGGACAGAGGGGGGCAACAAAACCCCTCTGGACCGCAAGGCAAAATTGGTGGCTGTCAGGAACAGCCGCCACCCTGCCCCGATCACCGTGTCTACAGACATGGTGATCGGTATTACTGACGTCATAAGTAAATTCGCTTCTATTGGCTCGTCTGAATTGATGAGCCAATAGCAGCGATATTAAACTGGGGGTGTGTGGGGGGGACGTAACCCTTCTGGTCCATGGGGCAGGATGGATGGCTGTGAGGAACAGCCGCCGTCTTACCCCGATCAGTGAACAGCCGCCGTCTTACCCTGACCGGTGTTGGCAAGTCACTACCCGCCGCACCGTTCTATAACAACGCTCGTTGGGAATAGGCTATACAATCTTTATTTATTTTTTAAGCAATTTAGACAAATAAGGGCTTATTTTTTGCGAGACGAGATGCACTGTAAAAAAGCCTTAATTTTAGTGGGTTTTTAGCTTATTGAAGCAATTTTATTAACTTTTTACGTGTGGAGGAAAATAAAATCATCAATTCTTGTTTTGTATTTTTAGCATTTTTTTGGGGGGGTGTTCACTGTAGCATAACAATAATATATTATCTTTATTCTACGGATCACTATGATTACGGTGATACCTCATTTATATAGTTTTATTTTTATTTGTCCAATTTTATTGAAGGAAAACTAGAATAGAAAAAGTTGCATTTGTTTTAGTATTGCCATTTTTATAGCGGCATAATTATAGTATTTTTTGGTTTACGGAGCTGGTTGTAAGCTTATTTTTTGCGTAACAAGTTGCTCTTTTTATTGGTATCATTTTGGTGCTTGTAACTTTTTCGGATCACTTTTTAGAACATTTTATGTAAAGCAATTTGATCAAAAGTTTTAATTTTTGGCAAGTTTTTGGTTTTTTTTTTTACCACGTTCACCGAGCGGGTCCAATTATGATAAGGATTTATTGTACAGATTGTTACGGACGCGGCGATACCAAATAAGTGGGGGGTTTTCGTGATTGGTGTTTTTTATACTTTATTACTTGTGTAAAGGGAAATGTGGTGTTTGGGGGGACTTTCACTTTCTTTTATTATTTATTTTTATTGTAAAAAACCTTTATTTATTTTTACTTTTTTTACAGTAATTGACATCTAAGCTTGAACAAGTGATCTTCTGCTCACTAGTTCAAGCTTTTTTACAGGTTACACAGTGCAATACAGATGTATTGCACTGTGTAATGTAAGACACTGAGCATGCTGCGCATGCCCAGTGTCTTACAGCCGGGTCCTGTCAGAAGGCAGGGACCCGGCACCGGGATGAAGATCTCGCAGCCCCGGGCACCGGCAGTCCCGGGGCTGCGATCGGAGGAGCGGACCCCCCCGGTAAGCATTGTAATATTTCATGAACAACAAATACATTTTCTCTATCAACAACTAACCTAGCAAGAGAACCTAAACTTGTCACAATAAAACATGTGTTATCTGCAGACAGATTGTTATAGAGCAGGAGAAGCTGAGCAGATTGCACATTGTGTCCTACTTGCAGGAATCATGTTATAGAGCAGGATGAACAGATTGTGCATAGTGTCCTATATGCAGGTAGTGTGTTATAGAACAGAAGGAGCAGCTTGTACATAGTGTCCTTCTGCAGTCAGTATGATATAGATCAAGAGGAGCTGAGCAGATTATACATAATGTTCTACCTGTAGGCAGCATGTTGTAGAGAAAGAGGAGCTGAGCAGATTGTACATAGTGTCCTATCTGCAGGTAGTGTGTTATAGAGCAGGAGTAGTGGTGCGATGTGTACAGACTTTGGGACTCTTGCTAGCCTATTTTCTGTTTACTCTTAAAATGCTTCACTAGTTTGAGTTAACGTTATGGAAATGACCAAAAAAACCCAATACAATACACATAAGAACAACGTGACATGTACTTGATAAGAGTGTGTGGTAGAGGCTTGACAGGGGTGCACTTGCCATGAGGCAAGTTGAGACATTTGTCTAAGGTGGCACCCCCTGCTGGACAAAAGGATGGCATCAAAGGCACTGTGCTACCAGTCCACAGAGCAGGAGGAGCTCAGCAAATTTTACTATGAAAAACAAGTAAGTAAAGAACATATAGAATTTTTAATTGAAAGTTTCTCATACTGTCTCCTAAAATTTGATTTCTGGTTTGATTATCAAAAAGCTGGGACAGCTATGGGTGCGAAATCTTAACCCAGTCTAGCAAATATCTATCTATACAGTGACCAGAAATCTCATCCAGAAAATATCATCTGTATTTACTGGAGGAGGGTTAAGGAA
Source organism: Engystomops pustulosus (assembly GCA_019512145.1). Lineage (NCBI taxonomy): Eukaryota > Metazoa > Chordata > Amphibia > Anura > Leptodactylidae > Engystomops > Engystomops pustulosus. Next base: position 16,067,752 of record CM033648.1, read on the forward strand.
GAAATTTAAGAATTAATGAAATATATTAATAGTTCCGATAGAAAACCTGAGATTTACACATGAAATAGAAAATCCAACAGGAGGCCCGAGTACCCCTAGTAGTTACCTACAGGGCACAACTGGAGATCCTATGTCATATTGTCAAGGAACTCCAACCGATTCTTCATAAAGATTAAAGACTAAAAAGAAATATTCCCAGTCTCCCCTCTCCTTTCCTTCCAGCAACCACTAAACCTGAAACAACTTGTTGTCCGGAGCACCCTGAGACCCCCATCAGCAAATGGCCCCTCACCCTGCCTGCAAAATAGGTGCAATACGTATTGGCACATTCACATGGGTGACCACATACCTGTACCACAATCACAGCAGGTCCATAAGATCAAAGGGACATTTTCCTGCAGGTCTTCCAATGTGGTCTACCTTATTATGTGTGAACAGTGTCCAACCACAGGCCTTTATGTAGGAGGAAAAAAAAGCCAGAGACTTCATCCGTGCTTGAACTCGCACCGATCTGATATCATAAATAGAAGGAAACATTTTCCATTGGCTGCACATTGCTCCAGAGAGGACCACACTATGGAAGATTTGAGGATTACTGTTTTAATGGGACGTTTTAAAACCCTGAGGAAAAGGAAAGGAAAAATTGGAGTATGAATTGATGCATAGATTTAGCACCTTGAAAAGTGGTCTTAATATTCATGCAGCTTCATGACCTCCTATCTCTGACCTGGAGGCCACAAGGCGATAAGAGCCAGAACTCTCCTGTCAAGCCTCACAGGTTTTTAGTCTGTTTATTAACATCCTGTTGTAAATAAGATGTCTGTGTATATATTATTCTGTTGGTTTAAAGTTTTTTTTAGTTTCAACAAAACTTTATAGATCAGGAAGCATAAAGATGCTTTACAATAGAACCAGCGAAACAAATGTTCCCTCGCAGGGGGAAGTATAAAACAGTCTCATCAGATACATAGCCAGCTACTGTATCAATTAAAGTGTAAGGGAGAAGTGATGGGGAAGGGGCACTCAGGGGGTGAAAGAGAGATAAAAGTGTTCTGAGTTGAATTACTCAATGGGCTTTTGTTTTTGACCCTTGCTGGCTTATCTCCCAGCAAATCTGCCGGGGTCACTGGTATTGCAGTCATAGGGATCGGACTATAGGGCAAAGCCACCAGATATGGGCCATGTCGTCCCAGGGCACTGCAGCCCTGGAAACAAGTGTTGGGCAGAGGGGGATACATATTAGCAAGTCGGGCAGGTACATAGTAGGCCCTATGTAGTAATCTGAGGGGGGTTTTTCTTTTAGGGAAACCTGTTGGCTACCTTTATCTAGGGTTGTGTAGCAGGGTCTCCATCTTGACAAAGAGAACTGGAAGCCCAGGTTGCCCTCCCACTGTTCCATAAAGTGTGACTTGCCAGGGGAGGAGCATTAAAGATATAATATAACAGGGAGATGTTCCCTTTGCCATACGGATCAATCATACAAGCTGTATGGGAATGCGAGGATGTATCTATAGATATAGAATGCACAAAATGTTACTGTTGACCCTAAAGACTTCGGATGGAGGGACCTCATATTTTCCACTACTTTCTCTGCTAGATAGAAATTTGCCCCCGGACGTCTGGTGCCGCACATGGACAATGCCCTTTGTTGCCCACCATCTGAAGTTCCCTTGTTCTACTGTAGTCCCAGAGGAATGTCAGGATTTTGGAATAAGGGTAACAACAGGGAAGGGTTGGATTGAAGTTTTTGTTGGAATCTAACAGAGCGCCACAGTTTTAACCCTTTAGTGATCAAGCTCATTTGCGCCTTGATATCCAAGGCCTCTTTTTCAAAACAAGCATGTGTCACTTTATCCGGTTATAACTTTAGAAGGCTTTAACTTACCCAATTGTTGTTGAGATTGTGTTTGTAGAGCTCCTGAAGTCACGTTCACATGTGACATTTTGGTTGCGATCTGAAGCACAATCCAAAGGCTCCACCTGCGATCGCACGTTGGGGTAAGATTGCATTTCCTTCATGTTCAGTTAAAACATAATGGGGGTCATTTACTAAGGGCCCGATTCGCGTTTTCCCGACGTGTTACCCGAATATTTCCGATATGTGCCGATTTCCGCTGAATTGCCCCGGGATTTTGGCGCATCGGCGCTGGCATGCATGCAACGGAAATCGGGGGGCGTGGCCGAACAAAAACCCGACGGATTCGGAAAAACCGCCGCATTTAGGAAAAAAAATGTGTTGCGGAGCTTGCACTTACCTTCACTCAGCCCGGCTCGGTGTATTCCAGTGCGTTACGGGGAACTTCAGTGCAGCAGCTGGTGGACGTTGGAGGAACTGCCTTAATAAATCCCGGACGGACCCGAATCCAGCGCAGAGAACGCGCCGCTGGATCGCGAATGGACCGGGTAAGTAAATCTGCCCCAATGGGACACATTTACTTACCCGGTCCTGTCGCGATCCCCGCTGTGCGTTGTCCGATGATCATGGACTCCGGGCAGGGCAAATCGGTAATCTGCAAATCGGTAATCATTGGAATATCCGACGTTTGTGAGGTCCGCGGACCCTTAGTAAAAGAGCCCCATTGTTACCAAAATATTTGATCATGAGTGGAGCCTTTGGATTGCGTTTCCAAACGTAACCAAAATGCCACATGTGAACGTGGCCTCAGGTACCACAAACCTTTATCCCAGAGAATTTGTAAACTTTTTATAATGTGGTATAGGGGGAATTTTAACCCCTTGTCCCTAATGGGCCTTTTCCATTTTACTTTCTGTTTATTTCTCCCCACTTTAAAAAATCAATAACTTTTTTATTTTCCTGTATACAGAGCTGTGCGAGGGCTTGTTTTTTGCCTAACAAATTGTACTTCCTATTGATTTTATCCAGGGGCAGGACCGAGCAAGCAGATGCCGTTGGCAGACCCGGGGAACATCATTAGGTCCCCGGCTGCGCGGCTGAGAAGACGGCATCCTGCGATTGCATCGCGGGGTGTCGGGAGGAGAAGGAGGGAGCCCCCTCCCTCTGCAGGTATGTAGATCCTGCGGTCAATGTAGTTGAGTAACAGTCCGTGGTTCCGATCCGGACTGTAAGAGCAGGGGCACTTTGCAGACCTTAGGTTAGGCCAATGGAGAAACCCGTTGGCCTAGCCTAATGCCCCTTAGTGACCTACGGAGAAATCTGTATGGGCGGTCACAAAGAGTGAATAATAGTTCATTGGATCATAGAAATAGAAGATACTGAGTTTAGATGTAATGTTTAAATATGAGAGAAGGAAGCTTTTCCTGACATTGTGAAATATATGTGCAGAACATATCCTCGGGGAAGGGAAGGAATAATTTGAGCAGGACACACCTGAGTATATGTCGGGAGAAACTCGCAGTTCGGTGAAACCTTGGGTCTGGCACAGACATACTGCCGTGTTGTTTCTGTGTTTGGAGCTTATACAAAGCCTTTTTATCTGGAAAATCTTGTAAGTAAAATTAATAAAGGAACAGTTTTATAGAAGAAGCATCTGTAAGAGCATGTTTTAGAGCAGGGGGAGCTGAACAGATTGTTCATAGTTCCCTATGTGCACACAGCATGTTATAGAGCAGGAGAGACTGAACAGATTGTTCATAGTGTTCTTTCTGCAGGCAGCATGATATAGAGCAGGAGGAGCTGAGCAGATTGCACATAGTGTCCTATCTACAAGCAGCAACATGTAGAGCAGGAGGAACTGAGCAGATTGAATATTATGTCAAATCTATGGGTATCATGTTATAGAGCAGGAGACGCTGAGCAGATTGTACATAGGCAGCATGTTATAGGGAATGGGGAGCTGTACAGATTGTTCATAGTGTCTTATCTGCAGACAGTATGTTATAGAGCAGGAGGAGCTGAGCGGGTTGTACATAGTGTCCTATCTACAAGCAGCAACATGTAGAGCAGGAGGAACTGAGCAGATTGAGTATTATGTCAAATCTATGGGTAGCATGTTATAGAGCAGGAGAAGCTGAGCAATGCACATTCTGCACATCAAAAGCACGGGCAGATCACTCGCATGCAAAACAAAGTGAAAGGGGCCTAAAAGTGCATGGTAAAGGCTTGACAAGGGTACACCTGCCATGAGGCGAGTTGAGATACTTGCCTCAAGGAATGCCCTCGCTGGACATGGGAGTAGAGATGAGCGAGCACTAAAATGCTCGGGTGCTCGTTATTCGAGACAAACTTTTCCAGATGCTCGAGTGCTCGTCTCGAATAACGAGCCCCATTGAAGTCAATGGGAGACTCGAGCATTTTTCAAAGGGACCATGGTTCGGGAATAAAATGTGTTAATTAACTGAAAAAGAATGTCTTCTGATAAGTTATCAGATGTATACAAACATCTGCAATCTATTCTTCACTGTTCCGCGCGTATATTATCTCCCGACAAGTTAACAGATGTGAAGAACAGTGAAGAATAGAATAAAAACAGTGAACACAGGATCATTTAAGTGAAAAACGCAGTGAAAAACACAGTGAAGAATAGATTACAGATGTTCGGCACATCTGCTTACTTGTCGGGGTGATACGCTGTCCCGGGATCGCTCCTCTTCTTCCACTGAAGTCTCCCCGTGCTGCCCGATGTCTCCCCCGTGCTGCCCGATGTCTCCCCGCTGCCCGATGTCTCCCCGTGCTGCTTGATGTCTCCCTGCTGCCGTTCCGCGCGTATCTTCCGACAAGTAAGCAGATGTGCCGAACATCTGTAATCTATTCTTCACTGTGTTCTTCACTGTCTTTTTCACTTAAATGATCCTGTGTTCACTGTGTTCACTGTTTTTATTCTATTCTTCATTGTTCTTCACTGTGTTTTTTTAATTAAATGCTCGATCTCGAGCAGGAGAAATACTCGTCTGAGCAACGAGCCGTTTCGAGTACCTTAATACTCGAACGAGCATCAAGCTCGGACGAGTATACTCGCTCATCTCTACATGGGAGAGGCATCAGAGGCCCTGTGCTAAGAGTCCCCAGACTGTCCATCCCTGATCCCTGATGGCCTGCACTGTAATCTACACTGTGGGTCCCCAGGATGCTAACTACAGTGACTCCCAGATTTTAAGGAAGAAGGAACTGGGTCCAGGACTCCAGCTGTTTGGCTCTGCGGGTCTGTAATGTACAGTGCACATGGTTCCTGTAGCAGCTCAGTGAGGTCCTGCAGAGTGCAGGCTGTCCCTCTCCCTGTTGTTATTTAGATTATGGATTTAGCTGAGGAATTTGGTATGTGGCAAAAAAACCTATTAATGTTTTATAAGGAAACATTCAACATTAGACTATCAGATCAGCTTCAGATTCTGGTGCACAGGTTCTGCCTTTTCCCTCCTCTGTTCATTTAATTTCTGCTGCTGTTGGGTCAGCAATAAGTAGGAGACAGCAAAATAGTGGCAAAGGACAATAAAAAAAAGTTAACTGTTGAATAGTGTTATGGAATCTGCATAAAGGCTGTAAGTAGGTATGTATGGTGTGAATATGAGGGTACATGTGTGTATACAGTGCCTACAAGTAGTATTCAACCCCCTGCAGATTTAGCAGGTTTGATAAGAAGCAAATAAGTTAGAGCCTTCAAACTTCAAACAAGAACAGGATTTATTAACAGATGCACAAATCTTACAAACCAAAAAGTTATGTTGCTTAGTTAAATTTTAATAAATTTTAAACATAAAAGTGGGGGTCAATTATTATTCAGCCCCTAGGTTTAATATTTTGTGGAATAACCCTTGTTTGCAATTACAGCTAATAATCGTCTTTTATAATACCTGATCAGGCCGGCGCAGGTCTCTGGAGTTATCTTGGCCCACTCCTCCATGCAGATCTTCTCCAAGTTATCTAGGTTCTTTGGGTGTCTCATGTGGACTTTAATCTTGAGCTCCTTCCACAAGTTTTCAATTGGGTTAAGGTCAGGAGACTGACTAGGCCACTGCAACACCTTGATTTTTTCCCTCTTGAACCAGGCCTTGGTTTTCTTGGCTGTGTGCTTTGGGTCGTTGTCTTGTTGGAAGATGAAATGACGACTCATCGTAAGATCCTTGATGGAGGAGCAGAGGTTCTTGGCCAAAATCTCCAAGTAGGCCTTGCTATCCATCTTCCCATGGATGCGGTCCAGATGGCCAGGCCCCTTGGCTGAGAAGCAGCCCCACAGCATGATGCTACCACCACCATGCTTGACTGTAGGGATGGTATTCTTGGGGTCGTATGCAGTGCCATCCAGTCTCCTTGTCACGTGTGTGGTTGGCACCAAAGATCTAGATCTCGGTCTCATCAGATCAGAGAACCTTGAACCAGTCTGTCTCAGAGTCCTTCAAGTGCTCATGAGCAAACTGTAAACGAGCCTTAACATGATGCTTTGAAAGTAAAGGTACCTTACGTGCTCGTCTGGAACGGAGACCATTGCGGTGGAGTACGTTAAATATGGTATTGACTGAAACCAATGTCCCCACTGCCATGAGATCTTCCCGGAGCTCCTTCCTTGTTGTCCTTGGGTTAGCCTTGACTCTTCGGACAAGCCTGGCCTCAGCACCGGAGGAAACTTTCAAAGGCTGTCCAGGCCGTGGAAGGCTAACAGTAGTTCCATAAGCCTTCCACTTCCGCATGATGCTCCCAACAGTGGAGACAGGTAGGCCCAACTCCTTGGAAAGGGTTTTGTACCCCTTGCCAGCCTTGTGACCCTCCACGATCTTGTCTCTAATGGCCTTGGAATGCTCCTTTGTCTTTCCCATGGTGACCATGTATGAGTGCTGTTCACAAGTTTGGGGAGGGTCTTAAATAGTCAGAAAAGGCTGGAAAAACAGATAATTAATCCAAACATGTGAAGCTCATTGTTCTTTGTGCCTGAACTACTTCTTAATACTAGGGGAACCAAACAGAATTCTGGTAGTTTGAGGGGTTGAATAATAATTGACCCACACTTTTATGTTTAAAATTTATTAAAATTTAACTGAGCAACATAACTTTTTGGTTTATGCATCTGTTAATAAATCCTGCTCTTGTTTGAAGTTTGAAAGCTCTAACTTATTTGCTTCTTATCAAACCTGCTAAATCTGCAGGGGGTTGAATACTACTTGTAGGCACTGTATATCAGTGTGTAAAAGTACATAGGTCATATAAATTTTAAATTTGGATATGGCAGTGTATTACACAATATTTGGTATATTATAATGTACAAGTAATATTAGCATAGTATTTTTCTGCTTTGCATCTGTGCTGGTTAGGGTAGGTATAGAATGAAGGAGCTACATTACTTATATACAGCTGTGTCCTGTTTTTTTCAACCGGCTTGTTTGCATTTGGTTGCAGCATAGCCCCGTCTACGTAACGGTAGCATAGTCCTATAATGGAACCATGCAAAGTCCTGGCAGAGATGGAGAGAATGGGGCACATTTACTTACCCGTCCGCTGGAGTTCACTGAAAGTGCATTGTTTGACAATAATGCACTGTGCTGCTATTCACTTAGATCGTGCGCCCGATATCCTGCATGTGTCGCTTCCCGCTCAGGTCCGACAGAGTTCACCTTCTGCTTCCTGGTGCATGTAAAGGCTTGGGCTTGTGACACAATTTGAATGTTTAAATCGCGCGCTCAGTCCGAATCAGTCAGATTGTCCGACGGCATGCCCCCCAATTTGTGTTCCATGAAAGCCAGCGCTGCTGCGACAGAAACAGATTGCATGCGACACAATCCCTGCTCAGACACCTGTAATTCTGAAAACGGTGAACAGTTTGACGAAAGTGCAATCCGAAACCCTTAGGAAATGAGCCTCATTGTACGCTGCTGTACGGTGAAACCCTTGAAAGCACAGCAGCCATAGATCAACTCAATGGGCCTTTTCTTATATCTGGTCATAACCTGATTAGATAAATCTTATTTAGGAGTACCTCACTCTGGATGTTATTGGTGTTGACAAAGAGCAATGCTACCTTTCTGTGTGGATATATGACACAAATCTTTTTTTCACTCAACTAACTTTCACACAACTGGCTTTGTCTTCAAAACCTGCATCCGGAAACCTCAACATTAAATCCAAGCTTTAGGCAATCTAGGTTCTAGCAGAGTTTAATTTATCTTTTTTTGGTAGCCATTGAGGGCCTAAGGCTTTCAGGTTTTGTTCAGATGTCACATTTCAATTCCGTTTTGAACGCTTGGCCGATTGTGAATGTGTTTTGTAGGTAAACAATGAAACAGAACGTGTGAACCCAGCCTCAAGGGCGTGAAAAGGTACACAACCAAATATTGTAAATTCACCCCAGCATACATCGCTGTTGGCGATATTGTGTGTAGACTGGTAGACTTTTTTTGGCAGGGCTTTTTTTAAGGCCTCATGCACACAAACGTGTGTACAGAATGGGCTGCATACAGGCCCTTTTCGACATGTGGACATTGGAAGGGGCCCCGGAAGAAGCCGAGATTGGCGAAACCCAGGGTCGGGCGAACATGTGAGGCTGTGGTCCCATTTGTAATTTTACATGAGCAATTTTAGAAACTGTTTTGCGAGTACAATTTTTATTAATAAATTCCAATTTTAAAGAACATACTACGCTATCTGTGCGTATATTTCTATGATATTTCTGTGATACTGGCTGCTTACTTTTAAGGGAGGGCCTTTCAATTTTTCACCTCAGGCAGTAGCCCCTGAGGATAGCAGGGCATTCTTATGTCACATACGCTCATAAATGTAGGTTACTTTTAAGGATAAATACCTAATTCTATGAAACACACAGAAATTGTGTTCTCCTTAATCCAGAATCTATTTTAAATTCTTGTTTCACAGGGACCATGACAATTCTTCTAAAACACTTCACTCATATTACACCAAGGATCTGCTCAAGATTCATCAGCAAGTCTCATCACTTGTATGTCCCTCAGAATTTCTCAGATTATGAAGATATACAAAGGAATTATGAAGATATTAGGAGAAATTACAAACCAGAACACTTCAACTTTGCTAGTGACGTCTTAGACAAATGGACTACGGCTGAAAGGGTAATAAATTCTGTGTCATGACATGTGTGTGATATAATGATGATATAGAAGTAATATATAATAACGATGATGATATTTCCCAGGATGGCAGTAAGAAGCCCAGTCCTGCTCTGTGGTGGATAAATGGGGAAGGGAAGGAGGTGAAATGGAGCTTTGATGAGTTGGGATTTCACTCCCGGAAAGTGGCGAATGTTCTCTCTGATGCTTGTGACCTGAAACCAGGAGACAGAGTCATTGTGATTCTTCCTCGGATACCTGAGTGGTGGCTGCTCAATGTAGCATGTATTAGAGCAGGTAAGTAGATGTAAAGTAAAAAATCCATGAAAATGTAAAAGTTCAAAAGTTCCCAGGCAGAACTTTTTTGGTCTCTGTGACAATTGGATTTTAAAAATGCTGGGTTGTCATAAGAATCAATATTAACACTAAAGCTTCATTACAGACACATTTGATAACTGTTATAGCTGATCATTGTAGCCTAGGACAAAAGTACAATAAATTACCAATATCCAGAGGTCCGTTTGTAACTATGGGTCGTATGTAAGTCGAGTGTTCTTAAGTAGGGGACCGCCTGTACTTAGAAAGTAGATTTATAGAATAAAAGGAAATCACATAGTAAAATCAGCAGAATATAAGAACCTACACAACAGACACAGAAGAAAGAGGATGAGAAAGTAGCATTCCCTACTTCAGTCAAGTAAACTGCTCTTCTTTAAGCTTATTATGCCCCTGTTAGGGGTTTTCAAAAGGGCTTTAAAAACAAACTATGCAGGCTCTATTAACAGCTTTGGAGGCTGGAGCCCCTCAGGCTCATTTGCATAACAAAAGCAAGGGCATGGAAAAGTAAGGGCATAAGAATCTAAATGAAGAGCAGACCCTGTCAGAGGGGGCACACACCAGTATGTCAGTGTGCTTGGTTTACAATCCTTCATCCTGATGGCAGATGTCAAAAATCTAGCATCAAAATCAAGCATACACCAAGGACACTTACTCATAGCTCTAGGCACTGTGACTGTGGGAATCCTCTTATATGTGTTATCCATGCACTCCTTTTTTTTAAATTAACATTTAATTTTAATTTAATTATGCTAATGAGCCTGAGGGGCTCTTGTGGGTGTTTCCAGAGCATTATCTTTTCACTCGTTGTTATAATGATCATAACAGGACTCCTCACCTTCCTGAACTTGATGCGGCTGCTAGATTACACAATCTAGCAGGTGGAGGTGGGAGAGAGCATGGGGAGGTGAGATGTCTTCTGCTCAATGTAACTGCTTGTGAATCTGCAGCAATGGGCGTTCTGGAAACACCCACCAGAGCCCTTCAGACTCATTAGTATAATTATAAAAGTTGATTTTTAGAAGTAAGGTTGGTTGGATGACTTTCTGATGTATTTGAGTTCTGTCCACTTTGTGGGGAATCCAGTTAATGTAAGGGGCCTCTCCTCTCCAAAAGAAAGTGAACTGTTTCTACTACAAAATGAAGATACAGCAACTTGTAGACAGCTTTTCTGGCTTCTTGCCCCTTGTCATTACAAAACAAGATACTTTGATCCTTGAACCATAAAACATTTTGGGTAATAGACTAGAAACTTCAAGATAAAATATAAACCAGTTTAACTTGTATTCCGGCTCATGAATATAACATTTACTCCACAGGTTTAGTTTTAATTCCTGGGATAACACAACTTACAGCAAAGGATATTCTACACAGGCTACAAAAATCAGAAGCAAAATGCATCATCAGTAGCCAAGAACTGGCCCCCGCTATAGACTCCATCTCCAACCAGGCTCCATTACTGAAAACCAAAATGACTGTGACTGGAAAGCGAGAAGGATGGCTGAGCTATCAGGAGCTCTATAAGTATGGCCCAGTATATTGATTGATATGGTCACCAATAATTTTATATATGATATTTATTATGCCATTTATATTTTTTTTAAGGGCAGCTGATGACAACCACACATGTGTTAGGACAAAGAGTACGGACCCAATGAATATTTACTTCACTAGCGGGACTACAGGATTTCCAAAAATGGCGGAACAAAGTCACTGTAGTTTTGGCATTGGACTCACTTTATGTGGAAAGTAAATAAATATGGGGAAATGAAGCAAATGCAAATGTTCCACTTTACCTGCTTTGCAAGTTATTTCTCCTCAACTCAATTCAATGGCCTAAACATAGTCAGGACCCACTATGCATAAAAGACACTACAAGAGTAGGAGGATCTTCCCTTTTCTCTGCTTATGGACCTGCACATATACAGTCACATGACTTGATCTGTGCAGGTCCTAAAGACAAAAAATTAGATTCAGGGGAGATTTAATAATATGTATATAATGTTGTGATCTGAAGGCAATTTTTAAAATCATTTTATTCCTACAGATATTGGCTAGACTTAACTCCTTCTGATGTGTTATGGAATACATCAGACCCTGGTTGGGTAAAGTCTGCATATAGTTCTATATTCAGCCCATGGATTCAGGGTTCATGCGTGTTTGCTCACTACATGCCTCGATTTGACCCAAGCAAAGTCTTGGAGGTAAGTTACTTGATACCATTCATCCCCATCTCCCTCTCTACTATAGGCATTACAACTTTCCCTTGTACATTACACAACATTTTTAGGTACCACAGTGTGACTGTGGTAATCTTCTTATATTTGTTATCTATGGCCTCCTTCCTTCTAATATCAACTGTAAAAATATGTTTTTGCTCCTATTATCATAATCCTTGCGTGATGTAGCTTCACAGGCTATTACACTGTCTAACCCTCCACCTCGGCTCCTGCTACATACTTCCCTGTTCCCTTTGCCTGATGTAATCTCACTGCAGCAGAGGAAGTTTCAGCACATGGTAGGAGGGGGAAAGTGCTCCTGCACAGTGTAACAGCCTGTTAACCTGAAGCACTGAAGGTCTCTGGGAATTTTTCCCTTCATGCTCATTTTCATAATTTAAAAAGTTAAACTTGCATAATTTTAAATATTTTAGAAGTAAGAAGGCCATTGATAACATATACAGGGCAATTAACAAAGTCACGGTGCCTAGATCTATGAGTAAGTGCCAGTCTTTTTTAATGAGATTATCATGCTATTTCCATGTTCATTTGTACATAACACTTATTCTTCAGATTTTTTATCATTTTCCTCCTAACCATTCTGTTTTATATTGATGTAAAATGTGATGCTTATTCGCAGGGTACAAATGTTCTACTCAGTAATGCATTGAAATATATATATATCTCAAAGCCCCTAAACAGATTTGTTGGTGAAGTTTACAAGACCCTAAACAGATTTGTTGGTGAAGTTTACAAGACCCAGATTAGGGTCGGCTCCAGGTTTCAGTAGGCCCTTGGGTGGCAGAGCCTCTGTAGGCCCCTTTGCTGTGAACTCACGTGGCAGCAATAAAAATTCTAGAAACTAAAACAGATTCCAGTTCCCTAAAATATTCCCTAGTTTATCATCCCAAACACCCCCCCTCATGGTTATTTTATATATAAACCCTCTCCCCCCAAGGATTCCTTATGTATAGCCTTATGTGGGCCCCCCAACAGCTCTTGCCCGGGTATGTCCAGTGCTGGCACCAGCGATGATACAGATGTTACTTTGCAGTAGGGAGAGATGTTACCTTCCGGCCTAGTTGTTGGCCATGTCACATGCATTGGCATGGCTGAATTTAGGTATATTTGTACTTTAAATCAAATATTACTTAAATAGTAATTAATGTAAATTAATTTTGAATGACTATAAGAACATTTTTAAATAATGTATATATATTGTCAAAAACGAAAAAACTTATCAAAATAGTGGATTGCTTATTACCTGACTGAGATTTTCTCTATTCACATAGACATTGAGCAAGTACCCTGTCACTGTGTTCTGCGCAGCTCCTACTAGCTATCGCATGCTGGTGTTATATGACCTTAGAAGGTAAGTATCCTGGTGTGAATTTACACAGATATTTCATGAAATTATTTGTATCCACAGGATGTAGAATGGGTTTTCAAGTCCTCTTTGTGAATTGAGCAGTGATTCGCATTCATCCACTATGTGTGGTCATATGGACCAGGTTCCTCCTCACTGATCCGCAATGGATTTCTTAGCTCCCAACTCTGGGCAAATTCAGGATTTTTTTAAAATCTCATAAACAATCTATTTTTTGTGTTAAAGCTACAAATTCAAGAGTCTACAGCATTGTTTGAGTGGTGGGGAACCTATGAATCCCCAAGTGATGGAGCAATGGAAGGAGAACACAGGGCTGGACATTTATGAAGGCTACGGCCAAACCGAGACTGTAAGTTGTGAGTGGGGAGAACTTGGTGTCACTTTAGAGGAATGGACACGCTCCTAACTACATCCATTATTATCCAGGTCCTGATATGTGGAATGTTTAAAGGAATGAAAATAAAACCTGGCTCCATGGGAAAAGCTGCTCCAAACTACGATATCCAGGTACCTCCTTCTATACAATAATGAATGATGTATTGTGCAATATCACCGTTCTATAATAGGAATTGTGCTCACACCATAATGTTACTGGGAGGGGTGTTATACAAAAAAAGGTCTACTTGGGACCTCAATAATAAAACATACCGTAACTTTTTTTCAGGTATTTAGATTAAAACAATCACTATCAAATCCATCAAGAAACACTAAGCTGGATAAAAAAGAATCTATAGATTCTATAGGATATTTAACTCACATAAGTACAGCTAAGTACAACACAGAGACAATATGGTGGGTCATAGGGAATAGAATAATCTCCAGTATTTTCTTTATTTGTAATAGTGTTATAACTATAAGTAAGTGGTGTGTAACGGTAGAGACTATTGCGTATATTATAGCTCTTAACTTCAACATGTTAAGAGTGATTTTTGCTGATTTTTTTCCACTCATGCACCCACTTTGACAGAATAATGTCATATGGATTTGTCAAGTCATATAATAATATCCCACTAGGGGTCACTGTATTTCCTAATTTGAAGGAGAATAGATTATTTTCAGACCATAAACTAAAGTGAAGTGACACTATGGGGGGATTTCTATCACTGCTTCTACACCAGTTTTCTGGTGCAAAAGCAGTGAAAGCGTCTCAAATTCTGGCGTCTCCATCTGGAGGTGGAGGGGATGTAGAGGGGTTTGGCGGTCAGTGGAGGGGGCAGGCAGGGGGCACTCCTGCCCTGTGTCTGCGTTCTTTTGAGAAACCAGCTGGTTCTAACGACAAATTATGCCAGGTAAGTCGGCACCCGCCATATACATCAAGAGGCCTAAACCACACCACATCGCACCACATTTTGGGCAAGGAATTTAGTTTTATGGCTAGTATGACAAAAAGGGACATGGACTAACAAAATATATATGCATAAAATAATGTTGTATCCTTCTAGATAATTGATCCTGATGGCAATATATTACCCCCAAACCAGGAAGGTGATATTGGAATTCGTATAGCACCTGAAAGACCATTTTATCTTTTTTCCCAATACACGGTAAGTCTGCTGTCTTAATGCACATATTTATGGTTCCAAATAAGACCTTAAAAAAATTAGGCAATTTAGCATTGAACAGAAGACAGATGGAAAAGAGCCTGACTACTGAATCAGACTACACAGACCTTGTTTGTAGTCTGTTACCATGGGGATAGAGCTGAAACAAAACAAAAAGATATTTAGAAATTAAAACTGAACAATTTTAGTACATTGCAGATTTCTAAGATAACTATTTATAACACACACAGATTGCACAGAGTTTGCCAAATCGGTCCCTGTGCCCAATGGGGCTCACAATCTAATCAACCTACCAGTATGTTTTGGAGTGTGGGAGGAAACCGGAGGACCCGGAGGAAACCCACGCAAACACGGAGAGAACATACAAACTCTTTGCAGATGTTGACCCTGGGACTTTTCTTATATGTTTCTATCACTTGTTTATTGTGAGGGCTATTCCTGCAGTTATACCCAACATTTTATTAGTGTAAGCAGAACTGCGAGTCAGTTTTGGCTACAGTGGCACCCTACAATTGTGATTGGGGCAAGGATTGTTGCAATGCCTGATGGAGGGAGCCATATGCCTTCAAAACCTTTTAAATGCCTCAGTTGTAAACCACAAGATCTAAGGAGATAAACATTGAGGATTAGGAGCCTATTAAAAAAAATCCTGGAACAATAAAGAATGTCACCATGTGATTAGATACCTGGTATTGAAGGTTACATTCCCTACTCTGCAGGATGTACACGTCCAGTCTTGGAGAGCGAGGTCCCAACTGCTCTGCTGTATAAAGTCCATCAATAAAGAGCACATTATCAAACATACAATTGAAACAAGATACTTTTACATGGTTTCATGAATCATGAATCAGAACAAACATTTTTCTGTTTTTTTTAAGTCGATTAGGATTATCAAGATTATTAAAATTTGCTAAATGCCAGAATACTGAGAGAATGTTTAAAGCATTTTTGTTTCTATCTGAAAAGTCAAAGGTTCACACCCAGTGACAAGGCACAAGGTATCGTGGTTGAGGGCTGATGTGTGTCACTAAGGTGCCTGGCCTCAGTGAAGTAAGCCGCTAATCTTTGTCAGTAACCTTAAGTTTCTGACCCTTATTTAAAAGTAGTATAGCTGCTTGCTGCAGCTGATCCGGGCCTGCTTTTACTGGAGTAGTCTGAGAGCTGGGTGGGATGACTACTCCCATGTATCCAGGCCAGGTGTTGCCTTGCATTTATTAGCAGAGCTGGGAGTGTGTGGCTTCAAGCCTGAAGTGTTGGTCTGGTGTCTTTCTCCTGCTGTTGTCTCAGGACTGGGTCAGAGATACTGGAGGACTCTGCTGTAACTTTACAGACTGTATGGCGAGGATAACCTGTCTTATGTTAAAGCTTTTTGCCTAAAGAAAAGTCAGCTTTATGTTATGCCTTCATTTTGCATCCTGCTGAAGAAAGCTGTTTATTTTCATTAGCGACTTTGTTTAAATTAACCTTCCCTTATTGGACATTACTGTTTTGGTGACTTTTGTGACGAAGCTAAACCCCCACAATACATTTAATTAGTATTTGGTGCCATTGCCCTTAAACTGTATGAATTGGGTTTTGGTTCTCCTTCCACAAGCTTCTCACAATAGTTGGTAATAATTTGGGTCCATTCCTCCTGACAGAACCAATGGAACTGAGCTATGTTTGTAGACTGCCTTGCTCGCACCGTCCTTTTCAGCTCTGCCCATAGATTTTTATTGGTATATTACATTAATAGGGTGACCCGGAGAAAACGGCTGCATCTCAAAGAGGAGACTTTTACCTTACTGGAGACCGAGGCACAAAGGATGAAGATGGCTACTTCTGGTTTCTTGGAAGATCCGATGACATCATTTCATCTTCTGGGTAATAAGGTTTTGTATTATATACATATTACAGACTCGTGGATGAGGCCTCGGGCACTTTCTCAATAAATTTTGGAGCATTTGTAAGTTTTGTGAGGTTACCAGCCTCGCTACAAACCTTATTTAGCAACTTAATTATTTTACTAAATCTTTGAATCTGTATTTCGAAATTAGTGTTATACTTCGAGCCAAAACTATTCAAGGGAATGTACTAGTCCCAACATCATCCTACCAGCGTTGTGTAAGACTTTGTAGACATAGCTCTCTTTTTTCAGTGAATTATCATATTCGAGAAAATGTAGTTTTTGTCTTTATACAAATGAGCTTCTCGGTGCTTCAGGGGTGGAGTCATGTCACTGGTGCACCTATTTTCTTCTGTCAATCAAGCAGTAGAGCCAGTTGGTGATTGGTAGTGTAGAAAGAAGTTAAAAAACTCCCTGGATGGAACATCTTTTTTTGCATTACATCTTTTATGTGAAATCTCCTCCAAAGTCATGTGAATATACCTGTGACTTTTAGAGGCTATAGCGGAGCTTCACTTCAGATGCCCTGATCTTGGGCTCTGTTGCAGCTACAAACATGGTTTCGGTATCATATATTGCAGGTAAAAATCTCATCATTCAAAATCATTTCAGGCAAAAAGGTGACTCTTCCTAGCTCATTTTATAGAAAAGAATTTAAAAAAAAAAATATGTTAAAAATAAAAGAGGGGATGATAGAAAGGATCATACATTCCCTACCGGGGTCTCAGTCTCCTCGATGGATTCTCCCTCTCCACCTCACAGCTCACCACTGCAGGCTCCCTCTTGCTGTCATGTGCATTGAGCTTGCAGGGGAGCGAGCTGGATGAATGTAGAGGAAACACAGACTGCAGCAGCTGCAGGGACTCACCACACGCTGCTGGCAAGGAGCCAGGTAATGTGAAATAAAGTTTTATAAAGTACTGAAATGATTCAGAATGCTGACAAAGGCTATTTGAACCTGTCACTAGCTTAAAATGACATTCCTGCTGACAAGTTTGCTTTACGGATTTTACCCCTTTAAACTACAAGCTCCCGCAGGTAGAGTAAGAAATGTCCTTTGTAGTATTTCCTCCCCTATGAGAATTTCCTATTTGTCAAGTGAAAATGAAAGAAGTCAAAGTTAAAGGCTGCAGGGGAAGTGTCACTTCAGATGCCAGTATCTTAAGTGTCATATTAAAGAACGTATCATCTTTCAGATCAGTTCTGTGAGCTACAAAACCAGAGATAAATATTTAAAAAGGTGGGGAATGGAATTATAACTGTGGATCCAGTTTTAAGATACAACAAAAATTCGCTATACAAGTAAATATCTGGACCATAGAGCCACACTTCTGCAATATTAAAGATCTGTAAAGTTCTCCTACAACATAGATGATTTTTTTATGTCTTTCTTAGATATCGAATTGGACCCTTTGAAATAGAGAGCGCCCTGATAGAGCACCCTGCCGTTATAGAGTCTGCAGCGGTCAGCAGTCCGGACCCAATCCGGGGAGAGGTAACCTTAAACGGAGTCTGGTGCTAGTGTATACCTTCTCTTCTATGTTCTTCTCTATCCCTTGGGCTGTAAATGTGTCACAGATTTTGTCACATCTAAAAGATTTCAATAGTAGAAGATGTGAGGGAGACTATACAGCTTTCAGGCGCTGTGCGGGGACCAGTGTTGCAATGCGGTAACCTGAGTGCCAATCTCTCTATTTTCATAATATTTTAAAGGAAATCTACCGTGAAAATTAAGCATGGATAAACCAGGGACACTTACTCATACATCCAGACACTGGTACTGTGGTAATATGCTATATATTTGTTATCCATGGCCTCCTTCCTTCGAAAAACAGTAGTTACTCACCGGTAATGATGTTTCCTCGAACCACGACGGCACCAACCAGAGAGAGGGATCCGCCCCCAGGGACAGGAAACCTGAGCATAAAAAACATGCTCCTCCTATTCTGCCTCAGTGTTTACAGAGACTTGGAAGAGCCATATTATTAGTACATCAGAAACATATAGATATATATGTATTTTCCATGTATGCGTAAATTATATATATATATATTTTTTTTTTTTTTTGCAACACCCGTGAACTATCTTTTGAAAACACAGTTTTAGGAAAGAACACCCTGGGTGGGAATATACCTGGTGCCGTCGTGGTTCGAGGAAACATCATCACCGGTGAGTAACTACTGTTTTCCCCTTCACCACGACGGCACCAACCAGAGAGATTTTCAGAGAAAAAGTTTTAGGGAGGGATAACAGAGGAGAGAACTTTCCTCCCAAAAGAAAGTTCAGAAGACCCCGCCACATTCACCCGATAGTGTTTGAAGAAGGTGTGAGGGGTAGACCAACATGCAGCCTGACAAATTTGGTCTAAGGAGGCATGTCTGAATTCTGCCCAAGAGGTAGCTAGTGCCCGGGCAGAATGGGCGTGAATATTCTCTGGGGCAGATTTCTCGGCCACTTCATAAGCCAATTGTATAGTGACTCTAATCCATCTGGCGATGGTTGCAGATGAAGCCTTGGAGCCTTTGTTTCTTCCTGAAAAGAGAACAAATAAACTATCTGATTTTCTCCAGGATTTCGAAACATCTAAGTATTGGAGAATACTACGTCTAACATCGAGGTTATGAAAAGATTTTTCTCTTTCTGACCTAGGATTTGTGCAAAATGATGGGAGTATTACCTCTTGGGACCTATGAAAATTAGAGACCACTTTTGGAAGAAACTCAGGGTCTGGTCTTAGAATAATCCTATCCTGTAGGACAGAAAAGTAGGGGGGTCTACATGACAATGCCGCTACCTCACCGCCTCTTTTCGCCGAGGTAATGGCCGTTAGGAATACTGATTTTAATGTAAGAAGTTTTATTGAGATACTCTCTAAAGGCTCAAAGGGTGGACCCGATAGTGATTTTAGTACCAGTGATAGGTCCCAAGGGGGGAGTCTAAATCTAATGGAAGGAAACCAAAGATATTCCCCAGCGCGGGGAAAGAGAGGGAAGACACTAACAACTAATCATAAAAAGTAATGATTCTTTAATGAAAAAATTTTTTTTGTAAAAGACATACAAGAATGTGTGATAAGTATAAAACATGAGATGCAGACAACTATACAGGATGATGAAACACAGACAGATTGCAATCGAAAAAAACAGCATAGGGAACACAGTAGAAAATTCTGCTAGGTATGGGCATATGCCAGGGCTGGATAAAATTTATAATCACAAGGATGTTAGTTAGAAGTACTAAGGTGCAGATAATTGCCAGATTGGCACATGAGGAAAATAGTAAAACATCCAGAATGATGTAAACACCAGTCCTTACCAGTGGGTCAGGTATGGTGTTACCCGTGGCTGCGACGACTGTAACGCCCCGCGCGTTTCGTCTCCTGCTGAGCCTTCGTCTGGGGGTGGCGTCATTAAGTGGGGAATCCTAAGATAAATGATAAGCCGGCCAATAAAATTCTATCTAGGAGCTCACATGATCGGCACAGTGTCCGAATCTCGCGAGTTTGTGGTCACGTGATCGGCACAGTGTCCGAATCTCGCGAGTTTGTGGTCACGTGATCGCGCGGGCGTGGTCACGGAATACTACACCCTCGTGCTCAAAGGGGAGGAGGTGTTCCCATGGTGACGGGACAGCCACGGTCATGCGTGCACCAGCTTGAGGTAAACAGGATGACTATCGGGAGATAAGTAATACTGAGCATAAGTATAAAAAGTGACTTATACTGGCATTTAATAATTATAAGGTTAAGATGTCTTGGATAATATACAAACTGTAACGTGCATAAAGTTTATACTTGATAGAAATGCATTATACATAACAACAGAAATCAATGCATCGCGTGTTGGTATACAACAGTATGATATAAATAAAGTGCTGGTGCATCACTATGAAGCAAGATAAATAATGTAAGATAAAGAAAAATCGTAATAATCCATGATTTGCATAATAGTGACAAAAAACAGTTTAAACCTAATATCAATATTCATAAAAAGGAATAAGTCATGAATACATAATTGTGACAGAGCCATTTATAATTTATATATGTATATATGTTCCACAGGACTTGAAAATATTTATTATACATGGTAAATGAACATAAAGTGCACTGTGCAAGTGAGAAACATCGGTGGGGGGGGGAAGGGGAGTGAAGGTCGTGAGTGAAGTGAAGGGTAGTGAGAGAAGTGAGAACCTTATATAATAATGATGAGTTGGAAGACAGTGGTAATATATTACAGCATTCAATGTATAGTTAAACCAATATAATAAGCCAGTTAATAAAGCAAACATCCTTATATGAATAAAAATTGTTAGTAGGCAGACATTAACTCAGCTGTCCCAGGCAGAGCACAACTGTATAGATAGAGAGCGAGTTCCTTATTGGCATAGTGCGATACATGTGTCATCGTCAGATACTTTTGAGAACAGATGGCCGGATAAATGATAGAATGGTGAATCTGAAAACACAAATCCAAAATGTGAACAAAAGATACATAATATACAAATTAAAAACAATTAAAAACCGGTAGATATTGACGCCGGTAAGTGCAATGTAGAGCGCGACACAGAGATATGCTCAATAAATGGAGGGTAAACGCAGAGGTGGAGGAAGGGGGAGGAGGGGTTTTTTTTTGTGTTGGGAGAAAACAAGAGGACAGATTTATTGAAGGAAGGGAGCGAAGCTTAGGGTTTCATTAAGACCGTTTGGCTTCAGGGTGTTTAGGGTCCAGATCCACCGTGTTTCACACTGCGATTTTGTCAATGCCCCTTACCTTCAATAACTTTGAGTCCGAATGATGTTTGTCACGGAAATGTAATGCTATCGGTTTGCCTTCCAAAATCGTATCTGGGCTCTCCGAAGCCTTAATGTCACGCATGTGTTCTCTGATCCGAACTTTCAATGGACGAGACGTAAGGCCAATGTAGATTAGGCTGCATGGACAAGTGGCATAATAGATTACTGCTTTCGAATTACACGAGATGTTCTGAGTGATGTTATAGATTTTAGTGCCTGTAGAGTCGGTGAAGGTATTACTCCGCTCTACATTTGGGCAGGCAATACATCTGCCACAGGGTTTGCACCCCCAAGGTGGTCTATTGGATCCAAACACAGTTGTAGGTCTACCTGATGTATAATGGCTTCTCACCAAAAGGTCTCTTAAATTTTGAGCTCTACGAGCTGTCACAGAGGGATGTGACGTGATGTATTTGTTGACTATAGGGTCATTTTTTAGGATTGGCCAATATCTTTCGAGTACTTGGCGCATCTCGTGCCATTGAGAATGGTAACTGGTTATGTATCTTACCTGTTTTTCTGGGCTTAGGCGTCAAGAGTGATTGGCGTGAGGTTCTTTTTGCACGCTGGTAGGCTGATTTAAGTGTCTTGTTGCTATAGCCTCGCTGTAAAAATCTAGCCCGTAGGTCAGCAGCCTGGGTCTCGAAGTCTTCATCAGTGGAACAAATACGTCTGATGCGGAGAAATTGACCAATGGGTATTGCTTTGAATGTTTGAGATGGGTGAGATGACGTAGCATGCAGCAAAGCATTGACCGATGTTTCCTTTCTGTAGACATCCGTCTGTAAGTATCCATGAGTATCTTTCTTGATGACTACATCCAAAAAGGAAACAGAAAATTTGTCCGCAGCATAAGTTAGCTTTATGTTATACGGATTCCTGTTTAGCACATCAAAAAATTGTTTGAGCTCAGCCAAGTCCCCTTTCCAGACGATCAGGATGTCATCTATGTACCGGGCCCAAAACAGGACCCGGTCCATAGTGACATCCCGACCGTCCAGGAGGTCCCTCTCCCACAGCCCCAATCTAATGGAAGGACAAAGTTTTACTGAGGCCTTAATAAATCTAGATATCCAGGGATGACTAGCTATATCCTGGTCGAAAAGAGCTGCTAAGGCTGACACCTGAACCTTCAAAGTTGCTGGCTTTAACCCTTTTTCAAGACCCAACTGTAAGAAATTTAGAATAAGCTTAAAGTCTGGGTTATCTATGTGTAGATCATGATTTCCTACAAATGAAAAGAAAGCCTTCCATGTTCTTAGATAAATTTTGTAGGTAACAGGCTTCCTGCTATTTTGCAGGGTGGATATTACCCGAGAAGAAAGGCCCCTATTTTGTAGGATCAACCTTTCAATAGCCATGCCGTCAGATGAAGCCCCTTCACCTGTGGATGACAGATAGGACCTTGGAATAACAAGTCTTTCCTGTCGGGCAGTATCCATGGATCTGCAATCGACATATCCCTTAGGCTTGAAAACCAAGCACGGCGTGGCCAAAATGGGGCAATGAGAATCACTTTTGCTTTGTCCCGCTTTATCTTTCCCAAGGTTCTTGGTATTAACACCATGGGAGGGAAGGCATATAGTAGATGGTAATGTCCCCAGTTCTGGGAAAATGCATCTATGGCTAGGGGATGGTCTTTGTAATTTAGGGAAAAAAAGTTTTTGACTTTCCGATTTCCTTTGTCGGCGAAGAGGTCTACTTCTGGATACCCCCACAATTTTGTTATCATGTGGAATATTGTTTTGTTCAGAGCCCAATCCCCTTGGCCAATGATATTCCAGCTCAGAAAGTCTGCCTGGACATTTTCTGTACCTCTTATATGTACTGCGCTTAGGGATTTGAGGTGTAACTCTGCCAACTGAAAGATCTGAGAGGTAATCTGCATTAGGTGTAAACCTCTTGTGCCCCCTTGTTTGTTTATGTAGGCTACGGTCGTGGTGTTGTCTGACCTTACTAACACCCTCTGATCCCGTAAGAGTGGCAGTGCCGCTTTTAGCCCTTTTACTGCCAATAACTCTTTTCCATTGGAAGATTGGCCGTCTTCCTGAGGTTCCCAGTTGCCCTGAAAAGACTGATCTTCTACATGAGCCCCCCATCCCCAGGGACTGGCATCTGTAGTAATAATCCTTTCCCAGTCTAACACCCATGGGAGACCTTGTCTTTGGTGGCTAATACCCCAAAACCTATCTAGAGATCTGAGTACTACATCGGGAATTCTTATTATCGTGTCTAGGGATGCTGGACACATGTCCCATGTACTGAGGAGAAAATTCTGGAGTCCCCTTGTATGATACTGAGCCCAGGGGACCGCCTGAATGCTTGCTACCAGACAACCCAAAAGAGACATGGCCCCTCTGATGGAGATTTCGGGAGTGGAGACTAAATCGGTTACCCCCTTTGTAATTTTCTCTTGTTTCTCTAGAGGAAGGAAGGATTTTTGACACTGGGAATCCAGCAGTACGCCCAGGAATCTTTTTTGTGTTGACGGGGTTATACAAGATTTTTCTAGGTTTCTGACCCAACCTAAGAAATCTAGGATTCTGCATACCCTGTCTACCTGATCCCTTACTGCCTGTTCTGAAGAACCAACTAGTAGGAAATCGTCTAAGTATGGGATGAACAGACCTGGATCTTTTCTTATAAAGGTTGCCATTTCTGAAATAATTTTTGTAAAAACCCTTGGTGCGATAGCTATGCCAAAGGGAAGTGCTCTGAATTGGAAATGCAAGATCCTTTGATCTATTTGAACTGCAAGTCTTAGGTACTTCTGGTATCCCGGATGAATTGGAATATGGTAATAGGCGTCTGCTAGGTCTATCGACGCCATAAAACATCCCGGGAATAACAGATTTACCGCAGACTTTAGAATTTCCATTTTGAAACTTGGAATTTGAAGATGAGAATTTAAACCCTTTAAGTTTATTATAGCTCTTAATGACCCGTTGGGTTTTTTTCACCCAGAAAAGAGTTGAGTAAAACCCTTGACCCTTTTCTCCCGACGGTACCTGGCACAGTACCTTTTTGGAAAGAAGTGTAGCAATTTCTGACATCATTGCTAGTCCACCTTTTCCGGACGGGACCTTTGTAATCCTGAATCTCTGAGGAGGGAGAGTTGTAAAGTCCCAGGTTATCCCCTGTGAGATGGCACTTAGGATCCAGTTGCTGTCTGATATTATTTTCCAGGCCGGGAGGAAAAAGGAGAGTCTTTCTCCTACCTGGGGCCTCATGTCATTGTGGGTGGGAACGGGCCAGCTTGGACTGATTCCGGGATTGGTTAAACAAGAACCCTCTATTCCTTTGAGGTGGTCTGGAGGAATGTGGTCTAGGGTCTTTCTCTCTCCTTTCGAACCTTGACCTACGAAAGGACCGAAAGGATCTTGATTTGTAGGGAACATAAGGGGAAGGGAACCCTTTTCTCTTATCCCCCGCTTTTTCTAGCAAATCATCCAAGATGGGACCGAATAAAAAATTTCCGCTACAGGGTATACTACACAGTCTACTTCTAGAGGTCAAATCGCCCGACCAGTCTTTTAGCCACAGGGCTCTTCTTGCAGAGTTTGATAGTGCCGCAGATCTTGCTGATAGTCTCAGGCTATCAACCGAGGCGTCCGCTAAAAGAGCCGCTCCTTTCTGTATATTTGCAATAGAAGCCTGCAGATTTTCTCTAGGGACTTTATTGTGTATATCATTCCCCAATTGGCCTAACCACATCAATACTGCTCGGGCCGTGCAAGCGGCTGCCACAGCCGGTTTAAACGCAGTTGTAGAGGATTCCCAAGTTTTTTTAAGGTATCCATCCGCTTTCCTATCTAAAGGATCCTTTAAGGAACTAATATCCTCAAAGGGTAAAAAAGCCCCACGGGCCATCTTTATGATTGCAGCATCCACCTTTGGTGGAGGGCCCCAGGATGAAGTAGGATCTGAATCAAAAGGATATTTCCTTTTAATCGCTCTGGAAATAAATGATTTCTTGTCGGGGTTTTCCCACTCCTTTAAAATTAATGTGGAAATAGTGTTGTGAATGGGAAAAGTGCGCTTTTTCTTTTCCGCTAAACCTTCATACATAATGTCCTGGACAGATTTTGGTTCTTTCCTTTCCTCAATGTCCATAGTGGCTCTAATCATCTTTAATAACTGATCAGTGTCCTCCATTAGGAATAAAGGACGTCCCATCAGTTCCTCCTCAGAGACCGAAGAGGTCGTCTCTTCTTGAATTAAACCCTCTTCCTCAGAATTTGAAGGGTCCTCCAGGGCTGTAGTTACAGTGGTAATATAGGCGCCGGATTAATAGTTTCTTTTACTGTCAATTGGACTTCTTCTCTAATTACTGAACGAAGGGTCTCAAGCCATGAGGAGGATTCCTCAGAGATTATCTTTCCAATACAGGAAGTACACGTATTCTTTTCATAACCAGATGGCAACTTCCTACCTCACATCCTACATTCCCTGTGGTGTGTTTTCCTAGTGGCTTTCTTGGGAGTATCTTCTCCCTAAAACCATTAAGAATCAGAACATTAGTGTAAGAAAAATGCCCCATCGGGTAACTCACCACACCTTCATTTCCGGAGTTGGGTTCTTCAGGGGTTCAGGGAGCTCACGCTTATCCGCCATTCTCCTGGCCTGAGCTGTAAAGCACCGCATGCTTCCTGTTGCATGGCGCTTAAACCAGCCGGGCCGCACCCCCTTCCGGTCCACAGCTGATGTGCTGGCTTCGATTTTCTTTTTACATATACACATATGTACAAAAAGAGCCCAACCTGTCAGATATATCCCGGTGGACTATCCAACCGGGGCTCCCCCCTGTATTTCTGTCGCATACCTCCGGTCCGGGCAGTACACCGATGCGACCCGGAAGTGAAGTGTGACCACTTCCGGTCGCGAGAATCCCGGAACTATAGCGTGCCACATTCACCCGATAGTGAGGAGACCGCGGCAAGACAGGGAGGAGAGGCTCGCGTGGAGCCGGCGTTCTTTACCGCAGAGACGCCCAGCGCCCCTCGGTGAGTCCGATACTGTGGGCACCCGGCGGAACCAACCAGGGGTTCTCACTAGCCCACGCTCGGGTCCCTTCCAGGGACAGGAAACCACTGAGGCAGAATAGGAGGAGCATGTTTTTTATGCTCAGGTTTCCTGTCCCTGGGGGCGGATCCCTCTCTCTGGTTGGTGCCGTCGTGGTGAAGGGGAAATCAACTATTCAATTATACTATTGTGGTAGGGCTCTGGGCATGTTACAGAAGCCGTAGCAGCATGTCTCAGTGTCACCCTCCCCCTGCACGAATTGTAATCTTAGGAGCAGTGATAACACAGTGGGAGGGGGAAGTGCTCCTGCTCAGTGCAGTAGCCTGGGCACCTGCAGCATGGAGGGGTCCTGGTAACACCCCACCCCAGAGCCCTTCAGGCTTATTAGCATCATTTTAAACGTTAATTTAAACGAATTAGGCCATGGATAACAAATATAAGAGGATTACCACAGTTACGGTGCCTGGAGTAAGTGTCCCTTGTTTATCATGCTTGATTTTGCTGGTAGATTTTCTTTAAAAACTCTTGTAGGGGACGTAGAGTCCTAAAATGACAAGGCTGCATGTATGTAAGTGACTTCCATACACATCATTTGTCATGTGTTTATTTATAGGTGGTAAAAGCCTTTGTGGTCCTGTCCCCCACATACACTGGACACGACAAGGAGGCGCTGACTAAAGAACTACAAGAACATGTCAAGAAAGTCACAGCCCCTTACAAGTACCCGAGAAAGGTAATAGATAGGAATAAGCAGTAAAAAAAAAAAAAAAAAAAAAAAAAAAAACTGTCAATGATCCCTGTCAGAGGAAGCACAGAAAAAAATGCAGGTTTGGGACACTGGTGCTTATACGGAGGATACAAAGAGGCAGGGATCCAGCTTCCAGGGTACTCCAGTTATAACAGGATGAATATATTAGTTTTATAAATCATTAATCCCAATGGAGATTGTATAAGGATGACAGACAATAATAGCCTCCCCCTAAGCGTTTCGGACATTCAAACTTCCTAGTTCTCTGTACTACGAATAAGGATATTAATGTCTGAAATGCATGGGGGAGGGTATGATTGTCTGTCATCCTTATACCCTCTATGTTGGGATTAATAATTTTAAATATTACCAATATATTCATCTTGTTTTAGCTGGATTACCTTACAAGCTGGATCACTGCCTCTTTGTATTCTCAGGTACGGATCGTAAACAGTTACCAACTTTTCAACAAGCTTTGCTGAAATACAAGTGAATATAAAACTTGCCATGTATCAGAGAACGATACTTCTTTCCCTCCTCCCCTTCGCTCTTCCAATATGTCCGAGCGCTGCACCCTTATGACAATACTTGTGATATAAATAGAGAGTGAAATTGTCTCTGTGGAGAGGAAGTATGTAAAAAAAATTAGCCACAGAGAAAAAAAAAAAAAAATCTCTGCAGCAAAAAAATAAGTTATCTTACCCCAAGTGCTTTATCACTTCTTATCAAAAATGTTCTATAAGGGGATATGAAAGCTTTTAAATGTCAGAGAACCAGGTTTTCCTGAGCAGTGAATAGCAGACATCATAGCAGTGGAGAGTTTCCGAGACAACACCAGATTAGAAATAAAAGCTACAGAAGGGGAAAACTGCTAAGAAATGCATAATGGTTATTCATAGCGTTAATCATCATCTACACACACTAGGGCACATTTACTTACATTCCCACTGGGGTTTACAGAAAGTTAATTGTCGGATGATAATGCACTGTGCTGCGATTCACTAAGATCGTGCGCCCGATATCCTGCATGCGTCACTTCCCCGCTCAGGTCCGCCGGAGTTCACCATCTCTTAAGTTGAGCATCTAAGTGCTCAGTCCGAATCAGTCGAATCGTCCGACGGCACGCCCCCCAACTTGCGCCGCATGGAAGCCAGTGGAGCTGCGCCAAAAAACAATTGTGTGCGACACAATCCCAGGGCAGACACCTGTTAAATACCTGTCCAAGCCGTGCAATCCATGAAAAAGGCGCACAATTCTTCAAAAGTGCGCTCCACGACCCTTAGTAAATGAGCCCCACTGTATTACTGGTTTATACTTATTGTATGTTGAAAGGTTAGGGGTACTTTTAGAGCTCAACCAACTTCACACAAGAATCTGCTGGAACGTTTGGTGACAATCTTTTCATTCACAATATTAATAGATTGAATTTGTGGAAGAACTGCCAAAGACAGTCAGCGGGAAGATCCGGAGGAATGAACTGAGAAACAGGGAATGGAGGAACGTCTGACGATAACAAGGACAAGTAGTAGACATAGTGGGGCAGATTTATCAAGCAGTCTGAAAGTCAGAATATTCCTAGTTGCCCATGTCGACCAATTACAGCTCAGTTTTAATTTTATCAGTGCTCATGAATATTTTAAAGGGGAGCTTTGATTGGTTGCCATGAGCAACTAGGAATATTCTGACTTTCAGACAGCTTGATAAATCTGCCCCAGTATGTGTGATCTTTGCACCACATGTATGTATATATTCTCGATAACTTCATTAGGACAAAATTTGGGCAAATTATACGATGTTACTACTGCAATTTATAAAGACTTCCACCCTATTAGAACCCAACACCGGTCAATGTTTTACATTTATACATATCACACAAAGCAAAATAAAAATATAAATATTTGTGTTTATTTCTTTATAATAAAAATGACAAGGCAATGTTGTATGTCCCGAATCAGACGACATATAAAAACAGTTCATTTCATATACATAGTATTACAAGAGTAGTCATTATGTAAATTAAATATTACAATAACCCCTTCGGCAGTGATGTGCAAATGCATCATGTAAGGGTCAGGTCACACCACATATGTTGTGGTCTTATGTATGCGCTGAAAATACAAGGCAAGAAATCTCAGAGTACACAGACTAATACTGGCAGTCGGAGGCATAGTTTGTGCCTCTGTCTGGCCAGTAAATGTTGTATACTGTGCAAAAAAAAACATAATGAAAGACCCTGCAAGCTACGACTTTCCATTCTGCTGAGCGACACATATGCTCATCGGAGGCAAAATTTGAGGGCATAAACCCCAATTAAACTTTACCTATGAATAGAGGGGATCATTCTGTCCATAGGTGACTCCACCTTAATTACATCCACTCACATCACATCCACTGCTCCCTATTAGTCTTATGAACTTAGGAAACGCCTCTTTCCGCCTTTCCATGGTATGTGCTGGTATTGCTGCTCAGCTATATAGAAATGCATGGAGCCAAGTTACAATATCACACACCACCCATGGAGAAGAGAGGAACTGTTTTTGGATGAAAGCAGCTGTGTTCTTCGACCACAGGACAACCCCTTTAATTGTGGGCAGGCATTCTGTAGTCAGAGATTAAGCAATGACATAAGAATACAGAGCTGACTTATAGAGTCTGATATAAGAGACTTCTTCACCTATAGCTGGGATGATACATTTTCATTACTAAAGCAAAGTAATGAGCGAGTACGAGTTGGGGTTTTAGGTCCTATAAAACTTTTTGAAGTAGCACATTGCTTACCAGCCCAATGATTTTTTCATCATAAAGACATCTCATGCATGATATATACTTGTATTAGCTCCTTAAGATACATTTAACATGACATCACGTAAACAAAACACTTCAAATACTATCCATATTATTTCACTAGAAGAACATGATCCTGGTATGAACCTTGAACTCTAGGTTCTCATGGATGGCC
Source organism: Engystomops pustulosus (assembly GCA_019512145.1). NCBI lineage: Eukaryota > Metazoa > Chordata > Amphibia > Anura > Leptodactylidae > Engystomops > Engystomops pustulosus. The sequence goes on from CM033648.1 coordinate 16,097,647, forward strand.
TTAACTTGATAAGAGGTTTAGAGGACCCTGTAGAAATCAGACTTTTATTAAAAGACGTACACAAGCCACTGGTGGACAGGAGGGCTGACATATCCGCAGACTTCTCTTTCAGGAGCGCCTCCTCCCATTTGAAGTAGTTGCATCCTTTGCCGCTGTCGTCGTTTCTCTTGCGTACGGAGCAGCTATAGAAAACTCTGCCCTGGTTGGGGCCTGGATTCGATACAGTGAGTTTCTTTGCTCTACGACCACAATGACACATGGGGGCAGTAATACGGTTAGATTTTGTCCCCCCAAAGGTCCGTGTTACATTGACACTAGACTTTAAAACATTACGTGAGACCCCAGTAGTGACTGGTAATGAGCGGTTACTCGGATCTTCATGTATGGCGAAGGGAAGTTTCTTGGGAGGAGAGTAAAAGCTGACACTGGAAAGTTTCCTTTTAGGGAAGTAATCTAACAATGTGGACGTCTTGCTCTTTTGCTCAGTAGATACAGCTGGCGCGCTTGATCTATTTCCCAAAGCACTAGGCAGCTTAAAAGTTGACCCATTAGACACCGGTTTCTTCAGATTAACATTATAAATGGTGGTGTCCGGACTCTTATACACAACCGATTTAGTGTGAAAATTTGCAGTACTATTCATTGACTTCCTATTTTCCATATTATTTTTAAGCATTAGGACAGCAGATGATGGTGAATCTGCCGCTAACAGGTCCAGTTCCTCTGCAGGACTCTCATGTTTGTCGTGTTGGGAATCCTCTATAACAGCAGCTTCTTCCCAATCAGCTAAAATGGACAAATCTGAGCTGGAATCCATATCCAGAGCAGAGACATCATTCACGGTGAGAACAGTGGTAGACAGTAACACATGAGCCCCGCCATGCGGAGAATGGTCTAAGGGTGTGGAGGTGATGGCTCCGATCTGTTTTACATTTGGCATTGGACCTAGTGACCTCCGTGGGGGGAACCTGTATTTATTATCATTACCAAGTGTTGTAGAGAGTCCATTTATTAATGTCTGGTGCGTCTCGCTTCCCTTAAGACATTTGGTAACAGCCATAGTATACTGGTTATTAATGCTATGTGGCTGCTGGGGTCTCGGGTCCTTGGTTTTGTCAGATGTTAGACTGCTTCTTGAGTCTTGTCCATCTTCTTTAACCACAGTCGATGCATGTCTGACATTACTTTGTCCGGGATTATGACTTTGAGCAGTCACTGATGGCCCTGGTCTTGCAGAGGAATTGGGGGGTACCTAGTTTTTACAAAGAAAGCCCAGAATTCTTCAAAAATGAATCATTACCACAATAAGTCTCTCCTAAGTTATGATGATCTTCAAGTCTCTTTTCCAGATGTTATCTATTGCTCTACTCATCATGGTTAGTTGAATGAAGAAAAAACGGAGATCTATAAAACCAACTGACCTTGTCCAAAGATTTAGTTATTTTCATGACACAACCGTCACAGATCATCCTCCAGGCCAGCCTCGCTGTGTTGCGAGAATCATCTAGTCCTGCAAGAAAAGAAGAAAATGAACGTGGAAAGGAGGATGAACTAAAAGTTTACTTTCTTTGAATAGAGAAATAACCTTACCCGAGTGTTCCCGGCCTGAAAACTCAATCCCCACATCTTGTAATGCTCCATTCAAGCCTTGGGGTTTGCGATTGTAAAAAAGCTGAAAGGAAAACATTATAGGCAAGAATTGCTGGTAATAAGAATTTCACAATAAATTCAACTATTTTACATCGTCTGCTTCTATGCATACACAAAGTGGACAAAAATGAAGCGCTTGACATCTGTAGGCAACACAATAATAAATTCATAGAAATTTTATTTCTTCTTTATTTCAATATAGACCATTAATGTGCCTATAGGTGCACTGTAAAAGCTTAGTTTATGTTAAGGGTATTCACCTTGTATGCTAACCGGAGGTCAATCCAGGAGTTCAGGATGTCTGGCTTCCTCAGCTGTTTTCTTTTGCATTCATACAGTAAGCAAACTCCAAGATCCCAGTCTAAAACAATTAGAACCAATGAAAATCACGAGGGCATCATATAGTAGATATATCAGAGTATCAAAACAACTAAAGATCAAATTTGTGTGTCCAGTTGGGCCAGAGTTTTAAGTAACTCCACCATCAAAATCCATCATGATAAACCAGGGACACTTACTCATAGATCCGGGCACAGTGACTGTGATAATCTTCTTATTTTTGTTATCCATGACCTCCTACCTTCTAAAACCAACTTTTAAAATGATGTGAATAAGCCTGTGTGATTAGCCGAGCCCCAATGTAATCTGGCTTTAAAGGCTGTTACACTGTCTCAGCTCCCCCTCCGCTTCCTCTAAGTGAGGGGATAGTGAGACAATGTCTCGTCTTTAGTTTATATCCCTTAATCTGTTGAGGCTCGGGTTCTGCTCATCTTTCGTCATATTCGCTCTTCATAGAAACTCAACTGTTTTCAGCAGATACAATACTGACACCTAGTGTCAAGCGTGTGTATGGTCTATGTCCTGCTTTTTGGTTTCCATCTGATCAACTACCATAAGACATTACAAGTATTCCTTGGAATTACTGTGGTTTGCTATTTTATGTGTAATTTGTGAATTGCATTTATATAATAAAATTATGTTTGGTATGTTTTGAAAAATTATACTCTTCTCCTTTTTATATTTTTAAATCTGAGGGTTGAACCACTATTTTAGGTTATTGTTATGTCTATAGGCTGGCCTACAGCCCCCACTGGAGGGAGCTTACTGCAAATGGATTGTCAAATTCAAATAGAACTTTACATATCTGTATGGAATGATGTCCCCATTACCACTAGCTGCTAGCAGCTGAAATGCAAAGTATGGCCACATGAAAGGAAAGCTTAGTCTACCTTTACATAGAAGATATTTTATACTAAGATATCCAGAGCTCTATGGCATCCGAGGGGCAGGAAGAAGAAGCCCCTGTGTCCTTTCAAAAAGAGCATATACATTAATAGGTCATGTATTAGAGATCAGTTGATTTCCTACACTGATCAGCTGTAGAAGGGTATACACAGGGCCACGAGCAGAAGCCTCCATACCATCTGCAATGCCTGGATTGTGCATTTGTAACTTATGAAAACCCATCAAAAATATATATATTGTACCTGACCAGGTAACAAATCCACACATCTTCTGCTCTGCACATGCATGTGTTGGTAGCAAACCAGGAAAAACGATCGCCCTCTCCTTTTGAAGTTTTTGAATCCATGTAGAAAACTGGGATAAGCAGATCTTTAAAGGAACACCAGCATCCACTTGTTGCTATGATAAAACAGAACAAAGCAGTTATTCGGACAATACCTCAATGTAGTGTTTAAATGATACAGACAAATCTAATAGTATCATTTTCTTCTTTATTGTGAGGAAATTTTAAAGGCAAAAATGTGTACCTGCTTAATTCCTGTCAGCTCTGTGCAAAAGTCTGAAAGAATTGGGTGTTCTTGTGGCTGTACATAAGTGTGAAACTCAGACTCGATTACTCCGCTGGATGTGTTTAGTAAAACCGCTGGAAACTCGACTAGAATTAAGAACATAGATGCACATGTTTTACAACATTTAGGGTGGAAGAACATTAGCAGGGTCACTCCTATCGAAGAACAGTGATGGGATAAGCATGTGAAAGACCGACTTCCCTCTGGATCGGAACAGACAGAGATGGCACCGCATCTAGAAGATATTTATGGGATCTCCTGTGGATGGAATCTTTGGGACCAGCACCTATATACACAATACCAAAGGTGGGCCGGTACCTATAGGAGATTTATGGCATATCCTAACTACAGGATATAATTAAAAACTCTTTACTATTTACTACTCAAGACTTACTGATTTCCTGACCGTAGTGCTTTGTGTCTTTCCAGCACGTTGATTCAAAGTCAATGACAATCAAGTAATCAAAAAATTGTTCTGTAAAAGAAAAATAAAAAGACGACAAGCCTTAGGGTGATGCCACACAAGGCGTTTTTGGTCTGTTTTTAGTCCATTTTTCCCCATTATCTTAACAGATAAACAGGTTGTAAGCAGCCAAATGCATGGTAAACTGCCAAAAACAGACTGAAAACGGATCAAAAACGCCATGTGTGACATCACCATTAGATGTAAAATACCACCACCACTTTACATCTGTTAGAGGTGACACTTACTAGATTTAGGACTGCTGGAATCCTTAGCATTCAGAGATAATTTGGAGCTCCTCCTTATAAGACCAAGCTGCCTAGAGGAAGCCAAAAAAAGAGTGTCTTACTTTTTTTAATAATATTTTTGTTATTATTACTGAGATTGTGGATATGTCTCTTAGATCACAATGTAAATATCATCTAAAAAAACCTAGACTTTGTAACTTACTTTGCCAGCTGCTTTGTAGTCATTCTGATGACAGGCCGAGCTGTTCAAATAAAAAAATATTTTAATAGAGTAAAGTTCCTAAATAGAGTATTATTCAGTATTACTTGCACCAGAACAAAAGCCACAGTGTCTGCCTCAGATGAAACTTTTTATGAAAAGCACCATCATGGATGCTACGTATTAAAATATTAAAGTCCCCTATTACAGAGACAGCTCAGAGACGAGTCCCCCATTACAGAGTCAGCTCAGAGACGAGTCCCCCATTACAGAGTCAGCTCAGAGACGAGTCCCCCATTACAGAGACAGCTCAGAGACGAGTCCCCCATTACAGAGACAGCTCAGAGACGAGTCCCCCATTACAGAGACAGCTCAGAGACGAGTCCCCTATTACAGAGACAGCTCAGAGACGAGTCCCCTATTACAGAGACAGCTCAGAGACGAGTCCCCTATTACAGAGACAGCTCAGAGACGAGTCCCCCATTACAGAGACAGCTCAGAGACGAGTCCCCTATTACAGAGACAGCTCAGAGACGAGTCCCCTATTACAGAGACAGCTCAGAGGACGAGTCCCCCATTACAAGACAGTCAGGACGAGTCCCCCATTTACAGAGACGCTCAGGACGAGTCCCCCATTACAGAGACAGCTCAGGGACGAGTCCCCCCCATTACAGAGACAGCTCATGAGACGAGTCCCCCATTACAGAGTCAGCTCAGAGAAGGTCCCCATTACAGAGTCAGTCGAGAAGAGTCCCCCATTACAGAGTCAGCTCCAGAGAAGAGTCCCCATTACAGAGTCAGCTCAGAAGAGGCCCCCATTACAGAGACAGCTCAGAGACGAGTCCCGCCCATTACAGAGTCAGCCAGAGAAGAGTCCCCATTACAGAGTCAGCTCAGAGAAGAGTCCCCATTACAGAGTCCAGCTCAGAGAATAGTCCCCTACCGAGACAGCTCAGAGACGATCTCCATACAGAGACAGCTCAGAGACGAGTCCCCATTACAGAGACAGCTCAAGAGACGCGTCCCCCATTACAGAGACAGCACAGGGACGAGTCCCCCATTACAGAGACAGATCAGAGACAGATCAGAGAGGTGCCCCCCCCCGTATTACAGAGACAGATCAGAGAGGTGTTCCCTTGTATTAAAGACCGATCAGAGATGTGGCCCCCCCCTCTCCCAGTATTACATAGACAGATCAAAGATGTGTCCCACTCTATTACAGAAAGAGACAGATAGAGGACGGTCTCCCCCCCCAACGTATTACAGAGACAGATCAGAGACATGTCTCCCCCCCAACGTATTACAGAGACAGATCAGAGACGTGTCCCACTATATTAGAGAGGTCCCGCTGTGACACAGATGTTTCGCTAGAGCAGCCAGTGACCCCATTGCACCAAACAGATCACTCCCCCGATATTAGCCATTTCTTACCCTTCCCGGTCCTCCTCTGTGTATTGCAGACACTCTTATACAGAGCAGGAGGGATGTTACTGTATATACAGAGGACAGTGTGTTCTGATACCATATAGGAGTCTCCTGCTCTCAGTCTCCATCTCTCGCCTTCTACTTTTTCAAATTCCCCGCTGTAAACACCAGTTCCGTTACGTCATCACTCTGCGACGATTCGGTCATCGATTGCAGCAGCCTGTGCTAGGATTCCCAGGCCGTGTAGTGGATGGTGGATGTAATGATCGGTGATAACACGTGCTTTGCTGTTCTGAGGTTTCGGTGCTGTGTGTAAGTATCTGTCACTACTGTTCTCTGCTGTATGACATTGCAGAGGAAGGCTAGAGCTGTAAATAGAGCAGGATATCTGCGAACTGCAGGAAAGTCAGAGAATTACTGGAGTTTTAATTTTATAATTATTTTTAAAGCCTTCCTGACCATCACTTTATATTATTTGGTGACGGATCATCGCGGCCATATTTATACAATGGGTTGTTCTAACATCTAAGGAACAACAGAGAACTTCCCTCTCTGCTGCAGTAAGATTACATCAAGCAGAGGGGAGAGGAAGTGTAACAGCCTGTGAAGCTGTAGCACATAGGGGCTCTGGGAACACCCTTCATACACATTAACATAATTGTAAAAGTAGATTTTAGAAGGAAGGTGGCCATGTATAACAGATTACCACAGTCACTGTGCCTGGATCTCTGAAAAAGTGCCCATGGCTTATCCATGTTTGATTTTGATAGAAGATTCCCTTTAATTGTTATTCCTTATTCACAGGATAGAGAATAACAATCTGATTGGTGAGGTATTCATGGTGGGACACCCCTTAATAAAAAAAAAAAAAAAAGTCACAATAAGTCTTAGAGATACGTGAGAAAATGTTTCACTGAGAAAATCCAAAGAAATCATCTTGAATTTAAACATTTCAAATTAAACAAATCTAGCGTTTGATCCTATGCATTATGAAGCAAACATATCTTGTTAAACCCCTGAACCGAGTGGTTTTGCTGAAAAAAAAATTATTAACCCTAAATTATGATAATGAGACTCTGTCGCGCGCTTCTCCTCACCCTAATTATGCACTTCTTCAGCCTTGTCCTGCCCAGCATAAGATGAGAATACTCATCACTGTGTTATTCCTGACAGGCAGAAGTAATCAATCGCTGCACCATCCCTCTCATCATAGGCGTCTGTTGGGACATATATCCCCACAAAGGTCATGTGAAAGAGCCTACTTGTGTGTGTCACTCGGGCAGTATATTTGTGACACACGGGCAGCAATTAACAAATCACTCAACAACAGTTGTTTGCAGAGCATGAAAAGCATACATTTATGTGCAGGAACCCTAAAAATAAACCTGTCTTTCTGATAGAGAGAGAGAGATGAGCTGTATGATATGTAGTCCTATATCATCTGGAGCAGGACTGATGCGGATACAGGGAGAGCTGTCAATCACTGTGTGTGGGTGGGGTAATAAGAACTCTTCCTGTCAATCACTGGTGTGTGGGTGGGGTAATCAGGATTTTCCTGAGTCCTGATCTTACCAGGAAATTCCGCACCAGTTCATATAAACCTACCTCTCAATTATATATGCTTAGATAGGGCAGTAAAAATTACCTTACATGTCCTTTTATAATAACATGGTGGTATCCATGCATGGGCATTTAAAACTATTTTGTTCCAAGGAATGCATTTTACTTGACATTATAAATTTCTCTCTAGCTTACTCTCAGCTGTAGTACCAGATTTATGACAACATATCTATGGAGCAACATAAAGGACCACTCAGCAGTGATGAAGAGGAGACACAAACAAGCTCCAAGAAGAGAAGGATTGAGCATAACGGAAGCCAAGAAGCAGTCAATGGTCTAAGCCAATGGGGGACCAAGGTGACCACTTCGTATACAGTGATAGCAAATTATACACATTGTTAAATAGGACACTCATGTATAATGAAGAGAAGGGAACATTGATCATTATGGCACCTGCTACAGTGCAATGGGGTTAAATGGGGGACATTGCATAAGAATCAGAGTGTGTACAATGGCAGTGTAGCCCAAGCTTTATTCTCGTTTGCCCTTGAGCCATTTAATAAGATCTAGTACAAAGCTTTTGGAAACTTTGCTTTTGCCTCATTTTTCTCACTTAGGTCATTGTTTCTCATTACAGAAATCGCCAAGGTTGTCCCCTGCTTTATTTTGTGATGACTGTGAAATTCAGCACATACAGTTACATCGATTCCTGAAGTACGCTGTTATAGGAAAGAAGAGCAGTGCCCCCCAGGCAAGGTGTGTTATTCTTGGTTTCTTATGTTTGATACTAAAAAATGAAAAATCTCAGATACTCGTGAGTACATCACATTGGTGGGGTATGTGCTCCCAAGCCAAATATGTGACGGGAAGGGGCTGGGTGATGGACTCTGGGATGGATATTGATGACTTATCCAAGGGATAGGCCGTCAAGTTTTGGTATTTCCCTTTAAGAAAATAAAGTATAAATAATATGAACATTTTATCCTTTATTAAACCCTATTAATTGTTTGGCTGTGTTTATTCTGTAGCTGGTGTAGCATTCACCATCAGAAGCGCCTTCGCGGAGTCGTGGTGATTGTGCTGGAGGATCTCGCTCAGCATCATTTCTATCAGTTTTATTCTCACTTCCGGTTTTTCCGGAGGCTGTTCAGACATGTAAGTACAGAGAGCAGCACCTACAACTTATCCACATTAGAATCTCACCCACTGACCATCCAACATGTCCCACCTCACTCCTGCCCCTTATGTTCCCTCATCAGGGGAGATTCAATGCTTCAGCATCTCACGGGAGATTTCAGATGAAAGAACTTTTTTAATGACTTCCTTTTAGTATGTTTTTTCCTTTCATTTGGTTTACAGGGATTTTTTCTTATTTATTTTTAAGCAGTTTTTATGTTTTTTTAACAATTTAATAACATTCAGATTGGGCATGGAAACTCCAATAGACCTCCACCCAAAACACTGAAAAACTATCGCTTGAAAAATCAGAACCCCCCTCTTCAACCACACATTTGGAAGTATAAAGGACTGACTAACATCCAACAACTACTTAATTTTTGCATGTTTTATCACTAGGATAAGCCATCACTTTACGATGGTGAGGGGTTCTGATCTCAGAGACCACCAGTGTTTTAAGGCACATGCCATCATTTTTATAAAAAAGGAAATAGTCCATTAATATATTTTTATTATGTTTCTCTATTATTTCTGTTCCCTTGTAGAGATTCAGCCTCCCGCCTTCCCGAAGTGATTTTATTGCTTCTCTGCTTGGGTTGAATGGTGTGAATGTTCAAGCCCAGAAGAAGAAAGTAGATGATGACCGCACACAAGGTACTGCATGTTCTATTTATAGAAAAATCACTGTTAAAGGGAATCTCCACCAAAACATACAATGTATCTTCTTTATCCTTAAGGTATTCCACATGTCAGTCTGTCCTTTATCTTGTTGCATTGCAATCTATACATAATGCTGTGAGTCTCCACTTGAGTCTGTGGCATTGAACGTTCCAGTATTTATGGCAATACTTTGATTGCGTGAACTTTCCAACTTTTTTTTTTTTGCAGCACCAACGTCTGATGACCCAATCCTACAAAGATATGGAACGGATAGGCAAGACCTGACCAGGTATCTACTAACTGAGGAGGAGATGATGAAAAATGATTATCCATTTGTAGGTCAGTGTCTGGAACAAGATATTCCCAGTCTTCTGTATTTTTATTTTCTTTTATTTTTAGGAATATTTGAGGAGTTTTATCAACATGTATTCCCCATCCACAGGTTATAGAGGGCGCATGTCCGATTGCGGGGGATTCAACTGCCCCCTGTGATCAACATAACAGACCTTTTATCTGGCATTTACTACTAATTACTTTGGAGGTCCCATAGAAATAAATGGAGCACGGTTGTATGTGGTACAACATTGATCTCTAGGAGGACCTTAGTGATGGTTTGAACAATGAGCTGATCCTGGAAGAACCTGGCAGCTAAGGGAGACTTTTGTAATGAGTTTTATTATTATTTACAGGTTCATTGAACACTGAAAACTATGTCCATACAATGTGCACTGCAAAGCCTACAGACAGCAGTCCCCTGTATGGTCTGGATTGTGAGATGGTAAGTACCCTATATGCCAGACATGGTAACATGGTCATAAATATATATATATATAGATATATAGATAAATATCCATTCCACCCATAAACATGTGCACAGACAATGTGAGGGAAACCCTATTATTAACACTTAGATGTGCTGTGACAGATTTGTATTTCCCATATATACATGAGTATAAGCACAGTTTTTCAGAACAAAAAATGTGCTGAAAAAACGCAACTCTGCCTATACTTGAATCAATGAAAAAAAAACCCTCTGTACTCTGCTTCCCGATGCCCCCAGCATGTCCTCTCCTGTGTCGCAGTCCCGTCGCACACACCATGACGTCATTCGCTTGCCAACATAATAGTGTGTGCGCCGCCATTGGCAAACTATGATGTCATTGGCAAACTATGATGTCAGCAAGCGGCTGAAGACGAAAGAGGACCCGCGGGGGTGTCAGAAAGGCGAGTACAGAGTTTTCTGTTTCGTTTTTTCTTTTAAGGCTGGGCAGGGGGCTGCTGGCTATATAATGGGTGAGGGGAAGGCACTGGCTATATACAGTGTTTTTTTTTGTAGATAGTATACGGACCGATTGATTTTTATGGGTCTCTTAACCTGTCCGTTTGCACTTTTTTTTCCTCATGTGTGGACCACTGACATTCATAGAAGTCAATGGATCTGAAAAATAAAAATGGATGACATTTCAGACTTAAAAAAATCCAGATGTGGATGCAATACAGACTGCACATGGACATCACATATCTGCTTTTTTTTACTATCTGAATGAGCCCTTACAACAGAGGTGAATGAGTAATGAAGAGATTTGGGGATTATAGCAAGGCTTAGATCATAGTGTTGTCCTCTCATGTGGGGATGTAGGTGATCTGCTGATTTCACAATGTCTGGGTCTTTTCTCACCCCATTATTTTTCTGTCCTCAGTGTCTGACTGCTAAAGGGAATGAGCTGACCAGAGTGGCCGTGGTGGACGCTAGAGGCCAGTGTATTATGGATGAGCTAGTAAAGCCACACAATCCCATCATAAATTACTTGACCAGGTACTTTCTACTAAATCACAGCTGCTTCTTATATGACACTTTGGGTGACCTACTTTTACCCCCACTAAACTACCAGGCCCCTCAGGTAGGGTATGAAATGTCCTTTCTAGAATTCCCTCTTTTATATGAAATCTCATCCATTTACCTACAAGGGTGCAATCACACTTACCGCTTTGATTATGCCAGATATCATGTGATCGGTAACCATCACCCGGTGTCTTGCATTTAAGCATGACACACAGGTACTAGTTGCTGATCATATGCGTTCGGGCTGTGGCACGCCCCACACGCTTTTTTCCACTTCTAAACTTAATCAAAGCAGGTATGTGTGGCCGCATCCTAAAAAAAATCTCCTCCAAAGTTATGTGAAAACGAGCAGAAAATCTATTTCACTAATTTATTCACCTATATCTTGGGCACTTCAGCAGCTAGAACCTTTGTTTTGGTATTGTGTCTTTCAAACCTCATCAGGCTTGTGCTTCTGTGCTCTACAGAACCAGATGTATGTGCAGGTAAATTCATAGTTGCAATAGTTAGAATGTGATCTACAGATAATTTTTATAAAAGATGAGATTCCCTTCTATAAAGCTCAATATATTGGCATCTGAAATGTCAGGCTGTGAGGCTGTAGGGAGAGCATCACTTTATCCGCCTATATCTTGGGTTTTATAGCAGCTAGATCAATGGATCTGACATCACATTAAAGATGAAAATCTCATCTTTCAAACTGGATCAGTCTTGTGGTTCTGCGGGTTCAAAGATAAAATTCTCTTCATTAATCTGACATCATAACAATGGTTCTAGTTTCTATAGAACCTATGATCTAGGTATCTGCAGAGACACTTCCTCCCCAGCCTCTACGTTTGACTGCTCACTGGCAAAAGATGACAGCTTTCTGCTTGTTTTTAAATGACTTTGGAGGAGATTTTTTATTTGTAAACGGGACATATTAATGACATATTGGGGGGGGATTTACTAATTCTGGCGCAAGCACGACTGTCGGTATCAGAGATCAGTCTCCGGAAAGCACAGCCTGATGTTTTAAAGTGGCGCACGGCTGTAAGTAAATAATAAGTAGACGGTATTAATCAGTCGTGCACCATAAAAATGCAGACATCAATGAGATGTGCGCCAAAATCTTACATGGACTGCGCCTTAATTTTGCTCTCTGACCATTTTGCTCTCTGAACTGGTCTATTGTGCGCCAAAAATTGTGCCTAAAAATGCCAACAAAATACACATTAATGTGACGGATAATGTGGAAAGTTAGGCCACGCCCACTTGCGCCAAACAAAGACAGAGGAGACGGGATAGTCGGAAACATCTTTTCTTTCTAGCGCAAACTCATAGCAACAATTCTGCGTCCAAAAAAATTAAAGATGCCGGCATTTTTTAGGCGCAGATACAATAATACATGTCCACCGTTATATCCTACTTGAGGGGGCTGGTAGTTTAGTAGGGTAAAAGTAGGTGACAAGTTCCCTCTAAAGTAGTGGTTATCACCCCTAACTCCATAGGACATAATGATTCTCTGCAGCACTATGTGATTTTTCACATCTCTTACAACAGTTTTTCAGGGATTACTAAAAAGATGCTTCACCGGGTAAAAACAACGTTGAAGGATGTCCAAGACAGATTAAAAAGCCTTCTCCCTCCGGATGCCATCTTGGTTGGCCATTCATTGAACTTCGACCTGCGAGCTCTTCAGGCAAGGAGTCATTGGGGCGGGTCTGACACATGTCGAAGTAACGTGACCCTAATTGTTGTCTTTTCTCTCTCTCTATACAGATGATACATCCACACGTCATTGACACATCTGTACTTTTTGCACGAAAATATGACAAAAAGTTTAGATTGAAGTTTTTGGCACAAGAGATACTAAAGTATGAAGCTTTGTTTTATCTTCCCATTTTCTTGTTGGCTCTTAGTTCCGATTCCTTCCCTTACTCTACATCTGTATATATGGCTACAAGTTACAGCAGATCACACGGGTCACATATTTGAATCATTAAACCTACAGAGTGTTAAAAGTTACTGAAACATAAATTCGCAAAGAACACTAGAATTGCATCTTTTCTGACCCCTTTTATGTCCAAAGTCAAAATGGCTGCTTGTTCTCTGGAGGAGGGCTACTACTAGTGATGGGTTGTTCGCGAAAGAGCCGGCTCATTCGCGTGAACAACGTGATACGGCTCACCAAAGTGAGCCAATGGCTCACTAAACCTCATGCCTAAAAGACTCGCCATGTCCCCATTAACCCGATAAAATCGGGTTAAAAGTGGTGTGGTGTGACTGACTGGCCTGCGGCTCCCTATTATATATTTAATAGGGAGCCTTTCAGGAGCCAGAAGAGCCGGCTCCTCTTAGTGAGCAGAGCCTAATGTGCCAGCTCACTTAGAAGAGACGGAATTCCCATCACTAGGTCCTACCTAAGGCAGTCGCCTTACAGCAAGACTGAGGCGAATATCAAAGAATTGTATATTTATTTTTCTTTGACTGCACCTTGAGACAGGATAGTGTTCACAAAGGTTTCCTAGAAAGGGAACCTGTCACTAGGGACCTCATTTTCAATAAAATTAGGCTGCAAAAGCTCATTACAGCTGCATTGCATATATGCCTTTCTGCCTTCTCTAAGCATTTATATTACAATATAATTTTGTGTTGTAACTTACCGTGCACTCTGGCAGAATCCTCTGTGTAGTCCCAGAGGTTGGGGTTTGTCTGTGCTGCACACTCATCAGCTCTCAGCCCCCACCTTTGTGCTCCTGTACAGCTCCTCCCTCCTGCTCCTGGTGAGCTGACATCAGTAAGAGATGGAGAAGCTATACAGGAGCATAAAGGTGGGGGCTGAGAGCTGAGGAGTCTGCAGCACAGACAAGTCACATGTTGTTTTTTTGGAAATACATCCAAACCAAACTCCAACCCCTGGGACAGCACAGATGATTCTGCCAGAATGCAAGGTAAGTTATAACACACAATTATATTGTTATGCAAATCCTTAGAGAAAGCAGAAAGGCAGATGTGCACTGCAGGTATAATGGGCTCCTGCAACCTGTCTTTAGTGAAAATGAGGTCCCTGGTGACAGGTTCCCTTTAAGAGGTTGTAATTGTACTAAACCCTCGCCAGTCAGAAAGTCTTTATGGGGTTTGAGGATATAAAGCGGAATTAACTAAATTAAATTTAATGCTGATCTTCCTCCGTCTAGGTGTCTGTTTGTCCTCGTTTTTGGAACGTTTGGTACATATAACATGTTGCGTTTTGCAGGAGGGAGATCCAGCGTCCGGATGCGGTCGGTCACAATCCCTTAGAAGACGCTACGGCCGCCCTGCACTTGGCTCAGTACATTATAGAGCATGGGCCGCAGAAGGTGGGTCCTATGTGTTGTTGGCATTCAGGACCTGTGCCTTGTACCGTCCCTTGCCTTAGGTCAGTTATTCCTATTATTTTCCAGGTTGCGGATATTGAATTGGAAAGAATTTTTCTGAATGGAAGTGACGTGCAAAAAACACCAGACATTACCAAAGTGAATGGGATCCTTCATCCTTTACCTTCTGAAGGACCCGGGTAAGAGCTGCTTATCTGGAGGTCCTGGGCCATCACACTCAATGTAATCAGACTGTGTCCTGACAACACTGCAGGAATGGGTTTCTTTGGATCATATCGATCTATGGTGCAGGGAACCCTTGCCCCCCAACCCTAATCCCAGAGCTGTATTGTAATCAATTACAGTATTGGCTCTGCTGTTTAGAAGGGGAAGCAAAGATTCCTTGCATAGTGTATTAATATGATGCAAGGAATCCCAGTGTGTTCAGGAGGCTGGAATCTGGATGAGCTGATCACTCTGTGTGAAGCTTTCCTTGGGGGGATGTAATACACCATTTCCATTGGGGCGGCTCTGTAAGGGAACTGAACACTTAACCATAACTGGGGATACAAAAAACTTGGAAATTCCCAATGATGAAGCTGCCCAAGACTGCAATCCACATAAAAAAAAATTCAGTGACCTAACATGTCAAAAATAGACAACCCCTTGAATCTTTATCATTGACCTGTCTTTTGATATTTGCTACTTTCCAGTTTCCTAGAGGAGCTAGAAAAAGGCGGCCAGAAGATTGTGTATGTGTCCAGAGACGCGCTGACAGACCCCGTGCCTTTAAGTCAGTTCCAGACCTTGTTATGTTCTTCAGATGATGAAGTGAGTTTGAAGATTTAGAGGATTTCTGTACAAATTCTTTATCCCTTAAGCACAAGATTGGGAATAAGAGCCATTGGGGAGTCCCTCTACTGGAACCCCCGTTAATTTAAAAAAAATGGTGGTCCTGTGTTACTTGTCTGAATGGAGCCACAGTCCTGCCCTTCCCCTGCCAGTGTATGATGGGCTGAAGTGTGAAATTGTCTGTGGCTAAATCTGTGATTTACAGTCACAGTCTAATAACATAACCACATGCTGCGAAACAAAAACTGTTCTGTAACTGTATTTTAGATGTGGGTTTAGTATTTGAATCATGTTATATTTAGGGTGCAAACATTTTACCTTTTGTGTGGGTTGTTAGTAGCAGCAGGATTGTGCAAAAATGCATTTATATTACAGGAGTGTAGCTGGACTTGGAGAACTGGACACGACTCCTCACACTGTGGTGCGCTTAGATCCCTGCATTCTCCCCAGTCCCTCCCTCTACTGTATTATCTAATCAGAAGACTAGTAGATCTCGTATCCAGAGCAGCGATGGGCAGGGATGGGCTGTGCTGTTTCCAGTGAAGAGATCTTACACAGGATTTTCCCCCCCGGTCTCGAAGTCCTGCTACAATCCTGTAATATCAATGCATTTTTCACAACTAACATACACAAAGGAATGATTACACCGATCTCCCGGGCCAGTGCCTTAGACTACCTACAGCTTTGTGTTGTCAAAACTACTGGGTGACTCCCTTTAACACAATGCTCCTATGTCTTGTACATGTCTCCAACTTTATCCGTAATGCACAATTTTCCTTGTAGGTTTTGGAGAAAGCTTGCGGCGCCATCCCCCTGTCTCCTATAAATATTGTCAAGTTCCAGCCCCGAAGCAAATTCAGTAAATGGCCCATAGATGCCAATGGAAAAGTAAGTCTGTGACCTGGGCTTTAATACAGAAGGGAATTTATTGTGTGAAAATTAAAGGGGTTTTCAGGATTATTCACCAGTGAGTGTATAAACACTGCTCCTAATATTTTCATGTGAAGGTGGCCTCCAAGTTTGCTGAACTGATGACTGTATTTGCGGGACCCTTCAAGGATGGTGTCAATCCAAAATCTGTGAAGATGCATTTTGAGAGTTGCGGTCCTATCCACTCGCTTACTACCATATCTGATACTTGTCAGGTGAGTAACGACTCCTGTATTGTGGATGCTCACTAGAGTGACTTATTCTCTATATGTGTTAGGACCAGTTCACATGATATCAGTTTTTTTTTTTTCTGCATCGTTTATTGTCGGCCAAGACCATTATACCCCGTCTCTATGTAGTCTCTACTCCTGATTTTGTCTCACATGAACTGATGCAAAAAACCCCAATGAAATGGCCTTGATGTAATCTATCCCCTATAGCAGTGGTGGCGAACCTATGGCACGGGTGCCAAAGGTGGCACTCTGAGCCCTCTCAGTGGGCACCCAGGCTGTTTCCCCAGCACAGAAGTGAGGCTGCAGGAAGAATAGATGTGGACATGGTCGGATTTTCATTGGAGCCATTGAAGCTCCTGCTCTTGGCCCCACAATTCTTCCTCTTCAGTGGGTTGTCAAGGGAAGCTCCAATGGCAATCCGAATTTTCCCTCCTCCTGTCAACGATATTGGTGTCCTCAGGACCGTTGAAAGCTGTGCTACAGAACAGAGCAAGAAGATTTTAATAAGATAATTCTAGAATTGCTGTGTTGGCACTTAAGTGGATAAGGGTTGCGGTTTGGGCACTCGGTCTCTAAAAGGTTCGCCTACTCTGCCCTATAGTCAACAGCTGCATTCACCATTCTGCTATTTGGGAATGGATTTATAGCAGGTTAGTTCATATCCTCTAAGGGTGTTTCCTGTGATTAGAAGATAAAGGGTCTAATTTTTGTCCTGGAAACGACTGACTCTTGTCCACAGCCCTGGGCATTTATATGACTGGTCTGTAAGTTTGCAATCCTCACTGTGTTGTTGGGAGGAGACCTAGCTGCTGCGGCACATGGATCCCCCTCTCCTCTCCACAGAGTTTCTGTTTAATCTAAAACCTAAATGCTCTTATAGTCCAAGTCTTAATAGCAAGATGGAATTCAGAAGAGATTTCAGATTGAAAAGCAGTTTAGAAAAAGAGGGAGCGTGATAAAGGCCAAAGTAAACTTTCCTCTGATGAGATACATGATTCTTGTAGTCTCTAGTACTATTGATTTCTGCAAAGGTTGTTCTTATGTATGATATCCTTGTTACACATTGGCCTCCCTTCCCCCGCAGCCATATCTCTGCGTTAGGTTCTGTGTCCCGGAGGCTGCGCAGCTCGCTGTGGAGCATCTCAATGGTTCCTGTGTGGATGGATGTCATGTAAAGGTAAGAAACACAAAATGACTAATACAGGATACTCCTCTGATCCTGGTGGTAGGGATCTGAGCGCTGTCCCCCTAAATGTAAAACAGGTTCAGAGGATGATAACGAGGAGGACCATCGACTACCAGGATAGGTTCAAGGAGATGGAGGAAGACCCGGAGAATGAAAACACAATCTACGTCTCTGGATTTACAAACCCCCTGACAGAGGAAACGCTTCATAAACAGTTTCACCGTTTTAAGGAAATCAAATCTATTTTTGTGCCCAGAAATCCGAAGAGCAGACATCCCGCAAAATACTGTTACCTTAGTATGTGTGTGTATTATGTGTATGTATGTATATTATTATATATATCAGAAATACCGAGGGGCAGGGATCAATAATTCTGCATCATAGAATATAAAGTGGAGATTTGTCTGATGTTTTTTGCAGAATTTCACAGCCCGGATGCCGCCGCTGCAGCTATTACACACATCCAGACACATGGTGGACTGAGGAGTATGAAGGCCATTACCTCCAGTCACTTCCATCGCTGGCTACAAACTGCTGTGACCCATGTTCCTCTACAGACACCGTCCAACCAAGACGTTATGCCCGGGGTAAGAAGAGCTACTGCAGCCTCATGGGAAATAAGGAATCAATGGGAGTGGGGGGGGGCTGTATCTAATGAATCCATAGTGTGCAAGGGGGCTGTATATAAAATAACCATGAGGGGGCTGTTTGGTATGATAAATTAGGGAATATTTTAGGAAACTTTTAGTTTCACCCAGGGGCCTACTGAATCCTGGTGCCGACAACAAAGCTGTCTTCCTAAACCATCTCCCCAGCCCCTTTCTAAGCATATGCATTCTGTTTATATATGTGTTCTGTATCTTTTATAACTTTAGCTCCAGCGTGGGACCCATAGTTTACTAAATGGCTTCTATTGGTCCCTACCCTCCCATTTGACCCCAGTTCTTGGGTTTCCAGAATCCAGCTAGCTCCTCTCTCTATGGCTGCGCATGCGTAGCCATAGAGATCACACAGGATTGCAGTATTATCTGTACCTTTATTATTAACGAGGAGATGGTACTATCTGTGCCTACATTATTTACATGGAAGAGCAGTGGAAAAAGTACTTACCTGTACCTACCTCATGCCAAATGAGGTTGCAGAATCTGTGCATAAAACATGAAGTCCCCTTCTTGTTGAAAATTCTTTCAAAGATTTGACATATTGCAGATTATTGGTAATACATGATGCAGGGGGAGCAGGGAATGTACAGAATTTAGAACATGTTTGCAGCGATACGTTCTATAGGATTCAGGGTTTGTGGCAGAGCAGCAGTGATAACGTATTGCGCTGTATATTCTGTGATAATGACTTGTCTTCTGTATAGGAGGATCTCACAGAGATAATTAAGGATCTAGACAGGAAACTTCATCAGCTTTACGAGTGTCTTGTAGAGAACACCCTGTGCGTCGCCCTCTTCCCTGGAAACAATAGGTACTTAATCTGTGGCTTCTTCAGCTCATCCTCGTGAATCAGAACACTGGATGTATTATTAAGCCTCGTCATGGGGAGCGCAGTGCGTGGGAGAGGCTGAGACGTGACGGTGACGCCGCTTCTCCCAACACTTCTTTCACATGATGATTTTTTTCCTTTGTATAAATGTGTGTGAATTATAAGTATGTTTTTATTAAGTTGATCATAGTATACCTCACATAAGTTACACTGAGGAGCCCAGCCACTAGGCTCTTTGTGGGCTGTGAAAACTTCTACCAGTAGTAATTACATCCCTTTTGAGAGCAATTAGCTTCTCTTGCTCTATAACAACATACAATCTGTAAACTTGTGGGGCCACCATCCAACCTACTAGAGTTAACACAGCTGAGCATATTGCACATAGTGTCCTATCTGCAGGCAGCAGGTTATAGAGCAGGAGGAGCTGAGCATATTGTTCATAGTGTCCTATCTGCAGGCAGCAGGTTATAGAGCAGGAGGAGCCGAGCAGATTGTACATAGTGTCCTATCTGCAGGCAGCTTGTTACAGAGCAGGAGGAATTGAGCATTGTGTGCAAATGAATGATGGGAACGCTGCCAGATATATTCAGAGGCTCTGGCCTACTGAAGTATCCGATGGGGACTGTGCAGACAATGTCCTAATTGCAGGCAGCACATTATAGAGTAAGAGGAGCAGAGCAGATTGTATATAGCATCCTTTCTGCAGGCAGCATGTTATAGATTGGGAAGGGCTGAGCAGATTGCACAGTGTCCTAGCTGCTGGGAGGATGTTATAGAGTAGGAAGAGCATCCTAGTGAATGTTCAATATTACAATTTCCTTAAATTGCTATAAATGGTTTTATATTGGGGAGTACCCAGTTAGCCCTCATTCACATGACCATATGGGAGACGGCGGCAGTACAGTGCCACACGTGTAGTGTTGTATACGGGGAAAAATGGACCATGCTCTCGCTCTCTTTTCCCGTGTGCGGCACAGTTTTCTATGGGGAGTGGTGAGCAGCACTCATCCCTCTCCTCCAGCGTCCCGCCATGTGCACGCCCAGGCGGGCATACATCTGTGTGAATGGACCTTTACTCTGATATTCCCATCAATGACCTGCGCTATTATTAGGGCAGGGCGAGAGGTTTCCCTTGTGTTAAAGGTTCCACTAACATCAGACAACATAGTAGTAAAAGTGACATTATATTTATGACTGTGGTTACTATAAACTTTAAAGGGGAGGTAAAAGTGCTCCAGTTGCCCATTGAAACCAATCAGTCCTTAATTTGTATAAACAGCTGTGGGGAAAATGAAAGCTCAGCTCTGATTGGTTGCTATATGCAACTCAAACAGGTCTTCTTTCAGACACTTCTGATAAATCTCCCCCATAATGTATATATCTGTATATCCAGGATGCAGCATCTAGTTAATACATTCTCTTTCCTTGCAGCAGCGATGGATCCGTTCCAGGATTTGGTCTGATGGGGATAAAGAGCTGACCGCATCCATAAGTCATCTGCATCTTAATCAAATATTCAATGTACAGAACGTTTTACTAATCTATTACTTTACTTGTAATAAACCACTGTTATCCATTATCTCCTGCTATATTATCAAGAGGCTGTGTCTGGCAGACGTTCAGATGGAAAACATCACTTATGTTATCAGATGGAAGTGGCCATCTTTCTGAAGTCCTCTGTATCAGCCAGGTTGTCTCCAATCCCTGTTAATAAGAAACTTCTGCCTTCAATCTTATTTGAGTATTGTTACTTGAGGAAGATTTAGGCATCACGTTTTGCTGATAATTACCTAGGAATTAACTCACCTATGTGGCAGTGCAGAGCACAGCGTCCAATGTAACATCAGTACATCACCAGGCATTCTCACAGTTGTAGTCCTGCTCCCCTGCTAAACTGTATAATACCCAAGCTCTGTCATTGTGGGCATATATCATAAAATTTAAGTTACTTCTTTCTACTAGTTATACCTCTATATGGACAATACTCCCCCTCCCTGTACACTGACCTCTGTATAGATAACACTGACCCGTCATTACATCACTACTGACAATAGATGTTGTCACAACTTATCTCCTCCCCCTCCTGTACAATGATCTCTATATAGATAACACTGACCCATCATTACATCACTACTGACAATAGATGATGTCACAGCTTATCTCCGCCCCCGCCCTGTACACCTGACCCTCTTATGGCTAACCTGCCGTCATACATCACTCTAGACATTAGATGATGTCACAGCTTATCTCCTCCTGCCCTGGTACAATGACCTCTATATAGAACACTGCCATCATTACATCACTACTGACAAGTAGATGATGTCACAGCTTATCTCCTCCCCTCCATGTCAATGACTCTATATCGATAACATGACATCTAGAACTGTCTCCTTTGACCCAATGGTTGAACTCAAGCTACTTCCGGTCATGAGGCTGCAGTATCACTAAAATACGGTTACTTAAAATGGGGAAAATAGCAGCCGCCATAAACAAGAAAAAAAAAAACTACAACCAGAAAATAACGCTTATAAAGTGAAAATTGTTGAAAACATTCTTTAAAGAGGAGACCAAATGTCTGATAAAACAGGGCGGATAATCTCTTAGCCCTTCAGTAATCTGATCCTCTGCCAAAATGTTAAATAAGCAATTACTGTGACAAGACAGAGGAGGCACCGCGCCCTGTACTACAGCCGAGCACACATCTTCCAGAATTCGTATCAACATCAAGAGCTGCACACTTGACCGGTAAAGGACGCTCTCACACGATGCGTTGCGTCTTTTGATACGTTTTGACGCATTCTAAGGCTTCAGCCTTGATCACCATGCAAAGGTTACATGATTCCACTGCATCTGCAAAACACAATAATAACCTCAGCATGTGATCAGGCGAAGCCTTTGAAGACGCAACGCATCGTTGAAACCCTAAAAAAAAAAAAAAAAAAAACAGGTCAGAGTTCCCCCCCCCCCCCCCCCCAGGGAAACGCAGGAGGACATAAAGTCAGTTGAAGTAATAGCTGCTCATCTCCTCCTCCCTAGAACATCCTGCCTGAAAGGACATGTGCAATTTGCCAGCTCTCCTGCTTCTATAACATTCTGCACTGAAAAAGACAACAGGTGCAGCTGTGCTCAGCTCCCCTGCTCTTTAAGACACGTCCTTGTAGAAAAGGACACATTTCAAGCAGCTGAACCATTCCCATGCATTTGTATCGGTATTCTGGACAATATGCCCACTAGTGGTCGGAGTAGCATCTCTGATACAGAGCTCCACAATCCTGCACAAATGGCTGCAAGCTCCCACAGGGAGGATGGATTTCAGTAGTATTATGTCCTATAGTGGAGCAGGAACACAAATCACAATAAGCTTTTTGCAGCTCCCCGTGTAAGGGACATTTATTTCAAAATAATATTAGACTTTGTTTTTTTTTTTCTCAAAATTGTAATCTAAACAATAAAGAAACTTCCAACTGAAAGAAAGTTTGAACAGAAGAGTAAACCTAGTGGTAGCCCCTGATGGAGAAAATTGGGGTCGGTCGCGGTCCATTAGGGATGTGCATACTGCAGGGTTAATCAAGTTATCTTCCTGTCCTCCTAGGCCCCAAGAACTGTTCTCTCCTGGCCTATGGCAACACAGACTAACGAGGGGGGAGGGGGGGGGGGGATTTTATTTTATCAGATAATTTCATGTACATTATATGAGTTTTTTTATTGCCAAATCCAGGAGTGGATCATGCGGAAAGGAAGGTAAAAAGGACACATATTTCTTTCACTTTTTACATCCACTTCTGATTTTGGCATCAAAAACTGCATAAAAAAAACAAGCTGAATTGTTGAACACTCCCTTAGACCGCAAGAACATTATCCCCGTGTGCTATACCTGTGTCATTTGCAGTGTTTGCAGTGGATCATATACTGAAAAAGTAGATTTCATAGATCTGTGTGAGACTGCAGAGAACTTGGACAGGTCCTATCCCTGTGCCCGTGTTTGCAGCCTACGGGAATGTGAACAATACAGACACAACATGGATCACGTCCTGTGCCTTGTCCCAATTGCAGATCATGTGACGCTTAAGGGGTGCGACATGTGAAACACTTTTTAAGCAGATCTGCAAAAACCATAGCTGGAACCGTTTTGCAGCAACATTATGGGGAGATTATCAGAGTCTCACTAGCAAACTGTCTAGCTGCCCAAGGCACCAATCACTGCAGTTTTCATTTACTGCCGTTCAAAAATTAAAGCTGAGCTCTTATTGGTTTCCATGGACAACTAGAACATTTTACTGAGAAACTGATGATAAATCCCCCCAATGTATGTGGGATTAGACACTGATTGATACTTGTTCATGTTCAGGTTAGGTCCCTGTGCACCTTGTTCCATGAATAGGCTCTATTCACATTACCCCAAGTCATGCTCCGGTTAATAGAGCACAGGCATGAGAAATGTACTGGCATACACTGTAGATCTGCTAAGCCAATAGCCTTTCACAGTCTATATACATATGTATATATGCTTACACTGCTCTTATAGTGCACCACAGCTCGGAGAATGATATACTAATTTAGAAATAGGGAGAAAACAAACCAATAATACATTTCCATGTACAATATGGTATGCGATACATTAGTTCCATTTCCAGACATATACAGGCAATAATTAGGAGATAAAGCTCCGGCAATGCAATCTCGAATAGACCTACGAGCCTGTACATTACCCATAGCAGGTACACACTATAGGTACAGTGGACAACCTTAAAGGGCTCAACCAGAACTAATGGGGAAAAAAAAAAAAACACAAACCTTGCTTTCTTGAAATGCAATACCAGATGTACATGGTATCCTTAAAGGGGATGCCCACTTTAAGCAAATAATAATATTGTGTGTGTATTGGAACGGTCCCACGTTTCCAATATTTTTCTGTATCTTTCCTCATAGTTTTGTCGTGTTAATTTATTTGCTAGATATGAACACCCCTTAAAGTTATTGAATGCATGAAACTAGATGTCTGACATTCACAACTTCATGATCAGCTGTATGAACTATTCCCAGGCCTCAAGTGAATAGGGTGAGCTGCACACAGGCCCTGGCACTAAACTGTCCGACTTGTGTAATGCTGTGGTCTCTTCAACCTCCCACCCCATAAGCTGTCCCGGGTGTAAAAATCCAATAATAAGATATTGATCATCCTTAGCCACATATGGCCAAGCTGCAAAATATTTGGCCTTTAAAATCTCATTTTAAAACCTCCTGTGGGGGCCCCTGGCACACCCCCTGCACTGAACAATAATAGAGCAGGGTGATCTAAAATGCAAATTCGTTTTTTATGGTAACACATGCATAATGATAAAACCCAAGTCACCAGGTTCAGCCTAACTGGGGCTTCTCCAGAAACCGCGCCACTGTTGTTCAAGGCCAAGTCTAGTATTGCAGTCTCATTCCGATTCAAGTCAATGGGGGCGCTGTTCCTAGAATATTGGATGAGGACTGGCCAGGTAGTCTCCAAGACCATCTACATATTACTTGGGACTGAAAGGAAGCAATCTGAATCCTGTTTAAAGTTTTGTAAATAAAAAAAAAACCCATCATCTTTATGTATAGGACAGCAGAATATGCGCCCCCATGTTCTTGGTCCAATATATATTTTTTACTGCTATAGTTTTTATTGGGGACTTGCACCCTCAGCAACCTAATGAATGTAGCACAGGTTATGAAGCCCTAGTGGTAAAGGTTAGGTAGTACTGTTCATATCATCACGTGACACAGACTGTACTGGGTCCTGGCACATCAATATCACATTATTGGCCAAATCAATTCCCCAGGGCTGCATGGGAACCATAACGGTCCTGACTGTGCCCGCCGCCCGCGGACTCATTTGTTCAGTCATTGCAAGACGCCATTGTTTTTTTTTTTTTTTTTAAAGTTAAGTCTTGGTTCTGTTTACTCTTCAGTTCTGGCTCAAAATCTCATACCCCAAACACACCCCTCTAATATGGTACATATGACCAGGTTGTCTCCCATCAGACAATGGCAACTGTACAAGAACCTACACAGGGTGCGTGTACCCGCCATATTCCTCCCATAGTGCAGCAAGAGCTGTATTACTATCAGGGCAGACAGAAGCAGTACAGTCTACACCTTGGGTGTAATCACCACATCAGACCACCATAAGACCCTTATCCAAGGATTAGAAGTATTTAGTCTACGAGGCCCATCATTATTATAAGGGGGAATGTGTAGTAGCAGCAGCACGATAAGGAGTTTGTAACATTTGCAATGGGTGAAATACACATAACCAACAGGGATTCTTACAGTCACCATGATGGATTGATAAGATTTTCATGGGGTGCATGGGATCCCCACTGCTCTTAGATAAGGACTGTGTGACCTACAAGGGGGCAGCTTATACCCTTCCACTAAAACTGTGATGGTGGATACCATCTCAGTGTTGGCCAGGGCTTAGTGTACATAAAATCTGGAAAAAAAACATCTAGTGTTATTAGTGCTCAGTTAGAGACGTGTAATAGATGAACTCCCAACTAAAGTTACAGCACCACAGAATAAAACACCAGGGAAGGACCACCATTCCCTTACATCTTAATAACGTGGCAGTTTACTATAAAAGTAAATGTGCACCATTAATTCAGAAAAATATAGCCAGACCTTTGTTTTGTCATAAAGAGGTCAACATAACTGCATAGACAACATACAGGCGGTCCCTACTTAAGGACACCCCGACGCTACAGACAGGCCATAGTTTACAGACGGACCCCTCTCGCCACTGTGACCTCGGTGAAGCTCCCTGGATGCTTACTATAGTCCCGACTGCAATGATCGCTGTAAGAGGTCCTGTAATGAGATTATTGATAATTCTTGGTCCATTACACCAAAAATTTGAACTCCAATTGTCACTGGGCAAAAAAAACAAATGAAAAAAAAAGAAAAAAAATTGTCTAGAACTTCCATTATAAATATCACAGTTTCGACTTACATACAAACTCAACTTAAGACAAAACCTCCAGACCCTATCGTTGTATTAACGGCTCCGGGGACTGCCTGTATACCCAGCAGGGGGAGCGTCACCGGCTGAAAACTGTAGTAAAATGAATTCAGTATATACAGTAAGCTCCCCTAGTGGGTGGCGTAGGAAGCCAAAATTAAATCTTTCATTTGCACCCTGTCCAGGAAATGAATCTCAAACACCACTAAAAGATTTAATAAATTATATTATTGAACACAATTCATTTGACCTACATAAAATAAGTGATAAAGAGGAGATTCAGTTAAGAGTGATCCTTAAAAGGGACTGTTGTGATAAAAGCCACTGGGACAAGAGATCGAGTTCGACTGCAAAAGGGATAATCTTCTGGACGCCCCGTTCAATCACAGCCATAGCACCACAGTGACCGCAAGTCGTTTCACGTAATGGGACTGTAACTCTCCCACTTTAGGAGTGAATTGAGCGGAGGTCACACTTAGCTACTCAAGCACTTCATCTACATAGTATATAAAGAAGTGGTACTCCTCCACAGCCGGGCTTCATTGAAAAATCCCTTTAGCTACATTAAAGGAGCGAGCCACGAAGTAAAACAGCGAGCTAAGTGGTGTCATAGGGATGCACTGCCATACCCGCTTAGTGGAGAACGCTCCACCTCTAAAGTATCTCCAAGATAACTGCAGCGTCCAAGTCACCCCGTCAGAGAAGCTTCAAGCCCTTCCTATGGTTTCGCTCGTCCGTCACACATCATCAAAACTACAGAAGTTACTGATGAAAAAGGTGCTCAGCCCTTCACACTGGTAAAAGGAAAGTACTAGAAAGGCGCACTTTCTTTTTGTATTATTTTATCGAGTTCATGACAGATCTGCTTAATGCTCGGATAGATTAGGGGAGGAAAAAACTTGTGCTCCTTTTCCCCCACCCCAGTTTCACACTCAGAAAAAGCCAACATAAAGACCACTACACAGCACGCGAACACCTGATGACGCAGGATCGATAGAGTAAACACATGACCCCGCACGATTATTCAGAACTCCATTTTTTTTGTTCAGAACCCTCATGTGCCAGATTGGCATACACGTGCTGCAGGCCACTTTGGCACGAATGGGGTTAATATACATATAAAAAAAAAAAATTGTTTTAAAGGGTGCAGGACATGAAAAAAAGCAGAGTTGACAACCAACCACTTGCTGCATGTCCCACAATGCATTGCTCTGCAAGCCCTCCCCCCAAAATACATCAATAGGGTTTAAAATTAAATAAACGGGTCTACCCCTCCCAATACCCCCTCAACCCTAACCCAATCCCGACCCCTCAAAGCATTCAGTTAATTTAATTAGAACCAGTTAACACCTGAAATATAAATGATGAACCTTTCTGGCACGTGCAAATAATCCTATTAAAAAAAAAAAAAAAAAATTAGCTAAATAACCAATGGTACAGAAGTGCCCTGAAACATGTTCCAGCATTTAGAGCCCTTTCGAATTCAAGGCAGAAAAAGGTGTCTGTAAAGTAGTTAAAAAAAAAAACACAAAAAAAAAAGTTGAATCTCCATGAATTTTCAGAAAGTCCAGAGTTTGGGTTTAATGAAGGGGATGGGTGTGTGCCGGCTGGCGCTGGGCTAAGTCTGCTCCTCCAGGCTCGTGTGATCTGTGCCTGAACATCTATACATTTGGTTTCCTCATCTTTTCCTCCTTCTCTCCTTTTCCCATTCCACAAGGTATCAAAGAGACTGGGCCACCCTCGTCTCACTGTAGTGTGCTGAGGTCGGTCCGATGACCCGAGTAAAGTTTAGGAACATGTTCCACGTGTCCGGTATTTCCCTTGTCCCTGAGGGTTCTCGCTTAGGAGTCTAACCACTGGTCCAAAATAAGGGTTTGTTTTGGTGTGAAAACTACTTCCAGAGGGCGATGGCTATTTCCCGTGAAGTGACCGCTGCCTTCTTCTGAGTCCAACCCCAAACTAAAGGTGAAGCGATAGAGATCCTTAAACTTATCTTCCTGCTTGGGCTTCATTCAGGGGTTGGAAAACTGACTGCAGATTCTTCAATGCTGTCCGCATTATTGCCCAGCATCCGTCAAGAAACTCTTTCCTGTACATGGGATAAGAAGATAGATTGGAGTAGTTATCAACCACTAAAAGACACGTATAGAACATTTCATTCATCTACAGACCAGCAGGTAACTGCAGGAGGTGCATTGTGGGGAAAAAAAACTTCTCAAACTCCAGAACTACTGGTACCTTTGTCGTGAGATGTGTTTTCTATGGTGTTATGAAGAAAACTTGTATTCCCATGTTACAAATTGTGGAATTTTTGATAAGTTTGTGTTCTTATATTCCTCTCTTTTGCATTACCATTTCATAAACAATTCAAGTATTTTCACTCAGCCAAACTACCGCACAGAAATCATTACATGTAATTGTATTGAAAAAAAAAAAAATAAAAGTTAACCACCTCCTGTCCATTTACCGACAGGTCATATATCTGGGTGACTTCAGTGACGAGTAGGGGGTCAGTTTATATAACAGACCGAGTTTAACACCCTCATTTTCTCTTTTGGACATGTCAGAGGGTCCCCACGTGTTCCACCTTTCACCCAATTTGTGTTGTCGTGGGTGGTGGGGGAGGGTGTTAGGGAGTCGTTCGTGGGGGGTGGTTACAATCGCTGGTCTGCTTCCATCCAATACACTGAGTGTTCCCCTCCAGCAACGTCCGTCTAATATGACAGCGACATCACCCGGGTCTCCCTCCTGCCAATTTGTTGTAGCATTCGTTGAGGCTGTGCGGAGAGTGCAATTCGCTGCATCTGTTCGCTGCAGCCATATGTTGCTCACCCCCGGATGTCGCAGGAAGAAAACATGTAGCGTCCGTGTCTTTCCAACATGCCACTTTTGACCTAAGGTAGGTATAGTGCCCAGACGGAGAAAACAACTATGCCTCCGTCGCCACCATTGTCAATGGATACGGGTGCTTTCCTTCCAACAGTGTACGCTTAGTGTATACAAAACACGTGAGATGTGAACCCTCCCTACTGTATGCTTTCCAAAACGATCTTGAGATTCAATCTGGAAACCCACAAGCTCACAGAGCAAGTTTACCAAGACTGTTTTACAGACGTTTATACTTCTCGCCCTCCCTCCTGCACAGGGTGGAGGTGAGCCATTACTAGAATTCTAAAAGTTGATTTTAGAACCAGTGAGGCCATGTTATACAAAAAAGAATATTACCACAGTCTATGTTCTGGATCTATCAAAAGTGTCCCTGGTTAGCATGAAAGATTTTGATATTCTTAGATTCCTTTAAGTTCTTTATACTGTGTTATGGGCATCATTCTATTTTGAATGAGCCGAGGTCACCATGCACAGTGTCCCCATTCATTCATTCTCTAGCGGATCTTATGAGATAAGCCCATTATCGTCCCAAATGCACGTGAGGACTCTTCAATTCAAGTGTATCAGCCAACCAGAAATAAATACATTTGATCATCTGCCCATTTTAGTGAAGGACAAGACCTAGTAAACTTGCACATGGTGGCAGCTTGGAATTTCCATGCTAAAACTAGCACCCGAAACTCGCTGTAGGTCCACACACAGATCTTGCAAAACCGTTCCAGCTCTTCTTCCAAGGTGCACTTCCCTTCATCTTGTATCTCTTAAACAAGTCTTCAATTCTCTGTAGAGATGACACTCGGCCCTCCATGCCAGGCTCTTCTCTTTCACTCTCCACGGGTGCCTGAGGATGACTGGGCTCACTGCTGCATCTGCGCTCTTTGTTCCGTTAACCAAGGTCCCCCGAGGCCTTCCCCTACCTGCTGACGTGTGTTCCTCCTTGTGTGTCCCTGAACTCTCTTATGGGACTGTTGAACTCCCGCCCCATTTTTACTGCCTAGTGTGGATGAAGGGTTTCTTACACTTGTGAAACAACTGCCCATGTTGAGAGTGTCCAGTTTCAGAGCAGTCCGCCTGTACTATACACCGTCTCAACAGATGTTGGATACACGTTCACCATGCCACCACATCCTGAGAGACTTGTCTGACCGAGAAGGTGGAGAAAACAAGAAGCGGGTTACTAATACTGATCATTGTGTGTAAATCGATAGCCTCTCCACTAGTATGTGAATATAAAGAGTGAAAGAAACACGAAATTGCACAAACATGCTGAACAAACCACTAGGTCAGTGTCATTACCAAAAATCAATCACTATAAAGATAAACATAGAAATATTTATTGGCATATCTAAAACACCTAAAAGGCACTCCAAAAGTCTTATTTTACAGAGATAGGATGGCACATTATGGGAGTGCCCTTTAGGTGTTTTTAGAGTATACCAAATAAATATTTCTATGTATTATCTTATTATGATTGGTTTTGGTACATGACACGACCAGTAGCGTTTTGTTCGCCATGTAATACTGAGCATTACTCACCCTGTAAACAGGACACTTAATTGCTAATAATTTGCCTTCAATAATGCATAATTACATCTCCCTGACGCCACCAGGGCAAGGTAGCTGGGCTGTGGAGGCGTGGCCAGCTTTTGGAGATAACCATTCCTAATATAGCAGAGGGTGCACGTAGCGCCCTCGTATGTAGTAACATGTATGCACCATCCCTAAACATTGCTGTATACACAATGTCCCCCCACCCCCCCCCACCCGCCTACCACAGGGCTCACCGTCCGCTCTCCTTTTGATATATACCAACATTCATCTATAGAGACAATTCCTAGAATCTTCTTAATGCTGAACAGTTCAAAAGAAGCTGATTTCACGCGTGCCGTTGTGCTTACATCGGCTCATCAACTATTTCTATGCAATGGAATTTATTTTAACGACTGCTGAGAAGTCTTTTTTTTTTTTTTTTTTTTTAATATTTTTTTGCATTTTTAAAATTCCAAAAAGCACATTACAGGCCCCAAATAGGGATTCACATTAACTGCATGCAGACTCAAAGCGCCCGGGGATTTGTTTACTGTCCGTGAAACATTGTTGTCTTCTTTCCAAGAACGAGAGAGATTCTGGAGAGAAATGTACTGTGATGTGTCTTTGTAGTAGTGAATTTGTCTTTTACAACTACAGACGAGGGGGCCATATACCACCGAAATATGCCCCCTACTACATACACGCATAGATATAGGACCCCCTTACTTACCCCAAGAGCATGGAACATTGCAGTGATATGTGATAACTGATAAAGCTATATTTCTATGTAGTGCCTCTAGTAAGGAAATAAGATTGATCTATATATCTCTAAGTATACATCTTAAAAAGGTATCAACCAATAAAAGTGATCAAACACATAGAAACAAACACACATAGTATTTTAAGGCTCAGCTTGCTCAGTGTAAACAGGCCTGGTACTCCGGGGAGGGAGAGATAACAGGCTCGTTGCTAACTCAAAGCCATGATAACAACAGACCATCTACAATAAAGGAAACCGCTCCAAGCGCGAATATGTCACCCGAGAACACCTCGCACTAGGGAGGACACTAACCAGTGCATACAAACATTGATATTGCAATACATTGCAGGCCACACGGCTCCCGTTTCACTGTAATGGAGAGTATACACTTTTTTATAAAAGTTCTACATGTGTAACTTTTCCTAGAGCTGACCAAAAAAGAGGAAATTCACATAAAACGGTCAAGTTATCAAAGTCTGTAAGTAGAAATTACAAAAATATTTCAGTGTCCAGGCAAACTGAGACAACTAGTGACAATCAGCAACACGTATGTTAACCCCCCCCCCAAAAAAAACCCAAGGAGTACCCTGAGGCTGAACAAAGTCAAGCCACAAAGATTTTCCGTATACAAATGTTAAAACGTTCCCTTGGGGAAACTGACTAACTACAGACTCCGGAATTCCCAGTAATACTCAAGATAAATATACAATAACACGTGGGCCCAAAACGCACATTAGAGTAGATAGAAAGAGCAGTACAAGTTTTGTAAAGCGAACTGGTATTATAAAGGTTACATTCACACGCTGTCAGCATGTAAGTATAATATGATGTTTAACACTTCATAAACATCCACAATATTGATTGGGAGTGGTAAGTGACTTAACATTACAGTGACTGCAAATCACTGTGGGGGGGTCCTCCCAAGGAAGCCCCAATGATGTTGGGGGTTCGCGTTCCTCCGGCATTATGCAGGGTGACACAGGCGCACAATCCACACGACAGAGATCACATTTCTCTAGGAGCTCTTATTTATGAGCACTAGGGAACTTTGCTACTTCCTAATAAATGAAAATTTCACTGTACATTCAATTGCCATGGCTTATGCTCTGCACATGGTAATCCCCATCCACCCCCGCTCTAACTCACCACATCCTTTAATGGTACCAGGACAATACAAGTCGAACATATGAAAGAAATGCCTTACGTCTGCCATCAAGAATTCCTCTCGAGACAGCAGAGTAAGTAAGATCTCTAATTTATTTATTTACCCAAAACTTCCCCTACGTTGCTAAACAGGAGGTGGGGAGTGACTCCCACTCATTACCATGGCATAAGAAGCTGCATCAGGACCGGCGCCAGCACAGTGCATACCTGTCAAGGCCTGGGCCCAGACGCTGGCGGGGGGACATAAGACTGTACAAACAAATCCAGGCATTGAAGGGGGGGCTGCTTTCATCTTTGATCATCAGCTATGAGGGGGGCTGTTATATGATAAACCTAGAAGGAAACACAAGAATGTCTTTAGTTTTGAATAACTTTTAATTGCTGCCATGGAGTTCACTGCAAGAGCCCACGGAGGCTCTTGCTGTCAACCCAGGGGTCTATGAAACCTGGAGAACCGAACCTGGGCAGCTTACCAGAAAAAACAAACCGAATAGCACAACAAGTACCAGTGGCAGTGACTCCCCCTGTGTGGTTGCTGCTCTTTGCCGACACCTGCTCAAAACCTCACGCTCTGCCCGGCGGACTCCTAGGAGTCCCCATTACCCCTCCCACACACGTGGACTGACAGCGAGAGTACCCATTGACCCCACCCAACACACAGTGACTCACAGCAAGTCCCCATTACCAAGGAAACCACCCCCACGGCATCTGACAGAGTCCCGACACCCTGACTAATCGAGAGTCCCCATTACCCCCACACACAGTGACGAAGCAGGTCCCTACCCAAAACAGTGGACTGACAGCGGAGGAGGTCCCCATAACCCCACCACACACTTGACTGACAGCAAGAGTCCCGAATTTTTTTTTGTACCCCACCCACACACGTGACTGACAGCGGAGAGGTCCCCATTACCCCACCCACACACAGTGATCGACAGACGAAGTCCCCCTTACCCACCCACACAAGCACGACTGAGGGAGTCCCATTAACACCACCACACAACCGCGACACCGACACGAGAGTCCCCATCAACGCCCACACCACACACAGGCGACCGACAGCGAGAGTCCCCATAACCCACCCACACACAGGACCGAGCGAGAGTCCCCATTACCCCACCCACACACACAGCGACCGACAGCGTAGAGTCCACCATTACCCCCACCCCACAATCTACGGCAGCGAGAGTCCCCATTACACCCACCCACACACCAGCGACCGACAGCGAGGAGTCCCCATTACCCACCCACACACACGCGACCGACACGAGAGTCCCATTACCCACCACACACAGTCGACGACACGAGCGAGAGGTCCCCATTTACCCCACCCACACACTTGACCACAGCGAGAGTCCCCATTTGTACCCCACCCACACACATTGACGTACGTGTCCGGACTGTCTCTCCCTAGAATCCTGTAGCTGTTTGGAGCATAATTTTTGAGCAAATCCTATAAACCTATGGATCCATATAGAGCTTCTCTCCCTTTATCATATATAGATTGTTTATCAGACAGACTGACTCAAAGTTTGTGAGAACGTGCTCTATATAACAGTGATGCGTCTTATCTGTCGCATTGGTTCTGCTGATAAGTCCCATTACAATTGGCAGCCGAGTACTTTTCCCAATAATCGTGCCCCATACAACAGTACATGGTCAACCCTCATACATTGCCTTTCCATGTCGCTCTATTACAGATAGGACCGCCGTATAAAACCACCATGTTGCTGCCAGGAATGGAGAGGCCGGGTAATAACGCGTTCGTATTGATGTCCCTGTACCGCATACTTTTAACTAATCTAATTGTTTTTTCTTCTTCTTCTGCGACTGCGGTGAGGGAGGAGGCTGCAGTCACATATAATGGGATGATAGCCTTGTCCTTGGCCAACATTACCATCATCAGCACAGAAGCAGGCAGGACCTGAAGATAATCCCAAGAGAGAGTAGCGGCGCTCATCTCATCAATTGATGGGAGCATAATAAGGCAGCACAGCTTTTAGAATGTTGGTTGGCCTGGGTTCCCACTAAAGTAGCTTATCCTTAAGGGCATCTACCACCAGGAATGAAAGACTGTCATGCACAGTGAGGCTCAGGGCCTCCAGCTCATTACACTATGAGCCTGGACGCCCCTCCGATGCCATTGGTATACAGTCTTATCCTGGTGGTAATTTGCCCTTTAACAACCATTCAAATCCCTGTTCACCTAAGACTCAGGAAGAGGATGCGAGAGTAAGAAGCGGAGTAGGCAGCAAGTGGGGCGTACAAGATAAAAACTGAGGGTCCCATTTCCATCCATAGGAACCAAATCAGTTTAGCTGCTCTTTGTCTTAGGGTATGGCAATGGCCATAAGGAATGACTATTAGTCTCTAGGACAAAAGGCACCTCCATAACGGCTCCATTGCCAGCGGCCTTGTTTCAGTCTCCACCTTACAAGGAAAGGAAAAGAAGTTTCCAGGAAAAGAGGCCGGGGAATATTCCCTTCCCACGTGACCCCTATCGCCGCTATTTTAGTGTGGCAGCTCATTGTATCATCTCTGAATCTTCACTCAGGAGTTGTATTAAATCAGAGGTCCTTTGGTGCTCGCTTCAGCAATACCATCGGCCGACGGACTAGATGCGACAGTGTTAAAATAGCAAACCATTTTCTCCCCAGTCGCACTGCACAATGGTTCAAAGGGTGTGGGAATTGCCCATCCTTGACCCCGAGAGATGGGGAACGAAGGATCCATACTATATAATAAGCCCAAAAGTAAAGCTATGAAATAGTACGAAGGGCGCAGTCATGTCTCGAGTCCTTAGGGCTGTTGTAAACTAATGGCGTCTCATCAGTCTCGGAACACAAAGCCCCATAGATTCAGCAACACAGAGGGATTCAGAATGGTCAGTATCCACATGGAGATGAGGAGATATAAATTCTACTAAATTCTAGGAAGACCCTCTATCTATTCAGGGAAGGGACACCATGTACTAATGTGTACCAGACCAGGGTTTGCGCTATATGGGACAATCCGCTTTTAAAGAGCATTTCCAGTTTAAAGACTGATGCCTCTCCATGGCTATAGATCGTCAATCACCATTGATGGGATCTAACCACTAATACACGTGAAATAGTACTGCTCCTTGTTAGCAACAGGGACATGATTTTGTTGCATTACATACAAATATACATAACATACATACATATATATTATACTACCCAGTATTTTATAATCTCCTACAAAGTCATATCAGAATGAGACTAACTTGACTCCTCTCAACAAAAATAGACTCCTCTCTGCTCATCTTTCACAGTGAATTTTAAGATTTATAAATGGTGTAAACAGGCGAGATTTCAACATAGAGAGGCAGATCCTAGAACAGCCATTCAATGCTCACTTCGAGGGGAGAGTTTAGTTGGTCCTGTAACCATGTTTCTCATACAGACAACAAATAATGGCGCCAATCCTTGTGGAGAAAACAACCTATAAAAGTGAAAATGCAGCAATACTACGGAAGTGCACATAAAAAGACTCAATCCGACTACTTCTCAAGTCTAGAACTACGAAGAAATAGAGGATTTCACCCACAGAAGACACATTCTGTATCTCCGTCCGCCAGAAA
The DNA here is from genome assembly GCA_019512145.1 of Engystomops pustulosus. Taxonomy (NCBI): domain Eukaryota; kingdom Metazoa; phylum Chordata; class Amphibia; order Anura; family Leptodactylidae; genus Engystomops; species Engystomops pustulosus. The sequence continues at coordinate 16,133,653 of CM033648.1, forward strand.
ATTAAATATATCCCCGGCATCGGGCAAAATCCAAGATCACAAGTTGCTTCTCCATTTTTTAGCAAACAGACGATGATTCACTCGTACTTCCTCACGAACAAAACCAGATGCCAAAGCCAATGAACCTGCAAAAAAAAAAATACGCACATTCACAAGAAGCTGGGGACGCTTGCAAGGGGTTGGGGGGGGACGCCAATGCTCAGAGTGACCCCCACGTCACCACCCTTTTCCATGGTGAACTGTAATACTGGTTAAAAGGCACTCAAGTACTGGGCCCTATGTGAGCGCCACCACTGGCCCCAGGTTCGGTATAGCACAAGTTACACGTACAATGAACATTTGGTGTTACCATATTTGATGAAGCCAGGTACTTATCCCACAGCCGGGTCAGAACGGTAAAGCCTCCATACTGTGTAGAAGAGCATTCGCCAGGCACACGGGGAGGACAATACACGCTCTAACTGCTTGCAGGTTATTTTACCTACTGTGAAACCGCTTACAGCTGCAAACTGATCCTATAACCAAGAAGATTTTGATTGCCCTGTAGGGCTTGTGTATCTGTTCTCACTTGATGCGAGCATAAACAAAATCACTAGCCAGATGCATCACGTGTAGCACATTCTCGTTTGTAATGCATTAAGCTACATGGACAGTCACAGAGCTAAGGTCGTAGTACCAGCCACTGCCTGTGGGACAGGGGTGGCAGCACTCACCTATGGTTCGTGTACATACATCAACAGGAGGTAAGGAGCGATTAGTCCTGGGCAAAGTATTGAGATTTGACCCCAGTTTGAAGAGTACTGCTTTACTTTCACACTTCCCCTTTTACGAACTGAAGCCAGTGATTACTCCCATAAGACATGCACCCCTCCTTGTGTCCCTGATGTATGACAGGAAAGACTAGGTGGAGGGAACACTATACTGTCAGACTTGGAACCAAACGCTCCACGTAACCCGGCATTAGGACAATGAGTGTGACAAAAAGTGAAAGCTTTTGTCCCGGGTATGACGGGCGCTTTTTCTCACGAAGCACCGGGCCCGGGTCCCTGATTATAGTAATGCGGTCCGTTCACACACTGGCCACAATGCAATGCACTCAGCCGTGCAATCATGAATGCTATCCGTGACAAACAGAACAATCGTTTAACGCCTTTATGGAGATATGTGAAACGCGAGCGAGGTGGTACAGCATGTTGCCTCCGCTCATACCCAGTGATGTACCCACGTCCTAATACGGGAATGTGCACACTGATTGGCCTCATACACTATGGTAATTAACGTTATATAGGCCTCCTGTCTGTACCCCCTGGGGAATAATACCCCAACCTGTCAACATATGTCCAGCATATAACACTAGTAACAATTACACTTTGCAGAATTGTCTTCATAACCTCAATACCATCCTGGAACCCATAACAGTTAATAGACTGCGAAGGCTGGGGCGGGTGGTGATGGTGAACCTTATAAGACCGAGTGCCCAACCAATAACCAACTATCACAAAGTGGCCAACGAGGAAATCTAAACAGCAACTTATTGCTCCCTGTTTGTCAAAGCTATCCATGTATCAGTGTTGAGGGGACCTCCAGGGTCCTAGACGGGAAGAATTTGTGGGGGCCAGAGCACCAGTTCCAATAGTAACACAGCTTCTGTCACAGGTTCCTGCTCTCATGTAGCCGAGGCAGCCCCAGGATGAGCATTGAGTCACTGCCTGTGACATCTGGTTATTGCACCAGGCTGGTGGCCCACAAAAAGGACTCATAGTACCACCATCTGTGTCACCCATGGCTATATATTGATACAATGGCCTAGGGCACAGATGGCAAACCCCCCCTTGTGTTAGAGAGTTGCCGAGGCCCAAACTACAACAAAGGCCCGCTTGATTTATCGCAACGATTGCCAACACCAGAAATTTAATTTGGATTATCTGCCCCTATGTCTCAGTTTCGCTTGATACAGCCCTAGAAAACACCATAAAGCAGAAAAACTACTCGGTACAGCCTGTCACTTCTTAAAATAGCCTGTGTGCAAAGCAAGTACTGGGCGTGTCTGGAGAACTGCTAGGGAAATAATCCGGAGTCATGTCCGGTGTATGGTCTGGGTGCCCAACAGAAATGGCTTCGGTGCCACCTCCTGGCACCGCGTCCCCCATTACAGAGGGACCAGCTCATGAGACGATGTCCCCCACATACAGGACAGCTGGCAATCAGAGACGAGTCCCCCATACAGAGACATAGCTCAGGACGAGTCCCCCATGTACGAAGACGAGCTCATGATCGAGAGCCCCCATATCAGAGACAGCTCAGAGACGTCCCCATAAGTACGCTCAGAGTTCACTACAGCGCTTCTGAGCAGCAAGACGAGTCCCCCATTTACTAGTAGAAGCGCTGCAGAACAGCCCCCTTCAGACGAAGCTCAGCGCGTCATCCCTACGCAAGACAGCTCATTGAGAGACGGTCCACCCATTTACAGAGACTCGCGTTCTTCAGTGACGAGTCCTCAACTAGTTATCAGAGGACAGTGCACAGAGCCAGACAGAGATCACTCGACGATTCCCCCATTTACAGAGACAGCTCAGGAGACGATCCACCTCGTACAGAGACAGCTCAGTAGACGAGTCCCCCATTACAGAGGACCGCTCCGAGGGTCAGTCCCCCAGTTCAGAAGACCGCGCGGGACGAGTCCACATTATCGAACAGCTAGAGACGAGTCCCCATTACAAGTAGCTCATAGAAGAGTCCTCCCATTGCAGAGTTTCCAGTAAAGAGCTCCCTATACATGAGTCCTAGCCAGGAGGATTCCCCACCCATTACGAGAGTCAGCCAGAGACGAGTCCCTCCAATCTCGAGAGCCAGTAGACAGCTCAGAGACAGTGCCCGCATTACAGAGTCAGCTCAGAGAAGAAGATCCCCCATAAGAAGTCAGCTCAGAGAAGAGTCCCCCAATTACAGAGCTCAGCTCAGAGAATAGTCCCCCAGTCTAGAGACGCTTCAAGACAGTCTTCCGCCAGCACTTTCAGAGTCATTCTCTCCATCTCAGAGAGATCCGCTCAGTAAAGACGAGCACGGACGCGCCCCCATTACATGAGTACAGCACAGGGTACGAGTCCCCCCATTTACACGAGTACAGGATCAGGACAGATCAGAGAGGTGCCCCCCCCCGTATTATAAGATGACATCAGAGATGTTTCCCTTGTATTAAAGACATCAGAGAGTCGACTCCCTCCTTCCTCCCATTATTACAAGATCAGATCAAAGATGGTCCCACCTTATCAGAAAGAAACGATCGAGACGTGTCCTCTCCTCCCCCCCCCCAACGTGTTACAGAGCAGATCTAGAGAACGTGTCCTCCCCCCCCCCCCCCCCCACTAACCGTTTACACTGAGACAGATCAGAGACGTTGTCCCCACTATATTAGAGACGGTCCCGTGTGACACAAGGTTTTCGCTATCAAGCTAGAGCAGCCAGTGACCCCATGCACCAAACAGTAACCTAATCTCCCCGATTATTACCATTTGTTACCCCTCCCCGTCTCTCTTGTGATTGCAGGACACTTCTATACAAGCAGGAGGGATTTGACTGGTACTACCAGAGGACAGTAGGACAGTGGTCTGATACATATAGGAGTCTCCTCGCTCCATTCTCCATCATCGCCTCTCCTTACATCGTTTTTTTTCAAATTCCGCTCGTTAACCCATCGTTACGTTTCACACCCTCGCGAGATTCGGTCATCGATTTGCAGCAGCCTGTGCTAGGATTCCTAGGGCAGGTGTAGTGGATGGTGGATGTAATGATCGGTGATAACACGTGCTTTGCTGGTTCTGATGTTTCGGTGGCTGTGTGTAAGTTATCGCTGTCACTACTTTCGTCTAGTTATGTACATATTGCCGAGGAAGGCTAGAGCCTGTAAATAGGAGCAGGATTGGCTGCGAACTGCAGGAAGTCAGGAGATAATTATGGAGTTTATTAAAAATTTTATAATATTTTTTAAAGCCTTCCTGATCTATCACTTTATATTATTTGGTGACGTGAAACATCGTGCGGCCATGTTATCTCAATGGGATTGTTCAACCATCTAAGGAACAACCGAGAACTTCCTCTCGTCTGCAGTATAGCTTTACATCAAGCGGAGGGAAGGAAGTGTTAACAGCCTGTGAATGGTTAGCACATAGGGGCTTGGAACCCCTTCACTACACATTAACCATAATTGTAAAGTAGATTTTAAGAAGAAGGCGCGGCCATGTATTACGAGGACCTTATCCTACGAGTCACGTAGTGCCTGATCTATGAAAAGCCCATGGCTTATCCATGTTTGAATTTTTATAGAAGATTCCTCTTTAATTGTTATTCCTTATTCGCAGGATAGAGAAAAAACAAGCCTGATTGTGAGGTAGTTGCATGTGGACACCCCTAATAAAATAAAAAAGTCACAAATTTAAGTACTTAGAGATACGTTGAGAAATGTTTCACTGAGAAAAAATCCAAAGAAATTCATCTGAATTTAAACATTTCTAAATTAAACAATCTAACTGCATTTGACCTATGCATTATGAAGCACGCATATCTTGTTAACCCCTGAACCGAGTGGTTTTGCGAACACTAAATAGTAAAGTTGATAATGGGACCGGTCGGCGGGGCCTTCCCTCACCATATATGCACTCTTAAGAGCTTATGTCTCAGGCATAAATGAGATAATCACACTCTCAACGTGTTATTCTGAAAGGCGAGAAGTATCAATTCCTGCACCATCCTCAGATCGATAGGCGTGTGTGGGACGATTATTGGGATATAAATCCCACACTTTTTCAGTGATGAAAGAGCCATCTTGTGGTGTCAGCTCGGGCTAGTTATTGTGTGCATCCACACGTGGCAGAAAATAAAATATCACTCAGTGGATTGCAGAGCATGAAAAGCTGACCTTTATGGCATGGAAGCCTAAAGTAAACTGTATAGTTGTGATAGGAGATAGGCTGTGTGCATAGTGGAGCTCCATAGTGATCTGGAGCAAGGATCTGATGCGGATACAGGGTAGAGATTGTCAGGACTGTTTGGTGTGTTGGTACATAAGTAACTCTTCCTCCGGTCAATTCACCGTTGGTTGTGTGAGTGGAGGTAATTCAGGATTGTTCATCTGAGTCCTGATCTTACCATGAAATCCGCACGCAGTTCAATTATAACTCTACCTCTCATTAATATGCTTGTAGATAGGGCACTGTAAAAATACCTTACTGTTCCTTTTATAATATGTTGGTGGTCTCCAGTGCATGGCATTTAATAACAGTTTGTTCCAGTGAATGCATTTACTTGACGATTAAATTCTTGCTACGGTTACTCTCAGCTGATGTCCTATAGATTATGACAACAATCTATGGAGCAACATAGGGTACCACTCAGCAGTGATGAAGAGGATACTGAACAATCTCCAGAAGAGAGGGAAATTGAGCATAACGAAGCCAAGCAAACAGTCAATTGGCTAAGCCAGGGAGGGGACCAGGTGACACATTCGTTTAGCAGTGTGTAGCACATTATGTACACTATTGTTTTACACGGGACACACTCAGTATTTTTTTGAAGAAGAGAAGGGAACATTTGATTCCCATTATGGCTACCTGCTCATAAGTTGCATAACTGGGTTAAATGCGGGACATTGCATAAGAATCAGAGTGGGTACAAATAGCAAGTTTTTTGTAGCCAAAGCTTTATATCTCGTTTTGCCCTGAGCCTTTAATAAGACTAGTGACAAAGCTTTTGGAAATCTTGCTTTTGCCTCATTCTTTTTTCTCACTTAGGTCTGTGTCTCATTGTTACTACAGAAATCGCCAAGGTTGTCCCCTGCTTATTGTTGTGTAAGCGTGACTGTGAAATTCACACATCATTTTACATATTCGAGTCCTGAGTAATCGCTGTTATATGAGATAAGAGACGCAGTGCCCCCACCAGGCAAGTGGGTTATCTTGTTTTTATGTTGATACTTAAAAAATGTAAAATCTCAGATACTCGTTGATGTAACCAGTAGCACATTGTGGTGGGGTAATGTTGCTTCCCAGCCAAATATGGACGGAAGGGGCTGGCTGATGGAGGTTCCTGGGATAGGATATTATTGCACTTATCAAGGAATGGAGGGCCCTGTCAAGTTTTGGTATATTACCCCTTTAAGAAAATAAGTTGAAATATATGAACATTTTATCCTTTATTAATTCCCTATTAATTGTTGGTCTGTGTTTTGCATTTAGCTGGGTGCACTCACTATCAGAAGCAACTTCACGTGAGTCGGTGATTGTGCTGGAGGATCGTCGCTCAGCATCATTTCTATCTGTTTTTTATCTCACTCCTGTTTTTTCCGAGGCTGTTCAGACATGTAAGTTACTAGAGAGCAGCACCTAGAACTTATCCACTATTAGAATCTTCAGCCCACTGTCTGACAATCCACACAGTGTCCCCCCATCTCCTGCCCTTATGTCTCCTCTCATCAGGGGGCATGCATGCTTCCAGTGACTCTACCGGGAGATTTCAGAGATAAGAAACGTTGTTTTTTAATGACTTCCTTTAGATGTTTTTCCTCATTTGGTTTGTTTTACAGGGATTTTTTCTATTGTACATTTATATTAGCAGTTTTATGTTTTTTTTAACAATTTTAATAAGATTCGAGTTGGCATGGAAAACTTAGCCCTCGCACCCAAAAACACTGAAAAAACTATCGCTTGAAAAACAGAACCCCCTCTTCAACCCACGACATTGGAAGTTAAAGTCTAACAATCCAACAATCTACTTAATTTTTGCATGGTTTTAATCACTAGGAGTAAGCCATCACTTTCGATGGGAGGGGTTCTGATCTCGAGCCACCAGTGTTTAAGAGCACATGCCATTCATTTTTATAAAAAAGTGAAATATGTCCAATTATATATTTTATTAGTTTCTCTATTAGTTGCTGTTTCTCCTTGTAGAGATTCACCTCATCCTTCGCCTTCTCCGAATGATGATATTTATTGCTTCTCATGCTGTGGGTTTGAAATGGTGTGAATGTTCAAGCCCAGAAGAAGAACAGTAGATGCATCACGCAATACACAAGGTACTGATGTTCTTTTTATAGAAAGATCCACTGTTAAAGGGAATCTCAACACCAAACAATACAATTGTATCTTCTTTATCCCTATAAGTATTCCAATTCAGTGTTCGTTATCTTATGTTGCATTGCATCTTATACACTAATGCTGTGAGTGTCCCACTTGAGTACTGTGCATTGATAGTTCCCAGTTATGTATTGTGCAATACTTTGATTGCTGTGAACTTCCAACTTTTTTTTTTGTTTTGCGGAGCACCAACGGTCTTGATGAACCCAAATCCTACCAAAGATATGGAACGATAGGCAAACCTGACCAGGTGTCTACTAATGAGAGGAGTGAATGAAAATATATACATTTGTTAGGTCAGGTCTTGGACAAGATATCCCCAGTCTTTCTGTATTTTTTATGTCGTTTTATTTGAGGAATATTTGAGGAGTTTATCAAATGTAGTTCCCCATCCACAGGTTATAGAGGGTGCGCATGTCAGAGTGCGGGGAGTTCAACTAGCCCCGGTGGATGAACCGAACAGAACCTTTTATCTGGCATTGTACTAATACTGAATGCGTAGTCCCATGAGAAATAATGGAGCACAGTTGTATGTTGTACAACATTGATCTGGCTAGGAGTAGACCTTAGTGATATGTTGTAACAATTAGCGATGATCCGGAATCGAACCTGGGCCGTAAGGGAGACTTTTGTAACTGAGTTTATTTATTATTTCAGGTTCAAATTGAACAGCATGATGAAAACTATGTCCATACATTGCACTTGCCAAAGACTTACGTACGCCAGGTGCCGCTGTATGGTCCTGGATTGTACTGGTGATTACCCTATAATTGCAATACATGGAACATGGTCATAAACTATTTATATATAGATATATAATACAATATTCATCCACCATAAATGTGCAAGACAATGTGAGGGAAACCCTATTAGTAACACTTAGATGTGGCTGTACCAGATGTATGTCCCTATAATTACTTACTGAGTTATCTAGCACATGTTTTTTCAGTACACTGAAAAATGTGCTGAAACGAACTCGCATCGTGCCTATACTTGAATCAATGCAAAAAAAAACCTCTGTACTCTTGCTTCCTCGATGCCCACTGGTCCTCTCCTGGTCGCAGTTCCCCGTCGCAACATATCCATGACGTCATTCGCTTTTTGCCAACATAATATGTTGTGTGGCCGCCATTGGGCAAACTACTGTATGTCAGCAAAGCGGCTGATCGCCATGGTAAATGCCAGTGGGACCTATTGCGTGGGAGAGCAGAGCTGAAGACGAAGAAAGAGGACGGTTCTTAGCTAGTCCAGGTTTTCGTGGGGGGGTCAGGGTACAGAGTTTTGCATGTTTCTTTTTTCTTTAAGGCTGGCAGAGTGGGCTGCTGGCTATTATTAGGTTGGAGGTGGATGGCAACGGTATATAACAGTGTTTTTTTTTTTAGATAATCATATTTTCGCTGGCCGATTTGATTTTTAGGTGGGTCTCTTACCTGTCCGTTTTGCAACTTTTTTTTCCTCATGTGTGGACCACTGACATTCATAGAAGGTCATATGGATTACTGAAAATAAAAATGGATGATCTTCAGACTAAAAAAAAATCCAGATGTGGATGCAATACAGCACTGCATAGTGGACAATCACATAATATCTTGCTTTTTTACTATTGAATGAGCCCTTACAATCAAAGGGACCCAAATGAATGAGGTAATGAGAAAGCATTTGGGGATATAGCAAGGTCTTAGATCATAGTGTTTTCATCCTCATGTGGGGATGTAGGTGATCTGCTGATTTCATCAAGTTCTGGTCTTTTCTCACCCCATAATTTTTTCTTCCTCAGTGTCGCGACTGCTAAAGTGGAATGAGCTGACACCGAGTGGCCGTGTTTTTGGTGAAGACGCTAGCAGGCCAGTGTATTATGGCGATGGCTAGTAAAGCCACCACAATGATAATTACATTACTTGACAGGTCTACTTCTACTAAATCAACACTCTGCTGCCTTTATTATGACACTGTCGAGTGACCTTACTTTTACCTCACTAATACTACCAGGCCCCTCAGGTTAGGCGGTAGAAATGTCCTTTCTAGAATTCCCTCTTTTATACTCTAAATTCTCATTCCATTTACCACAGAGGTGCATTCACAAGTTTTTACCGATGCTTTTGATATGCCAGATATATGTTGATTCGGTAATCCCCAGAGCATCCGGCGGCTTTCTGCATTAGCAGACACAAAGTTACAGCTTTGCTGATCGGATTGCGTTCGGGTCGTAGTTGTTTTTGCACGCTACCCCATCACGCTTTTTTTTCCACTATTCTAATCACTAAATCAAAGCTTGGTATGTGTGGGGGGCTCATCCTATAAAAAAATCTCCTCACTAAAGTATGTGACAACGAGCGAGAAAATGATGTCACTAAGTTTATTCAATATATCTGGGCACCCCTTCAGCAGCTAATACCTTGTTTTTTTGGAATTGGTCTTCAAACCTCATCAGGCTGTGTTCTCTGGGCTCTTATCTAGAACCTGATGTATGTGTCATGTAAATTATAGTGTGCAATGTTAGAAATGGTTGCACTGGCAGTATTTTTCAAAACGATTGATATGTTTATAAAAGAATGAGAATTCCTTCATATAAAGCTCAATAATTGGCATCTGAAATGGTCAGGCTGTGAGGCTGTAGTAGAGAGCTTTATACAATCTTTACCCTATCTATCTTGGGTTTTATAGCAGACTAGATCAATGGATCTGGACATCACACTTTAAAGATAAATGCTCATGCTTCAAACTGGATTCAGTTTCTGTTGTTCTCTTGCGGGTTCAAGATACAAATTCTCTTCATTTATTCTGACTATCATAACACGTTCGTAGTTTCTATAGAACCTATGGTATTCTAGGTATCACTTTCAGAGAAGCTTCTCCTCGTCCAGCCTCTACGTTTTGATCTCGCTGCAACAGATACAGCTTTCTGTCTTTGTTTTTAAATCACTTTGTGAGGAGATTTTTTAGTATTTGGAAACGTGAATACTATTATATGACATATTGGTGGGAGATATTTACTAATTCTGGTTCTGCGCAAGCAGACTGTTCTGGGTTACAGCAGTCTACCGGATAGCACAGCCTGATGTTAGTGCGACGCTTAAGATAAAATTACGGGTACGGCTATACTGAAGCTAGTAATGTATGTAAAAGAAGAGACGGTTATAATTTATTTATAATTAGTAAGTATAATATGACGGTATAATTAATCATCGTCCCATAAAATGCAGACATCAATGAGATGTGGCGACTCAAAATGCTTACACTGGACTGCGCCGCTAATCTCATTTTTGCTTCTTCTTGATATCGCCATTTGCTCTCTGGACCTGGTGCTATTGTGCGCCAAATTGTTGCCTAAAAATGCCATAACAAATATACACATAAATTTTGACGGATATGTGGAAAGTTAGGCCACGCCCACTTGCCGCCAAACAAAGATCAAGAGGAACGGGATATCGGAGCGTAAACATCTGTCTTTAGACGAAAAACTTATAGCAACAATTCTCGACGTTCCAAATGATGAGATGTCCTGGCATTTTGTTAGGGCAGATACATATTAAGTAATACATGTCACCTTTATATTTCCTACTTGGGGGGCTGGTAATATTAGTAGGGTAAAGTAGGGTATGGACATAAGTTCCCTCTTAAAGTAGTGGTGTTATCACGGGCTAACCTCCTATTGGAAATAATGTTCTCTGCAGCACTATGTGATAGTTTTTCACACTTTTTCTTACAACAGTTTTTTTCAGGGATTACTTAAAAAGATGTCCTTCATCGGGTAAACAACATGTAAAACACTTTTGAAGGATATGTTCCAAGACGATTAAATTACTTCTCCCACTTTTCCGTCGATGCCATCCCTGGTGGTTCCATTCAATTGGAACTTCGGACTCTGCGAGCCTCTTCAGAATAGTCACTGTGGGAGCGGTCCTGACAAGCTTGTCCATTGGGGGGGTATGAACTGTAGAGACGACCCTTAATTGTGTTTTCTTTTCCTCTTCTCTATACAGCATGTATATCATTCCACTACGTCATGGACCATCTTACTTTTGCACGAAAAATTGACAAAAGTTAGATTTTGTAGTTTTAGGATTGTTTGTGGCAGCAAGAAGATACTAAGATGTAGCTTTGTTGTATTAATTCTGTCCATTTTCTATGTTTCTTGTTGGTTGCCTCTTTAAGTTCCTGAATTCCTTCCTACTCTAATAACTGTATATATGGCTCTACAAGTTTACGTAGCAGAATCACTACGGGTACACATATTTGAATCATTAACTACTACAGAGCGTTAAAAGTTACTTGAAACATTAAATTCCAACGCTGAAGAAAACTAGAATTGCACTCTTTTCTGACCCCTGTTATTTTTATATTTCCAAAGTCAAATGGCTGCTTGTTTTCTTGAGGAGGGTCTACCTTAGTGATGGGTGCTTCGCAAAGAAAGATCCGATGGCCTCATCCTCTCGTGAACAAGTGATACGGCCTTCCCTAAAGTGAGCCAATGGCTCACTAACCTCATGCCTAAAAGACTCGCCATGTCCCCATTTAACCGATAAAATCGGGTTTTTTTATTAAAAGTGGTGTGGTGTGGTGTATGACTGACTGGCCTGCGGCTCCCTATTATATATTAATAGGGAGCCTTTCAGGAGCCAGAGATAGAGCCGGCTCCTCTTAGTGAGCAGAGCCTAATGTGCCAGCTACATTAGAAGAGACGGAATTCCCATCACTAGGTCCTACCTAAGGTAGTCACCATTACAGCAAGACTGAGGCGAATATCAAAGAATTGTATATTTATTTTTCTTGACTGCACCTTGGACAGATAGTGGTGCACAAGGTTTCTAGAAAGGGAACCTGCAACTTAGGGACCTCATTTTCAATAAAATTGGGCGCAAAAGCTCATTACACTTGCTGCATTGCATATATGCTCTGCTGCCTTCTCTAAGCACTTTTAGAATTACAATTAATATTTGTGTTGTACTTACCGTGCACTCTGGCAGAATCCTTGTGTAGTCCAGAGGTTGGGTTTGTCTGTGCTGCACACTCACAGCTTCAGCCCCCACCTTGTGCTCCTGTTACAGCTCCTCCCTCCTGCCTCCTGGTGAGCTGACATCGGAGTTGGAGAAGAGACGAGAGCATACAGAGCATTATAAAGGTGGGGGCTGAGGACTGAGGAGTCTGCAGCACAGACATCAAGTCACATGTTGTTTTTTTGGAAATACATCCAAACCAAAACTCCAACCATGGGACAGCAACAGATGATTCTGGACAGAATGACGAAGAGTAAGTGTATAACACACAATTAATGTTATGCAAATCTTAGAGAAAGCAGAAAGGCAGATGTCACTGCAGGTTATAATGGGTCCTGCAACCTGTCGTTAGTGAAAATGAGGTCCCTGGGACAGGTTCCCTTAAGAGGTTGTAATTGTACTAAACCCTCACCAGTCAAAAGTCCTTTATGGTGGGTTTATTAGGATATAAAGCGGAAGTTAACTAATTAGGATATAAAGCGGAATTAATAAATTAAATTTAATGCTGATCTCCCCGTCAGGTGTCTGTTTGTTCTCGTTTTGGAACGTTTGGTACATATAACATGTTGCGTTTTGCAGAGGAGGGGAGATTCCAGCTGTCCGGATGCGGTCGGTCACAATCCCTTAGAGACGCTACGCCGCCCTGCACTGGCTCGAGTACATTATAGAGCATGGGCCGCAGAAGTGGGGTCCTATGGTGTTGGCATTCAGGACTGTGCCTTTACCGTCCCTTGCCTTAGGTCAGTTATTCCTATTATTTTCCAGGTTGCGGATATTGAATTGAAAGAATTTTTCTGAATGGAAGAAGGGCAAAAAACACCAGACTTACCAAAGTGAATGGGATCCTTCATCTTTAACTTCTGAAGGACCGGGTGTAAGAACTGCTTATCTGAGGTCCTGGGCATCACACTCAATGTGATCAGACTGTGTCCTGACAACACTGCAGGAATGGGTTTCTTTGGATCAGTATCGATCTATGGTGCAGGGAACCCTTGCCCCCAACCCTAATCCCAGGCTGTATTGTAATCAATTACAGTATTGGCTCGTGTTTAGAAGGGAGCAAAAGAATTCCTTGCTAGTGTATTAATATGATGCAAGGAATCCCAGTGTGTTCAGGAGGCTGGACTCGGATGAGTGATCACTCTGTGTGAAGCTTCCTTGGGTGATGAGGAGTAATACACCATTTCCATTGGGGCGGCTCTGGTAAGGGAACTGAACACTAACCATAAATGGGATACAAAAAAGATGGAAATTCCCAATGATGAGGCGCCCAAGCGCATCCACAAAAAAAAAATCAGTGACCTAACATGTCAAAAATAGACAACCCCTTGAATCTTTATCATTGACCTGTCTTTTGATATTTGCTACTTTCCAGTTTCTAGAAGAGCTAGAAAAAGGCGGCCAGAAGGTGTTATGTGTCCAGAGACGCGCTGAAGACCGGTGCCTTAAGTCAGCCAGACCTTGTTATGTTTCAGATGATGAAGGAAGTTGATAGAGATTTTAGAGGATTTCTGTACAAATTCTTATCCCTCAAGCACAAGATTGGGAATAAGAGCCATTGGGGAGTCCCTCTAGGAAACCCCGTTAATTAAAAAAATGGTGGTCCTGTGTACTTGTCTGAATGGAGCCACAGTCCTGCCTTCCCCGCCAGTGTGTGGGGTGGCTGAAGTGTGAAATGTCTGTGGCTAAATCGTGATTAACAGTCACAGCCAATACAATAACACATGCTGCGAAACCAAAACTGTCTGTAACTGTATTTTAGATGTGGGTTTAGTATTGAATCAGTTATATTTAGGGTGCAAACATTTTACTTTTGTGTGGTTGTTAGTAGCAGCAGATTGTGCAAAATGCATTTATATTACAGGATGTAGCTGGACTTGGGAGAAGCACGACCCTCCTCACACTGTGGTGCTTCTTAGATCCCTGCATTCTCCCCAGTCCCTCCCTCTACTGTATTATCTAATCAGAAGACTAGTAGATCTCGTATCCAGAGCAGCGATGGGCAGGGATGAGCTGTGCTGTTTCCAGTGTTTATGAGAGATCTTACACAGGATTTCCCCCCCCCGGTCTCGAAGTCCTGTACAATCCTGTATATCAATGCATTTTCACAACTAACATACACAAAGGAATGATACACCGATCGCCCTGGCCAGTGCGTTAGACTACCTACAGCTTTGTGTTGTCAAACTACGGACTCCCTTCTCACACCTGCATTGTCCTACTCGTTGTACTTCCTTACTACAAGCTCTCATGTCCTATGTCTTGACATGTCTCCAACTTATCCGTATGCACAATTTTCCTGTAGGTTTGGAGAAAGTTGCGGCGCCAATACCCTGTCTCCATAAATATTGTCAAGTTCCAGACCCCGAAGCAATTCAGTAATGGCCATCGAGTGCCAATGGAAAAGTAAGTCTGTGACCTGGGCTTTAATACAGAAGGGCAATTATGTGTGTGAAAATTAAAGGGGTTTTCAGGATTATTCACCGGGGTGTATAAACACTGTCCTAATATTTTCATGTGAAGGTGGCCTCCAAAGTTTGCTGAACTGAGACTGTATTTGCGGGACCCTTCAAGGATGTGTCAATCCAAAATCTGTGAAGATGCATTTTGAGAGTTGCGGTCCTATCCACTGCGCTACCCTATCTGATACTTGTCAGGTGAGTAAACGAACTCCTGTATTGTGGATACTCACTAGAGTGACTTATTATTATGGTGTTAGGACCAGTTCACATGACATCAGTTTTTTTTTTTGTCATGCTGTTTATTGTCGGCCAAGACCATTATACCACCATCTCTATGTAGTCTCTACTCCTGATTTTGTCTCACATGAACTGATGCAAAAAACACCCAATGAAATGGCCTTATGATGTAGTATCCCCTATCGCAGTGGTGTGCGAACCTAGGCACGGGTGCCAAAGGGGCACTCTGAGCCCTCTCAGTGGGCAAGCAGGCTGTTTCCCCAGCACAGAAGTTGAGGATGCAGGAAGAATAGATGTGGACATGGTCGGATTTTCATTGGAGCCATTGAAGCTCCTGCTTTTGGCCCCACAATTCTTCCTCTTCAGTGGGTTGTCAACGGAAGGTTCGCCTACTCTGCCCTATAGTCAACAGCTGCATTCACCATTCTGCTATTTGGGAATGGATATTATAAGCAGGTTAGTTCATATCCTCTAAGGGGTTTCCTGTGATTAGAAGATAAAGGGTCTAATTTTTGTCCTGGAAACTGACTCTACACTTGTCCACAGCCCTGGGCATTTATATACTGGTCTGTAAGTTGCAATCCTCACTGTGTGTTGGGAGGAGACGCGTACTGCTGGGCACATGGATCCCCCTCTCCTCTCCACAGAGTTTTGTTTAATCAAAACCTAAATGCTCTTATAGTCCAAGTCTTAATAGACAAGAGGAATTCAGAAGATTCAGATGAAAAGCATTTAGAAAAAAAGAGGGAGCGGTGATAAAGGCCAAAGTAAACTTTCCCGATGAGATATCATGATTCTTGAGTCTCTAGTACATGATTTTCTGCAACGGTGTTCTTATGTATGATATCTCTGTTACACAGTGGCCTCCTTCCCCCGCAGCCATATCTTCGCGTCAGGTTCTGTTCCCGGAGGCTGTCGCAGCTCGCTGTGAGCATCTCCAAGGGTCCTGTGTGGAGGAGTCATGTAGGTAAAGAAACACAAATGACTAATACAGGAACTCCTCTGATCTGGTGGTAGGGATCTGAGCGTGTCCCCCTAAGATGACAACAGTTCAGAGGTGATAACGAGGAGGACCATCGACTACCAGGATAGGTTCAAGAGATGGAGGAAGACCCGGAGAATGAAAACACAATCTACGTCTGGATTTAAAACCCCGACGCAGGAAACGTTCATAAACAGTTTCACCGTTTTAAGGAAATCAAATCTATTTTTTGTGCCCAGAATCTGAAGAGCAGACATCCCGCAAATACTGTTACCTAAGATGGTGTTTTGTATGTGTGTGTATTATGTGGTATGTATGTATATATTATATATATCAGAAAATACCGAGGGGCAGGATCAATAATTCTGAATCATAGAATATAAATGTGGACATTTGTCTGATGTTTTTTTGCAGAATTTCACAGCCCGATGCCGCTGCTGCAGCATTACACACCCACACCACACTGTGGACTGAGAAGTATGAAGGCCATTACCTCCAGTCACTTCCATCGCTGGCGACAAACTGCTGGGACCATGTTCTCTACAGACCAGTCCAACCAAGACTTGTATGCCGGGGTGAAGAAGATACTGCAGCTCATGGACATAAGGAATCAATGGGAGTGGGGGGGGGGTGGGCTGTATCTAATGAATCCATAGTGTGCAAGGGGGCTGTATATAAAATAACCATTGAGGGGCTGTTTGGTATGATAATAGGGATATTTTAGGAAACTGCTTTAGTTTCACCCAGGGGCCTACTGAGTCCGGTGGCCAACAACAAGCTGTCTTCCTAAACCATCTCCCAGCCCCTTTCTAAGCATATGCATTCTGTTTATAATGTGTTCGTATCTTTTATAACTTTAGCTCCAGCGTGGGGTACCCAAGTTTTACAAAGACTTCTATTGGTCCTACCCTCCCATTTGACCCCAGTTCTGGGGTTTCCAAATCAGCTAGCTCCTCTCTCATGGCGCGCATGCGTAGCCATAGAGATCACACAGGATTGCAGTATTATTGTACCTTATATTAACGAGGAGATGGTACTATCCTGTGCCTACATTTTTACAGGAAGAACAGTGGAAAAAGTACTTACCTGTACCTACCTCATGCCAAATGAGGTGTAGAATCTGTGCATAAACATGAAGCCCCCTCTTCTTGTTGAAAATTTTGCAAGATTTGACATATTGCGATCAATGGTAATGATCAGGGGAGCAGGGAAAGTTACAGAATTAGAACATGTTTGCATGCGATACGTTCTATAGGATTCAGGGTTTGTGCAGGAGCAGCAGTGATAACGTATTGTGCTGTTCTCGTGTAATGACTTGCTTCTGTATAGGAGGATTCACAGAGATAATTAAGGTCTAGACAGGAAACTCATCAGCTTTACGAGTGTCTTGTAGAGAACACCCTGTGCGTCGCCCTCTTCCCTGGAAACAAGAGTATTAATCTGTGGCTTCTTCAGCTCATCCTCGGGAATCAGAAAACTGGAGTATTATAAGCCTCGTCATGGGGAGAGCAGTCGTGGGAGAGGCTGAGACGTGACGGTGACGCCGCTTCTTTCACATGATGATTTTTTCCTTTGTAAAATGTGTGTGAATTATAGTAGTGTTTTTATTAAAGTTGATTCATAGTATACCTCACATAAGTTACACTGAGGAGCCCAGCCACTAGGCTCTTTGTGGGCTGTGAAAACTTTCCCAGTAGTAATTAGATCCCTTTTGAGAGCAATTAGCTTCTCTTGCTCTATAACAACCTACAATCTGTAACTTGTGGAGCACCATCCAGCCTACTTAGAGTTTAACACAGCTGAGCATTTGACATAGTGTCCTTCGCAGGCAGCAGGTTATAGAGCAGGAGGAGGCCGAGCAGATTGTACATAGTGAATATAAATTGAGCATGTGTGCAAATGAATGATGGGAACGGCCAGATATATTCAGAGTGCTCTGCCACTGAGAATATCCGATGGGGACTGTGCAGACAATGTCTAATTGCAGCAGCCATATTATAGAGTAAGAGGAGCAGAGCAGATTGTATATAGCATCCTTTCTGCAGGGCAGCACGTATAGATTGGAAGGGCTGAGCAGGATTGCACAGTGTCCGAGCTGCTGGGAGGATGATAGAGTGGAAGAGCATCCTAGTGAATGTCAATATTACAAATTCCGTTTAAATTGCTATCAAAATGGTTTTATCATTGGGGAGTACCCAGTTAGCCCTCATTACATGAACCATATGGGAGACGGGCAGTACGAGTGCACAAGCAGTAGTGATTGTATACGGGGAAAAATGGGACCATGCTCTCGCTCTCTTTTCCCGTGTGGGCGCCGTTTTCTATGGGAGTGGTGAACAGACCACTCATCCCTTCCGCCAAGCGTCCCGCCATGTGCACGCCCAGGGGGCATACATATGTGGGAATGTACCTTTACTCTGATATTCACATCCAATGACCTGCGCTATTTATTAGGGCAGGGCGAGAGGTTTTCCCTTGTGTTAAAGGTTCACTACTAACATCAGACAACATTAGTATAAAAGTGGACTTTATTATGACGTGTTCTAGACTTTAAAGGGGAGGTAAAAGTGCTCCAGTTGCCAGGAAACCATCAGAGCTCAGTCCTTAATTTGTATAAACAGAGCGTGGGAGAAATGAAAGCTCAGCTCTGATGGTTGCTATATGCAACTCAAACAGGTCTTCTTTCAGACACTTCTGATAAATCTCCCCATAAGTATATATATGTATATCCAGGATGCAGCATTAGTTAATACATTGTCTTTCCTTGCGAGCGCGAGGATCCGGTCCAGGATGGTCTGATGGGGATAAAGAGCTGACCGCATCCATAAGTCATCTGCATCTTAATCAAAATTCAATGTACAGAAGTTTTAATAATCTATTACTTTACTTGTATTAAAACCACTGTTATCCAATTATCTCCCTATAGTATCAAGAGGCTGTGTCTGGCGACGTTCAGCTGGAAAAACATCACTTATGTTATCCACATGGAAGTAGCCATCTTCTGAAGTCCTCTGTATTCAGCCAGGTTGTCCCTATCCTGTTAATAGAAACTTCTGTTCAATCTTATTTGAGTATTGTTATCTTGAGGAATGATTTAGGCATCACTTTTGCTGATTATTACCTAGGAGTAACTCACCTATGTGGCAGTGCAAGGCACAGCGCCAGTAACATCAGTACATCACAGGCATTCTCACAGTTGTAGTCCTGCTCCCCTGCGTAAAACTGAATATCCAAGCTCTGGGCTATCATAAAATTTAAGTTATTTTCATTCTACTAGTTATACCTCTATATGGACAATACTCCCCTCCTGTCACTGACGCCTCGCTCTATTGTATAGTAACCAGACCCGTCATACATCACTACATGACAATAGATGTGTTCACAACTTATTCTCCTCCCCCTCTCTGACAATGGATTCTCTATATAGAGAACACTGACATATTACATACTACTGGACAATAGATATGTCACAGCTTTATCTCCTCCTCATCCCTGTAACAATGTCTTGCTAATAGATAACACTGACCATGCATTAATCACTATACATCACTACTGACAATAGATGATGTCACAGCTTATCTCCTCCCCCCTGTACAATGACCTCTATATAGATAACATTGACCCATCATTACATCACTACTGACAATAGGTGATGTCACAGCTTATCTCCTCCCCCTCCCTGTACAATGACCTCTATATAGATAACACTGACCCATCATTACATCACTACTGACAATAGATGATGTCACAGCTTATCTCCTCCCCCCTGTACAATGACCTCTATATAGATAACATTGACCCATCATTACATGGGGCTGGCGGCTGTATACTACTGGGGCTGGCAGGCTTTATTCTACAGGGGGCTGTATACTACAGGGGACTCGTAGCTGTATACTACAGGGGGCTGGTGGCTGTATACTACTGGGGCAGGCTGGCTATACACTTCAGGGGGCTGGTGGCTTTATTCTACAGGGGGCTGGCGGGCTATATACTACAAGGGGCTTGCGGCTGTATACTACTGGGGGCTGGCATGGTTTATTCTACAGGGGTCTGGCAGGCTATATACTACAGGGGTCTGGCAGGCTATATACTACAGGGGTCTGGCAGAATTTATTCTACAGGGGTCTGGCAGGCTATATACTACAGGGGTCTGGCATAATTTATTCTACAGGGGGCTGGCAGGCTATATACTACAGGGGGCTGGCAGCTATATACTACAGGGGGCTGGCAGGCTTTATTCTACAGGGGGCTGGCAGCTATATTCTACAGGGGGCTGGCAGCTATATACTACAGGGGGCTGGTGGCTATATACTACAAGGGGCTGGCAGGCTGTATTCTACAGGGGGCTGGCAGCTAAATACTACAGGGGGCTGGCAGGCTATATACCACAGGGGGCTGGCATGCTATACTCTACAGGGGGCTGGAGGCTATATACTACAGAGGCTGGCTTTCTATATACTTCCAAAAACATTGTTGGAAGGGCCCCCACCACCCTTAATCCGGCCCTGAACCTATAAACGTATTCCTGCTGTATATGATCGTCTATGGATTGAAGAAGGCCATGGGTGACAATCACAATGCCTGGATCTATGAGTAAGTGTCTCTGGTTTATAATGTTGGATTTTTATGGCAGATTTCCTTTAACAGTGGAAAAGGAAATGTACTGCTGCTTTATACCATCAACAACACTTTTGGCCACCGTACTACCTCCTATTATAATCTTCGGGCTCATAGCTGTAATACTGACAGTGTCCTTAATTCGTGTATATAAACCATATACCTGCACAGCGCTATGGGCTGCAGAATTCTTATCTAACCCACCAACCGCATGGTCTCTTTAGCGACACTTTCATGAGGGGCGGAGCTACTGGCCGCTCTAGAACGTCATTGGCTGGTAGAGCGTCGCTCACTTGGACGCTCAGGTCTGCGAGCGGAAGTCCCGCCTCCTCACTTCCCCGCCCACACCAAACATGGCGGGTGAGTCCGCAATGGAGCTCTTGTTTTTAGATACTTTCAAGCACCAGAACACGGAGGTGAGTGGAGCTGCGGGGGGCGTCGTGTCGCCCGTTTGCCGGATTAGTGTCCGTGGCGGGGGGCTCGTGGGGGAGGGTCGTAGTGGTCGCTATGTATGAGGGGGGCAAGGCGCAGGCGGGCTGAGGCCTAGAGCCCGGCTCAGGGAGGCGTTCACCTGCAGGCCCGACGGTCTCCTGTGTGCGGTTCCTTTGCGGTATTTGTGTCACGTGACGCAGGGGCAGGACAGAGGGACTACAAGTCCCAGCATCCAGTGTATATGTGGCCTCTCTGTGGTAGTGTCTGTGAATATCACATTAAAGGGAAAGTCTGCATTTATTACTTACAGTCTCACCATATCTGCTTGCTGTCAACGAATGGAAATCTCTAAGCTCGTGCTGTTATCACAATTTTGCAGCTTGTTACAATGTATCAGAAAGTCCTGGATAGGGGAGCGCTGCGGGATTGATAAGACCCCACTGATCCGGGGTCCCTGGGAGTCTCCTTTTAATGAAGGGGTGGGATGCGCACTTGCAGGAAAGCTCCAAAAATCTCTATGGGGGGCGTCACAGATGGCAGAGCACTGTCATCGACTATTTATTTTTACATCAGTTGTAGGAAAAGGGGGTGATATTTAAAAAAAAAAAAAAAAAAAAATTATTTAAAATGTATTTTAAACTATTGTTGTCTCACCCTACCGTATACTGCCATACTACAGTATGACATTATATGTGGATTTTCCAGATTGTCTATTACAATGTGCAATTCTTCTATGAAGAATTGTATAGATACATCAAACGTCGGGAAGGGGTTAAAACCGTGTACCTTGGATTTAGGAGCCTAATTCGTTCTGGGAACATGCTCGTAAATAATCCAAAGAAAACCATTGAAACCCAGATGATTTGTTCCAAACCATAAAAATATATAGTAATCTCCAAAGAGTTTGTATGTTCTCTCTGTGTGTTTGCGTGGGTTTCCTCCGGGTACTCCGGTTTGCTCCCACACTCCAAAAACATACTGGTAGGATGATGAGATGGTGAGCCTCATTGGGGACAGGGACTGATCTGGCAAACTCTTTCCAGCGCTGTGTAATCTGAGTTTTCTAAAGAACTATTATTATGTGTAATCTTCTATTTGCTCTCCAATAGTTGATTGGTAGAGCAACCATTTGTTACCTTTCCTATTTCTATGTGTCCCAATTTCTATAAAAATATACATTTTATTTAATGTAAAATAACACTAGATTGTTATTAATTTAAAAACAGACAAATGTAAATATTAAAGGGAACCTGTAACCACTACAGCTAGTGGCAGCCATAGAGCCCTATTAACTGACTCCCTTCTTTTAGCTAAACATTGTTTTCCCTCAGATATAAACAACTATTATAACTTTGCTGTTATCTAGGGGCGATGGCGTGTTGCCTCCTCATTCTGAATCCAGCAGCTCCTCTCCATCCCTTCTCCGCATTCAGCAGTCGAGTCATATGACATCTCTGGTCCTTTAGCCTCCTTACATTAGCAAAGTTTACCCCATGCATATATATGATCACATGAAATCACAGCATGCCTCGTTAGAAAGGAGTAGAAGTCCAAGGAGGTTGCTGTGACTTCATGTGATCCGATATATGCACAGTGTATATTTTGCTAATGTTAGGAGGTTTGAGGACCCGAGATGATGTCACATGACATTACTGCTGAATACAGAGAAGGCATGGGGAGGAGCTGCTGGATTCAACCTGTGGAGGCCACGCCCCCCTGATTCGCTATAGATATCACTGGATACCAGGTAAAATGACAAAGATGATTATAGGGAATCTACCACTTGCTGCATCTAAATGGGTAGAGATCACAGCCTGAGCCCTCTCCATACAGGGTGGGTGCAGCAAACACTCATTTGCTTGCACCCGCGGTCGGTGCTGGGATATGACTGCTGACTCTCCCTGTCCAGAGGTTTGTATAGGAACAGCGTCTGTATAAACCTGTATGTTTTCCCGTGTTTGCAATAAGGAGAAATTCAGACTATATATTTTTAAGATTTAGGATGCAAGTAGCAGTATTCACTGTGAGGGATGACAATCTATGTAGATGCTAATCCATTCACTTTCATGGTTTCATTTGTCCTAGCTGCTGCTTCTTACAATATATAAAATGTTCCTTTAATCTATTTATTCACTTTGTGTTTTCTATTATGTCTTTACAGCAAGGCAGCAATGTAGACGTGGTCCGATTTCCTTGTGTTGTGTACGTCAATGAAGTACGGGTCATCCCGCCTGGGGTCAGAGCACACAACAACCTACCTGACAGCCGCGCCTATGGGTGAGCAATACGTGAACTCAATATTATTTATGAGGGACATTATTAATATAGGGCAGTAACTACGTAATGAGAAGTTAGGGCTCTTTACGGACTCGTCAATGATGATCCGATGGACCAGTATGTCCGGTGGACCAGTATGTCCGATGGACCAGTATGTCCGATGGACCACAGAGGATTGAATAGAAGTTGAATAGAATTTTGACAGATTCTCAGCTGTTAAAAGGTGTTTTCCCACAGAGACAAGTTAGGCCCTATCCACAGGATAGGGCCTAACATGCTGATCAGTGGGGCCCTCAGTGCTGAGACCCTTGCAGGTCGCGGAAACGACCCCTCGTCGACTCCATGAGACTAATGGAGCAGACGGCCGCCCATGACCGTTCTGCTCCATTAATCTCTATGGATCTGACGGAGATCGGTGAACGTGCCACATGTCTGCTCCATTAGTATGAGGAGCAGTGAGGGGTCCTCAGCACTGAGACCCCCACTGATCAGCAAGTTAGGCCCTAGCCAGGGGAGAGGGAAAACCCCTTTAACTATATTAGGTTAATACAAGCATAAACTAGCTATAATTATTAAGCCCCTTCTTTGGACTAGAGACATATACATTAAGGACCAAACACTGTACTAAGGTATGGACTCGAGCCATCATATTGATATATGATGCAAGGAGTCCCTGCATTCCCATGTGCTGAGAACATAAGGGACTTATAGCTTCATGTGTCACTTTGATACAAGGCACAGTGTTCAATCCGTGATACTCAACCAACGCACAGGTCTGTAGCCTTACCTTGTCTGCCTATCAATCCCAGCTGATCTAATATCTATATGTACTGTCCCCGTGCTGCTGGATTAATATGTATATATTTTCTTGCAGCGAGACCTCGCCGCATACATTTCACCTGGACCTGTTCTTCAACAATGTCAAT
The DNA here is from genome assembly GCA_019512145.1 of Engystomops pustulosus. Classification (NCBI taxonomy): domain Eukaryota; kingdom Metazoa; phylum Chordata; class Amphibia; order Anura; family Leptodactylidae; genus Engystomops; species Engystomops pustulosus. The sequence continues at coordinate 16,157,710 of CM033648.1, forward strand.
AAGCCAAGCGCTACGGTTTTTGACAGACTGGGGAGGTATGTCTATACAAATTCTGCTTTGTTTTGAAGGTGTTAATGTATTTCATTGAGTTTAGGTTTTGCACAAGGAAGTATATATACGATGCTGACTTACTGTATGTGCCTGAACGCTTGATGTATGTCACATCTATTACAGCCCTTCCATTCAGGAGGGAAAAGTGTCCTGTTGCAAAAGTAGCCAAGGCTATACCCCTGTCGCTCCCATAGAGTTGAATGGAGAGTGGCAGCGCTGTAGTAAAGGGGGTCCGGAGATGCTGCATCTTTTTATGACCTGTGGATATGTCTAGATAGGAAAAACCTCTCTAATGGGTTAATACCAGGAAGTTCTGGCACTTAAGGATGAATAGATCCACATGCTCTTTAATTTTTATTTTTTTGGCTCATTAGGGCAGGTCTATGAAAACTGTGCATGATGTAAGTCAGTCCTGATCCATCTTGCACTAGTGCAGAATCTGACTAAAAATGTTTTTAAACCCCTAAATTTTGCTCACCTCTTGGAGATGTGTCTGCACCAAAAACTAAAATGTATGCCGGCATAAAGCTGACATGCGATGCACATCTGGTCATTGTCTGCGCAGATCTTGCTCTGCAGATTGTTGCCTTCATACTTGATAATGTATAACTATCTAAAGCAAATGTAACCAGCAGTAAGTGGAGCTGATTTTAATGCAGACGTCCATATAACTTCACAGCAACAGCTAGCTTTTAACATGAAATCCATCATGATAAACCAGGGACACTTCCTATAGATCATGGCACTGTGAATGTGGTAATCTTCTTATGTATGTTACTTTCTAAAATGAACTTTTAAAATGATGCTATTGAGCCACTCTGGGTGGCCCATCTGTGCTGTAGCTTCAAAGGCAGTCACACTGAGCAAAAGCACAGTGTAACAGCCTGTGAAGCCGTGACACATTTGGGCTCTGGTAACCCACGTCACCTGTTAATCCCCAGAACCCTTCTGGCTCATAGAATAATTTTAAAAGTTGATTTTGGAAGGAAGGAGGCCATGGATAACACATATAAGAAGATTACCACAGTCACGGTGCCTGGATCTATGAGTAATGTCCCTGGTTTATCAGGATGGATTTTGATGATAGATTACTTTTAATGAAGAAAAAAAAACACACTGAAAAAACTGTCGTAAATGTTTTGTCTCAAAATTTCTTCTATTCTTCTCTGTTTCCAGCTTGGAATATGATGAGAATAGTGCAATCGTCTTCCGGCCCAATGCAAAGGTAAAAAAAATCATTAATTGGAGAACAATACAATATAGCAATTTAATTACACTTAGAATTTATTCATTTTGACCACAATGGGATGTGACTATAGGCATATAGATTTATTACGTATCCTGCATATTCTGCAATGAATAACCAATCGATGACTAGCAGGACCCTCTCATATCAGCTGGTTGTAGGTTCAATAAAGATTTTATTAAAACAAAATATTGACATTCGTTATAAGTACTGTAATAACCATGGGACACATACATCGAATGAATATTGCAGAAACAATAATCTGAATCACACATAATTCTGGTGAAATTGAAGTATAATATCAGCTAGTTTTAGGGGCTTTAGGGTGAGTTCACACAACGGAATTAGATACAGAATAGGACACATAGAAGTGGAAGGTGGACCTGCTATGGAAATCAACAGGAAGTGAATTTTATAGGGTTTGTACCAAGTATTGTTATCGCATTGCTCTCGCTATGACTCCATTGACTATGTGAGTATTGGAACATGCCGGGCACCGCTCCGGGGTATCTCCTGCATCCTCATAGACTATGACTGAGAGTGCTGGAGATACCAGCTCAACTTGACGCTTATTGGTTAGTAAGATTCGGACACCCATTCTTGTGATTGGCGTGGGTCCAGGCATTCAGAGGTGCGACCTCATGCAGTATTGGTGATATCCTTACTCTGGGAGTAAGCCCTTTACACCTGTAAGCTATATAGCAGTGATGGGGAACCTTTTAGACATTGGGTGCCCAAACTACAACAAAAAAACACTTATTTATTTCAATGTGCCAGCACAGTAATTTAAGTAGTAATTTATTGCTACCTGTTCTACCACAACTTTCAATCATATCGGCCTGTTGAGGACAAGAAAACACTTGAAAGAAGAAGGGCAAATTTGGATTAATGTTGTAGCATCTCGCTATGTTCCACCTGTACAGGAAGAAACTTGGGGTCTAGAGGAGCTCTACAGATAATCTGCCCCTTTCCAGATGTTCTACCTCTTCCTGCAATCCCAAGCAATCAAGAATAGCACTGAGAGCAGCATTTCTTGAGTCGCCTGGGACTGCAGGATGATTTTTTGAGTGCTATGTTGATGGCTTGGGTGCCCAAAAAGAGGGCTCCGAGTGCCACCTCTGGCACCTGTGCCATAGGTTCGCCCCCACTGCTGTATAGTATTGCTGTTGAATCCGTTTCATGACCCTATAATCTATACTTGTACACATTTGTGATGGCTGTAATTGTGAATATCGCTGTTTTCTTTGTATCTTAACGGCGTCTGTTTTTGAGTCAGGTTAACACAGATGGGCTTGTACTCAAGGGCTGGTACAATTGCCTAACCCTTGCTGTGTATGGATCAGTGGACAGAGTTATTCTCAACCATGAACGAGACTCTCCTCCACCCCCTCCTCCGCCGCCGCCACCTCCACAGCACCAGCAGATGGGGCTGAAAAGGAATCCCAAGCATGGTAAGTGTGAACAGCCTGCTATTACTAACCTATCTGATATCACTTCTTCACCACTGACCAGGAACAGCTCGTTCTTGGGATAAGTACCGGATTGGTAAAGCCTTATGTAAAATGCTCTGTTCTATTATCTTTTTGAAGGAGTCTGTCAGTTGTTTCAACTCTTACAAACTGCTGAAAACTCTATATTTAATGGTGGGCATAGCAGTTGTTGTGTGTCCCAGGCTCGCTGTGCTGAATTCTCTTCCCAGTTCTTATCATTGTCTCCTGATAAGACCTAGAGCCTGGGACACTTCATACAGAGACCATCGGTAAGTGGTTATCTCAAGTTTTCAAGTTATTTCAAGCAGGGATAATGAGCTGTACAGTGGGGGTCTGACTGCTAGGTCCCCTAGAATTGGACTCCCAGCAAACTGCAGTCCCGTTCTCCCTAACGGATGCGGCGCTCAGACAAGCATGCGTGTTGCTGCTTCTTTCAATAGAATGCGAGTGATAGAAATGCTGAGCACAGCGCTATGATGTCTCCAACACTTTCATGCTCGTCCTGCTGTCGGACCCTCACTGATGACCTTGTATTCACTTGTCCTCAAAATAGAGGACAACTTGAAAACTTGAGCTAACCCCTTTAACCTTTCCAGCAGTTTTGAGTGGTCAGAACTGCCGATACTCCATCAAAATACAGATTGACCCATCGACTTCAACAACTGTGTATTTTATTAGTGCCCTGCAACATGTTCCCACAGACGACCCCCTCCCCTGCCCCCTATATTTCTTGCATAAAATAAGCCTCTTGGTTGGAGTTCTGCAATTATGGCATTGGCCTGTTTGATGATTCTTGCCTCCTTTTCTTAGTTGCGTGCTTGTGGCTACATATTGGGCTGCTTTAGGTTGCATTTGTCTTTCTCCCTTCTCAGTTGAAGAAGACAAAGAAGACCAGTACAATGGTAGTCCACCAAGACCGCAGCCAAGAGGGCCTAGAACTCCACCGGGCCCTCCGCCTCCTGATGATGATGATGACGATGATGATGAGCCAATGCCAGCTGCAGGTAGACATCTGATATTTCAATGGCAATAGCGGCTTTCACATTGATCTTTGCCCTCTCCTGCATGAAAAGGCTCGCAAAATTACTAGAAATTTTCTAGCAAATGATAGGGCGCTACTTACCCTGACTGCTGTGCAAGTAATCTGGTCCTTTCTTGAAATGCATGGGTTATCTAACATGTAGAGCATCTTCCTGCTCTGCAGCTACGAATCAAACCTAACTCTTCTGCTTGGTGTTTGCTTTGCATGTCATCCTAATTTTGCAAAAATTAATCCTTTGGAATCCTTTTGGAATAGGAGTTAATCCTTTTAGAATATTTATCATTGATAATTGCATTTCCTGTGTCCTTCTTACATCAGGAGGAGAAAAGGATGATGATCGGGAACAACAGGAAGGTTACTTCGAGCCCATATCTCCTGAGCGAGTATCTATTCACCCTGATGGCGGTTACTCTGATGAAGATGAGGGGGATGACGATCCTCAGGATGACGGCGACGAAGATGATGAAGAGGAGGATGAAGACGACGATGACCTTAATCCTGACGATGATGAAGATGACGATGAGGACGACGATGTACAGACAGGGGAAAGCATTGCTGATGAAGATGACGATGAAGAGGGCGATGAGGAAGAAATCGAAGGTGACTTTGGGCTTTTTCTTACTACATGGCTTTCCTGTGGCAGCCATACGTTACAGGGAACCTGTCGCCAGATTTTACTCCATAAAACTTCCATTCCCCCTCTGGTGGAGCATGAAATATCACTTCCACAATTCCTTCTTTTTATTTGAGATCTTACCCATTTACCAACAAAAAAATCTCCCCCAAAAACATGTCCTATTTGTCTGAGATGAGTCAAGTTTAGAGGCTGCTGGTGGAGGATTACTTCACAGTTCTGTAGTGCCTGTTAAGGTGAGAACTTGGATCTTTATCTGTAGCTCACATAAACTGCCTGTATTTCCAATTCTGTACCTCACAGAACCATAAACCTGAAAGATGAGATTCTTGTCTTTAATATAACACCATGTTGCTAGGTACCACCTACCTTAGGGGTCTTGTATTTAAAGGGTTTATGAGACCTTTTAAAGTCTTGGAGTTGTGCGCTACTACATAACCAATGCTGGCGAATGTGGTTGCAGTGTGACCCCCAAATTAGTGGTAGCCAATAATTTAAGTGTACTTGATTTCAGTGGAACCACACTTCCTTACATTAGCAAAGATTAGCAGCATGACCCTAGCAAGTTGCCTCGAAGTACTAAATTGAGGATACGTGTCCCTTTGTGAGTCAGCCATGGCTCTATACTCCAGTTAGATTTCCTAGTGCAGTTACAGAGGAGTTTGTCAATTTTGAAAATGAAAGAATCAGAAATTGAGTTTTACTTTTTAATCAAAACTTTATTTTTGGACAGCAGGTGATGATGGTTACGAACAAATCTCAAGTGATGAAGATGGAATCGCTGACTTTGAACGGGAGGCCTTTAAATATCCAAGCTTTGATATTGACTACACACCAGAGGATTTGGCTTCCGTGCCCACCATGACTTATGATCCTTATGACCGTGACTTAGGTCCCCTTCTTTACTTCAGCTGTCCGTACAGAACTGCTTTTGAGAATGAAATGAGCAAACTGCGGGATCAGGACCTGGATAAGGATACGTCTGGTGCCAGCGAGCTGTCGGTAAAGTTGCTGGAACTGCTCGATCTCTATCAAGATGACAGAGGTGCAAGGTGGGTGACTGCATTGGAAGAAGTTCCTAGCCTAATAGTGAAAGGGTTAAGTTTTCTCGAGCTTAAGCAGCCAAGTCGGGACCATCTGAGTCAATTAGTAGACTGGGCCATGCAGTCATTGGACTTACAGCTTGCGCTTCAGCAACCTATTGCATTGAATGTCCGGCAGCTGAAAGCTGGGACTAAGCTGGTGTCATCCCTGGCAGAATGTGGGAGTCGGGGTATCGAGGCTCTGCTGAAGGCCGACGTCATTGGAAAGTTGTATGAGCTCTTGTTTGCAGAGCATGTGTCCTCATCCCTCAAGCTGAACGCCTTCAAATCGCTGGACGGCATTATCAGCACAACCGAGGGAATGGACGCCTTCCTGAAAAACCCTATAGATTCACAAGGAAAGAGCAGTTACCAGAGACTCCTGGAGCTGATCCTGATGGACCAGACAGTCAGAGTCTTCACCGCTTGTTCTGCCATCCTCCAGAAATGTCATTTTTACGAAATTCTTTCTGATGTAAAGAGAATAACAGACCAGTTAGCGGAGAGCACCCCTCCACCACCCTCTGCCGACAACAGAGACCCCGATCAGGAAACACCGGCAGTGGTGGAGAGGTCAAACAGAGACTATGAGAGTGAAGAGGTTCCTATGGATATGGATCATTTCTTAGAGTCCTCTAATATAAGTGAAGGAGACTTGGAGAAACTGCTTGGTCTTATCAGTGAGATTTTTCATCTTTTGGAGACTGCACCTCACTCTATGATTCAGCCTCCTGTCAAGTCTTTCCCAACATCTGCCAGGATCACTGGACCCCCAGAGCGAGATGACCCATTTCCTATTCTGTTTAGGTAAGGTAGCATTGCCTGCAGGTGGTACATATTGCACAATTAACACAGACTTAGTATAGTAATGTGTATAAATATATGGGGGGAAAAAAAGTAGAAAATAGGAAAAATTACCTCGGTGCCAGCTCAGGACCTTGACCAAAAACCCAGCGGCACTCCAACAATTTCAGTGACAAAAATAAAGATGCTTTATTCACCGGTGGCCACCTTTCTCAAGCTCCTGTCCCTGAGAGCCAAAACATTGCCAGGTACACTGGGTGAATAAGGCATCTGTACTTTCTTCCTTGAACTCCTTGGAAAGCTGCTGATATCTATCAATCATTTTATTGTTGGTGGGTTGAGACTTCTAGCTCTCTAGAAATTTTGCGTTTTTGCTAGATAAATATCTGATTGCTAGAACTCCTACTCATCAGGAGAACAGTCTGGAATCTTATTCTTTTGAAAACTGCAGTGCTCAACCTTGTTTGCCGCTGTTTAAGTGAAGGGCATGAACAATCGGTGGATAGACACTTTAATATAGAATAAGTCTTCATAATGACAACATTTTTATTGACCAGAACCCTAGATGTGCCAGAAATTACACATACCACAAATACTGGAGACCCCTGGGCAGAGTACAAAATAAATACATCCCCTCTTCTTCCACCTCTTATCCTCCAGACATTGCTCTGCTCAGGTTCCCTACATTGGTTGTATGCATTGGCGTCAGGATCCAGAGGAGAGCAAGAGAGGAAGCAGGAGCTGTGAGTACAAAGCTTGTGACAAGTCCTCTCTGCTCCGGGTACCACACTGCTTTGGGTCCTGATGTCATTGCACACAACCAGCATCAGGACACAATGCAAAGCAGCACGAGAAGACCCGGAGCTCCCGGCCTCCTGCACTAATGGAAGTGCTGATAAGTCTTCCAGACAGCAGGGTGCGGGCTGCAATGCTTGGCTTTGTGGGCTGCGGGTTTTGCTCTCCTGCTTTAAATTGTCCTCCTAAATTTTGATTCATAAGAACAAAGAAACAGCCCCAGAACCAGATCATTGCTTGTGATGTAAATTTTACCACCTCTCTCCTTCTTCCAGGTACCTCCACCATCACCAGTTCCTGGAGTCGGCCACGGTACTTCTATCTTTACCAGGGACTAGTTCCCATCCCGGCATTGTGAACTCTATTCGGGAGACGCTACAGTTCCTGGCACAGTCTCAGAAAGGACTCCTGTTTCTTTTATTCGAGAATGAAGCCACAAATCTGATCGCCAGGGCTTTTTGTCAGGTGTCTGACCAAGATCAAGACGACAATCTGCAGTCAGATGGGAACAGTGAAGACTCGTGTGCCTTGTGGCTTTTGCACGCCACCCAGGCTCTGCAGTACATCTCTGAGCTTTTTCATCACTTCCAGCATTGTAGTGCCACGGAGGAGGCTGACCACGCCAACCTGCTGGGAATACTGCACAACCTCTACCTTATCTCCTTCAATCCCATCGGCAGGTCTGCGGTGGCTCACGTCTTTAGCCTCGACAAGAACCTGCAGTGCCTCATTACCTTAATGGAGATCTGCTCTAAGGAAGCGCTTGGGTAATTTGCTTCCTTTAAAATTTAAATGCTTGTCACATGTAGAAGGATAGTATAATATCTACTCAGACATAGGAACACATTTATATCAATAATATGCAAGGGACCTATCAATCATGGATAGACCTTTAATACTTCTTCTTTGTCAAATTTGGGTAAATCTTCCCTTTCAATAATCTCGCAGTTTGACGAGTTAATGAATGGTGTTTTTGTTCCCCAGGTTTACATTGAAGATGTCATTAAAAGGAACCTGTCACAAGATTTTGCCCTACTAAACTAGCGGCCCCCTCATGAAGGGCATGAAATGTTCTTTCTAGAATTCCCTCTTATGTGAAATCTCACCTATTTACCATATTAAAAAAAACTCTTCCAAAGTCATCAGAAAATTAGCAGAAAACTGTCACCTTTTGCCTCAGGTGAGTCAGGCTGAGAGGCTCAGAGTTGTGTTATCTTAGATGCCAATATCTTGGGCTCAATACTAGTTAGAATCATGAAGAAACGGCATCAGGAATGTGGCTGTGAAATACAGAAGTAGAGATACGGTAAATACAAGTAAATTTATAGTTGGGAAACGGCTGCAGATAAAGATACAATTCTCAGCTTTTTCTGTACTGATTGTATCTTCAGTTCTGTACATCCCAGAACCACATACTTGAAGCAATTTAAAACATGAGATACCAGAACATGGATCCAGCTAATATACAACCCAAAATATAGTTGTCTAAAGTGACTCTCCAACCAGCTTTTGAGCCTGAGATGAGTCATCCTGGAAGGCTGGAGTGGTGGTGTCCTTTCATGTGCCCATGTATTGTTCTATATAGTACTATGGTACTGGGCATGTGATATCATATCAAAGTAAAGAATCTCCTCCTCTTTGAAGAAACACCCCAGTTAAAGTTAATTCATTGAATAATGCCTGGGGCAGGACCTGAAGGGAGGAGCAGGACTCATTGTATTCGTAGATCCTGAAGTCCTGCTCCTCCTTTCAGGTATAATTCAATGTATCGGATGTGACCGGAGTGTTCCTTTATAATCGTATCAAGTCTTTTGTTCTGTGAACTACAGAGACTGAGATACAGGGAGTTAGTTCAGAATTTAATCTTTATCTGCATCTTGCAATCCACACTATGAATATACCTACCGTAGCTCACAGTATTACTACATAAAATTCTCCTCTTTAATGTGATACCATAACCTTGGTTCTAGGTACTGTAGAAGCCAAGATATAAGTGTGTAAAGTGATACTCCCATGCAGGCTCTAAACCTGACTCCTCTCTGAAAAAATATGACTCTTCCCTGATCATTGTCACATGACTTTGGAGAAATTTTTCTTTTTATAGGTAAATAATGGTTGAGCTTTTACATAAGAGGTAATTCTAGAAAGGACATTTCATACCTTACCTGAGGGTACGGTGACACGCTATGCTGCGTTTCCAAGCACTGTGCTAGCTCAGGGAGCTGTGCCTCGGTCCTATCTGATTTTGCATGTGATTGCTAACCGATCACATGCATTTCACGGCAAATGCATTTGGGCTAAGGCATCCCCCCACGTAGGGGTTGTGCTACATGTGACTGCACCCTGACGGGGATTGCTACTGGCGGGTTTATCTCAAAGCACAAATTTCCATTGTGTCTGTTGCTTTTAATCTCTCCTGAAGTATAGGGTGAGGGCTATATAGTATCTTTTTGACCATGATGCCTTTGTGTGTGAAAATCCCTTTGTCGTCCTGCAAAGTCTCATCTGATTTAAATAACAGGGGTAACGTTTCATCACAAGCGCCACCACAGCACTCGCTGTGTCACATTGGTTGTTATATTGCAGGGCGATTAGTCAATACTCAGATCTGTTGTGTCTCTTAATCGCCTACATATCTATTGATCAGCGGCCACCGACTGAACATTTGTGACTACTTCTTTCAGGGATACAAAATCCAAGAAATCTGTGGCTTATAACTACGCCTGTCTCCTTGTGCTGCTGGTAGTACAAACCTCAAGTGATGTCCAGATGCTGGAAACTCACTCTGCTCCATTAGTGAAGCTGTGCAAGGGGGATGAGAATAACGCCAAGCTACAAGGTAAGAGCTGACACATCCTGGTTATTGCCATACATAATGTTCTCTATAATTATATAATAATGTTTCTAATGCTTTCTCCTTCTGTAATTCCCAATTCACTCTTATCACTTTAAAGGGTTGTCCGGGCTTTAATTAAATGTTAGGGGGGTTATAAAAACAATAATAATCTTATACTTCCCATCCCTGCCTTGTCCCTGTTTGTTTACAGAGGCCGGAGCTCCTGAATAGTCACTGCCGTGCACCTAATACAGTATCAGTTTCCAATTACAGGCGGTCCCCTACTTAAGAACACTCGACTTACATACGACCCCTAGTTACAAACAGACCTCTGGATATTGGTCATTTATTGTACAGGCGGTCCCCTACTTAAGGACACCCGACTTACAGACAACCCATAGTTACAGACGGACCCCTCTGCCCTATGTGACCTCTGGTGAAGCTCTCTGGATGCTTTACTATAGTCCCAGACTGCAATGATCAGCTGTAAGGTGTCTGTAATGAAGATTTATTGATAATTCTTGGTCCAATTACACCAAAAATTTTGAAACTCCAATTGTCACTGGGGCAAAAGAAAAAAAATTGTCTAGAACTTCCATTATAAAATATACAGTTTCGACTTACATACAAATTCAACTTAAGAACAAACCTCCAGACCCTATCTTGTATGTAACCCGGGTACTGCCTGTACTTTAGCCTTAGACTACAATAAACAGCTATAACAGTTATCACAGGTCTCTGTAATGAAGCTTTAGTGTTACTCCTGGTTCTTATGACAACCCAAGATTTTTGAAATCCAATTGTCACAGAGACCAAAAAAGTTCTGTCTGGGATTACAATGATAAAATACAGTTCCGACTTACATACAAATTCAACTTAAGAACAAACATACAGACCCTATCTTGTATGTAATCCGGGGACCGCCTGTATTTAGTTTTATTGAAGGTATGACAGACAAATACTACACACATCAGATGAAAATGCAACATGATTGAAGATGGATCTGCAATCACTGTACCTGGGGTAATACATAAGTGACAATATTGTACACAATATTGAGAAGCCATCACCTGGCGTAAAAAAAGTAGATCTCTCGAAAACAGTGCTGAGAAGTGCAACCATTAAACGTAAGCCCATTAAAGGGAACATCTAAGGAACCACAAAAGGACAACACATAGACAGGGGAGACGCTGCATCACTTTCAATGTGTATCAGGGGAAGTAGTCGGGAAGGAAGTGTTGGCCTCTGTAAACAAACAGGGACACGGCAGGGACAGGTGGCGCCATGTAGGTATAAGATTTTTATTGTTTTTATAACCCCCAGACCTGATATAAATTTATCTTCATGCCCGGACAACCCCTTTAATTGATATTATGTAAATCAATTTAATGTGCTTCCTTTTTAGAGCTTGCAAAGTGGCTGGAACCATTGAAAAGTTTTCGATTTGAGATCAGTTGCATCCCAGGTCTTATTGACTATATCAAACAAGTAAGTGACGCGATTGTATTAGCAGCTTGGATTTTGTGCAAAAGTTTACTTTCAAGCAGGTAGTTACTACAAGGGGATCCCCCAAGTGAATCCAGGTGATTAGGGGATAATTTTCTGATCAGTCAGGAGCCCAAGTTCTGGCAACCCTCGCTGATTGCTAAAATGAGACCCCCACAGATTATACTTCCTGCTACTTCATTCAATGCTATGGGAGTAACAAGTATCACAGCTTTCTGTGTAGTGTCCACAACCTTAGGCACCTACACTGAGCATCAGATTTGGATCATGAAGCAATGTAAGGAAGTGGAATCCGATTACTATTTTTTTAAAAATCTGTGCACGTTCAAATAAATGCAAAGTCAATTTTAGTTGAGATGTGTAATTTGTGTTGTCACTTTAGAACCTGGACAACCTGATGGCTCCGGAAGGTGTGGGACTGCTGACAGCTCTCAGGGTACTCTGCCACGTTGCTTGTCCTCCTGCTCCTGTGGAAGGTAGGTATATTTTTGTTATGCTAGTAAAAAAAAAGGTGTGTGTGTGTGAAGTCAGTGTGAGATTTATGTTCATGAATATTTTCCCCATTACAGGGCAACAGAAGGACTTGAAGTGGAATCTGGCTGTCATTCAACTCTTCTCCGCCGAGGGTCTCGATACCTTCATCCGAATCTTACAGAAGATGAACAGCATTCTCATCCAGCCGTGGAGGCTTCACGTTAACCTCGGGACAACCCTGTACAAAGCAATAACCATCTCTTCAGCTCGCTGCACTCTATCGTTGCTTAAGACGATGCTCACAGAGCTCTTAAGAGGAGGCTCCTTTGAGTTTAAGGATATGCGGGTGCCGTCCACTCTGGTCACCTTACACATGCTGTTATGCTCTATTCCGCTAACGGGAAGGCTGGACGGAGAGGAGCAGAAAATCCAGAGTGATATCATAGACATCTTACTGACATTTACCCAAGGAGTTAATCGGGCATTGACGATCTCAGAGGAGACTCTGGCAAACAATACTTGGTCATTAATGCTTAAAGAAGTGCTTTCCTCTATTTTAAAGGCACCTGAAGGTTTCTTTTCTGGGCTGGTCATTCTGTCCGAGCTCCTTCCTTTCCCACTGCCAATGCAGACCACTCAGGTGAGTGTCAGGTGGGATTATCTGATCTCTTTATTGCACCTATGTCATTCATTAGAATCACATTTTGTGATTTTTCTTTCAGGCTATTGAACCGCAGGACATTGCGGTGGCTTTGAACACCCGGAAGCTGTGGAGCATGCATCTACATGTCCATGCCAAGCTCCTGCAGGACGTGGTCAGATCCTTCTCTGGGAGCTCATGCCAACCTCTGCAGCAAATGATCAGACGGGTCACCGTTCAGTTGTGTGACTTGGCCTCCCCCACCGCTCTCTTAATCATGCGCACAGTCCTGGATCTAATTGTGGAAGACCTGCAAAGGTAGGTCACACATCTTATAAATTGATTCATTATATTAATCCCTGGTTGTGAAAGGCTTACTTTTGGCATTCAAAAGTTATACCCTATTCTGTTGGGTGGGTCCAATGCAAAAAAACATGAGACTCAATGCCTGCAGTTATCCCTGCCCCTAGTCTTTCCGTATGATTCAAACTCCTACATTGTTCCATTCACTTCTGAGTGACTTAGGTACCACAGGAAATAAATGTAACATTCGTTGTGCACTTTTAATAATGGATTTGAGAAAATGGCCGCTTTCTTTCCAAAAAACAGCCTGATCAGTTTTTGTGCTGGTATTGCCGCTCAGCTCTGTAAAAATGAATGGAACATAGGTGCAGTATCATCCCTCTCCATAGTTAGGAGAGGATCTGTTTTTGGAAGAAAGCAGCCATGTTTTTTCATCTACGGACAACCCCTTTAATGTGGAGCACTTGGGACACTTAAAACCCATCTTGGTGTGAGGAAATAGAATGAGAAAGTATTCGGGTTACCCCCTTACACAGGATGTGGGATTAGGAGGTGATCGGTAAGGGTCCAACTGCTGGTTCCCCGGCGATTCGAAGAATAGAGGTTCCATTCTTACTAATCGGTGAAGCGGCCCAGACCCATTCACTGTATGGGAGTGGTGGAGATAGTTAAGCAATCTTCATCCAATTTTTAGGCAATGAGTGGAGCCTCACAACACCCATTAGTAGAAACTGGACCCCATTCTCCGGATCACAGGGGTCCCAGCAGTCTAAACCTCTAAATTTCATGATTTTTGCAGTAGCAGGAGACTTCAAGTCTTGGCAGTTCATGACCCGGCTCAGTTCTTTAGTTTGAAACTTTGTTCAGATTTGTGATATCTTGTTGTTGTTTCAGTCCCGCAGAAGACCAGGAGAAGCAAGTCACAGGTCAGACGGCTCGGCTGCTCGCTCTTCTCGACTCTCTAGCTGCCCACAGAGCCTGCAAAGTAGCAATTCTACACCTTATAAATGGAGGGAAAGGCGACGAGCGATATGCTGAAGTTTTCCAAGAGCTCCTGACGTTAATGAAGTCTGCAGGAGACAATGTCATCCAGCAGCAGTGCGCCGAGTATGTGGCGTCCATCGTGCAGTACCTCTGTGACCAGGTACTCTCATCTCTCTCCTCTCACCATGTAATGGCTTCAGACAGGAGCATTGATTTTTTTATATTAAATTGTTTGTTTTTTTGTTTTTTTAGGACATTGCCCTCATCTTACCCAGCTCAGGGGAAGCTCCGGCATCGGAAGTGGATCAGCTCTCTAACTCAGTGCCCAGTAAAGATCATCTTCCTTCCATATGCGATTGCTTAATGGAGACCTTAGCCAACAATGACAGCAGCTATTCTACACTTCTTACCTGTATCAGGACTATGATGTTCCTCTCGGAGCATGACTTTGGCTTCTTTCATTTGAAGAGGTAACGTGGAAACCCATAGGAACGTTTTAGCTCGTGGGAATGTTTAAGGGTTCGTGTAGGGGGTTAGGAGGGTGGACTTACAGAAGCACTACAGCTGTAAATGCCTATGTGTGACCATTCAGTTAACTGATTTTATATTGTTCCAGTAAATCCGAAATGCAGCACCCATACAGATGCACATTTAAATGGGTTGTCCACTTTCCGTAAATAATATTTTTTTGTGTAATTATACAATTTTTGAATATTATATTCATTCCTCCCGATACCATAGACTTCTGCTTGCTGTTATTCTATAAGAAACTTCTATGTTTGCTTCCTGTGGATACAAACAGGTCCCTAGTCATGTGATGTCACACAGGTGCACAAGCCATTATATCCCTGGTCATGTGATGTCACACAGATGGATGAGCCGTTATACCCCTGGTCAAGTAATGTCACGCAGTTGCAAGGCTCATTACAGAAAGTAATCAGAGCTGAGTGATGTAAACGAGCCGTGTACCTGTTTGACATTACATGATCTGGGATCAGTGTCTGTCCACAGGATGTAAACAATAAAGCTTCCTGTAGAATGACAGCAAGCAGAGATCTAGAAAACCACAAGCAATAGATACAGAAAGTATTTTTGGAAAGTTGTATAACTTGCACAATATCAATAGCTTTTCTAATGCATTGTACAGAAACCTCAGTATGTGTCCATTTCAGAATTTATGGAACACCAGACCTTAATAGGCCATCTACCACCAGGATGAAGGATTGTAAACCTAGCACACTGACATACTGGTGTATGGCCCCTCTGATAGGATCTGCTCTTCTTTAAGCTTCTTATGCCTTTGTTTAAAAAAAAAAAAACATTTATAATAAAAACCTTGAGCGCCTCAGGCACATAACAGCTATGTAGCCCGGAGCCCCTTGGGCTCATTTGCAGAATGTTTAAACCATTGTTTAAAAACAATGGCCTATAAGACTTAACCCTTTAAGCCACTAGGATGTTGGGGAACATCATGGTGGGCTTTGGTTTCGGCCACCATGACTTTCCCCAATGTCTTGGGGTAGGGCAGCATGATGGCTCAGTAATTATCATTACAGCCTTGTAGCGCTGGGGTCCTGGGTTCAAGTCCCATCCAGGTCAACATCTGCAAAGAGTTTGTATGTTCTCTCTGTGTTTGTGTGGGTTTCCTCCCACACTCCAAAAACATACTGGTAGGTTGATTAGATTGTGAGCCCCATTGGGGACAGGGACTGATCTGGCAAGCTCTGTGCAGCGCTGCGTAATATGTAGGCGCTATATAAATAAAGGATTTATTATTATAGGGGTCGCACAGGCTCAGAAGCAGAAACTGTGCTATCCGTGCTGGAGGCCGGCTGTACGTGAACCTCCATTTTGTTTTAATTCTTGTGAGATGCTTAAAGAAGAGCAGATCCTACCAGAGGGGGCACACACCAGTATGTTAGTGTGCTTGGTTTACAATCCTTCATCCTGGTGGTAGATGTCATTTAAAGGGGTTGTCCGAGACTTGTTAAAAAAAAACAAAAGGTAGCCGGAGGAGGCTGCTTAATAAAATAAAGATGTACTTACCTTCCGGTGCCCTCCTGCGCTGCTGTCGCTCCGGTTCATGCGCTATGTAAACAAACATGGCCGCGGGAGCAGTGCTGGATTCAGCTGCCGGCCAGCCATGCCTACCCGGCCACATTCACAGCATTGTATATGCGGGACGGATGGTTGTCTGGTCCGGCCGGAAGCTGTATCCAGCACTGCTCCCGCTGCCATGTTTGTTTACGTGTCGCGCATACCAAAGCGACAACAGTGCGGGACACCCGGAGGGCGCGGAAAGGTAAGTACATCTCTATTTTATTAAGAAGCCCCCTCCTGGCCACTTTTTTTTTTTTTTTTTTTTTTTTTTCTAAATTCTTATTTTTTATTATTATTATTATTTATTATTATTATTATTATTAGTCTCAGACAACCCCTTTTAACATTAGCACTGCAAGTGATTGTGTATCAGCTTCCAATCTGTGGCTGCTGCTGACACCTAGTGGTTAGTTCAAAAACTGCGGCACGATTCCACAAGCAAACAAAAATATGGATTTTTATTCTTTTTTTCTTCAGCTCCCTCAGGAAACACAACGCTCTCTTCCTCCTCCTGAAGCGAATAGTTTGTGGGTTTGGAAAAGACACCGGGGAATTGGCCTCATCGTTCTTGGACTTTATGCGGCAGATACTGAATTCTGATCCACTGGCAAGTGAACTTCATATCCCCTTCAGTGTTGTAGTTTTACTTAGTAATTAGTTTTGTGTAGAGACTTATTTGGGTGCTGAATTGCTATATATTTTCTTTGGAACTATAGATTATATTCTATTGGTGTAGTAAACTCTAGACATTTAGTGCCTATGTAAAAATTAAGCAAATTATGAAGAGGGGAAGTGACTTAAAGAAAATCTACCATCAACCAGGCACCGTGACTGTGGTAATCTTCCCAAATTTATTGATGACTTCCTTCCGCTAAATCAACTTTAAAAATTAGCCTAAAGATAAAAATAAGCCTGAAGGGCTTGTAACTGTGTGACTGTGAACTGTGTAACAGCCTGGGAAGCTACAAACACAAAGAGGCTCTGGTGATGCCCCCAGAACATTTCTTGCTTATTAGTATAGTAATAAAACAAGTTGATTTTAGAAGGCAGGAGGCCATGGATAATAAATATAAGAAGATTATCATAGTCCCGGTGCCTGGGTCTAAGAGTAATGTCCCTGGTTTATCATGATGGATTTTAATGGTAGATTTCCTTTAAGTGTTATGTTAGGGATCTATCACTGACCTAAAGATTTACTCCTGTAAGGGGGTTGTCCCAAATTTGTTATTTAGCATTTTATTTCGTACAGGATTAGTGTTGATGATATCCACTCCCTTATCCTTTAATCACCAGAATGGATATTCCAACAGTGTGATAGAGAATGAATGGAGCTGCTGGATCTGTGCCCCATTCATTAGGGCAACCCAGGCCCCCCTCCCCTTTTGGAGGTCAGACCCTCCATTATCCCCTTTCTTGTGGATTAGACACTGGTTTAACCCTCTGGCTGTCATTCTGTAGACGTGCGGAGAAGATGGAGGGATGATGGAAGTGGATGGCGCTCACCACTCCAAGACTCTCGGTTTTGGTGCTGGTGAAATGAAGCAGCTGCTACTCAACAAAGACGACCCCTCGCAGAACCTCCTGCTGGACCTGGAGAAAATCGTTCTGGTAAGTTATGGATTCTTTCCTTTTTACATCTATCACACGGTCCTTTCTCAACGTCTGTGCTGATCGCACCTATATCTGTGTTTCTAGGAGCAATCCAAGGACGACGACAGTCTGGAGTCTTTACAGGACAACGTTGCAGGATTCCGGCAGATAATTGATACAGCGAAAGAGTCGGCGCCAGCAAGTGACCAGGATGTGGAGCCAGTGCTGCCAGCTGGAGACTCCCTGCAGAACCTATTCAACAACAGGTAACACAAAGAATTCATTTTCCCAAAGAATTCCACTATCCACGTATAGTGGAAAAAAAAAAAAACTTGAATAGCCATGTCCAGCTATTGAGCTGATTCCTGGCGGACGCACATGCTCAGTTGCCCTTCCCACTGGCTGGATACTCTGTTCACTGTGGAGCAGCCAATAGAAACTGCAGAAAATGTAGTACATGGTGATTATAACTGTGTAGTGTTATCCCTCAATGAAGGAGCGGGGTGCTAGATTAAATGTTGGCAGAGGGAAAGGAGACTTATTCTCCCAGCATCACACAGCAGCTGCCGGGGGAGGACACACATGGTTCTGTAGTTATACAACAGATGTAATTCTTATCTTTTAATATGATACCAAAATGATCTTACTATGTACTATAGAGCCAAAGATAGGGCCGCCTCTAAACTTGTCTCATCTCGGGAAAAATATGACTCTTCTCTGCTCATTTTCACGTGACTTTTGAAAAGATTTCTTCTAGGTAAATGTGTGAGAGGGAATTCTACACAGGACATGTCATACCCTGATGGTGTCTAGTAGTTTAATGGAGTAAAATCTGGTGACTGTCATTAACCGACTTGATTTTTGATCTTTTTCTCTCTTCTTCTGTAGGACGGTGTACATTCTAGCAGAGGTGATGGACGAGCAGTTGAAGTCTTTCTCCTTTTCACCCTTCCAGCCTGAAGAAGCAGATGTTGATCTAGACTTGGTATGAATGGCTCCATTCTACTATAACTCTCCAGCCTATGACATGAACACACCTGAATGTTGTGGCTGCACACTGGAGGCATAATATGAGGCCTATGGGTTTTCATTGCAGGTGAAAGTGGATTTAATTGACCTTTCTGGTAAATGCTGCAGCGATTTTGACTTAAAAGCAGAACTGGAGAAATCCTTCTTGTTGGAGCCATCATCACCAGGCCGGACAAAAGCTTCCAAAGGGTTCAAACTCGGAAAACACAAGCACGAGACCTTTATTACCAGGTGCGTTTTTCTTTCAGCTCCTGCTTGTAAACTTATCAGGTTAAGGGGGTTCCAGATTAGTTCACCCCCACAGATTAGATGTTCTAAGGAGATGATAAACAGTGCCGTTCTCTGTGTAGTGGTCAGACTAGGTTAATGCAGATCGGTTTTCAATTCATTTGATTGGAAACTGCGCTGTAGGGACTTAGTTCAGCCACTATACAGAGAACGGAGCTGTCTGCTTCTCTTTCCAGTCTGTATAGCTCTTATTGAAGACATCTGATCTGTGGGGGGGTCCTAGGTGTTGGACCACCATTAATCTGATATTGGCTTCCTATATTTTGTCTGTGGAACGATTTGTAATTAGTTGTTTAAACTGCGTCTTCTACTTCTTTTTAATAGCGGTAAATCTGAATACATTGAACCAGCCAAAAGAGCCCACTTTGTGCCCCTGCCCCGGGGGAGGGGCAGAGGAGGGTTCGGGCAAGGCATGCGCCCCCATGATCTGTTTAGGCAGAGGAAGCAGAACACAAGCCGCCCTCCTTCCATGCATGTGGATGACTTTGTGGCTGCTGAGCGGAAGGAGGTTGTACCTCAGGTTGGAATTCCTCAACCCAAGAGACCTCCCAAAGTCACCCAGAAGGTTTCCTCTCGGGGGGGATTTCCTGGGAACCGCGGTGGCAGAGGGGCCTTTCACAGCCAAAGCAGATTCTTCACCCCTCCTGCTCCTAAAGGTGGGTTGCAGCTATTTATCTCTTCAATGAACTTGTCAATGCACAGTAAAGTATTTGTAGCCTAAATTTGGTATTTGGTTTTTGTATTTTTAGTTAACTACAGTCGTCGTGAAGGCGTTCGTGTCTTAAACTGGGCGGCTCAGGCCGCCCCACGAGCGACATATGTGGAAAGCAGAGGAGCCCAAAGCAACTTCGATAGAGGACCCCTGCCTTCTCTCAGGCAGAGCTCTGCAGGTCAGTACTTTTTATAACACCTTGTGGATCTCCAAATTTCCATGAAAATTTATATATTTGATATAATAAACTGTATAGAACTGTATGTTGCCCATATATGGAGGGTAGAAGTAGTAGTATGGTGCTGTGCCCATATATACAGGATAGGAGTAGTAGTACTGTGCTGTGCTCTTATATACTGGATGGGAGTAGTAGTATTGCACTGTGTCCAAATATGCAGGATAGAAGTAGTAGTATTGCACTGTGTCCATATATGCAGGATAGGAGTAGTAGTGCTGTGCAGTGCCCATATATACAGGATAGGAGTAGTAGTACTGCGCTGTACCCATATATACAGGGTAGGAGTAGTAGTACTGTGCTGTGCTCATATATACAGGATAGGAGTAGTAGTACTGTGCTGTGCCCATATATACAGGATAGGAGTAGTAGTACTGTGCTGTGCCCAAATATACAGGATAGGAGTAATAGTACTGTGCTGTGCCCATATATACAGGATAGTAGTAGCAGTACCGCGCTGTGCCCATTTATACAGGATAGGAGTAGTAGTACTGTGCCCATATATACAGGATAGGAGTAGTAATACTGTGCTGTGCCCATATATACAGGATAGGAGTAGCAGTACCGCGCTGTGCCCATATATATAGGATAGAAGTAGTAGTACTGTACTGTACCCATATATACAGAATAGGAGAAGTAGTACTGTGCTGTGCCCATATATACAGGATAGCATATAAATTAAAGGCACATATTATGACGGGAATACCCCTTTAGTAATTTTGAATGTCCCCCCACACATGACCTTACAATCTGGCTTCATATTTTCTCATCAGGTTACCGTCCAAACCCTCGTGAGCGAGTGGCCAGGGGTCGTGGTGGTGGTCTCGGACCATCCTGGACAAATGCTGCAGGAGGTGGAAACGCTTCACGTGGAAAATTCCTTGGAGGAAATGGCAGCAGAGGACGTCACGTACGTTCCTTCACCAGATAGAAGGGGCGCTGCTGGACATGTTATATATGTGAATATTTGGAGATAATTTTGGAAAAAGAGATACAGCACTGAGCACCAATGGACAACACGGTGTGGAAATGGCCGCACCATCCAGTATTGGGCCTGATAGTAAATGTATTTTGATACACATGTTCCATGTCAAAGTACAAAGCATTTTATTTTTTATGTACAGTTTAGTCATTTTTCTGTGTTGTCTTTATTTCTTTTGGTTCATTTTCTTTTGTAATAAAATGCTAAAATATAATACGTTGCTCTATTTGAGTAAGGGAGTAACTTTGTATGATATATGCTGTTGGGAAATGGTGTATATCCTTAGGGTGTTTACATGATTTGTTGTTCACAATCGAATGAAAGGGAATCTGTCAGCAGTTTTGACCATTCATGGCTGCAAACAGTGTTGGATATTGTCCCCGAAGATCTGTGTCACCTTTTGTTTATGCTAGTGGTGATAGGACTGTAAAAAGTGAAATTAGACCTGCCGCCCAAAGCTGAATTTTATCAGCTTGAAGAGCTTTCCGCTCACTGCACTGTGCAGCTCCATAGCCCCTCCCCTCTTCTATGAGCGGGAGCTGTAGCAGGAATTTGGTTGGATACTTACAGCTTAGCAGAGGGGAGGGGCTGTGGAACAGCTCATTACAAAGAGCAAAAAGCTCTTCAGGCTGAAAGTCCCGCCCAGAGCACTTACAGGAGCTCAAAAACCTGTGACTTTTCACAGTCCTGCTGCTACTTATAACTCGCACAAAGGTGTGATTACACAGCTCACCAGGGCCTATAGCTAGCACCATACTGATCATAGACTCTCTTTGGTTAGGATTGTTTATGATACCGTTTTGTAATGTGGATGTGTCTCTTCTGGTGGTGAGGCCTTTACTAATTCTTTCTATCCTTGAAATACAATGTAACATGTATAATGGTGGGTGGTTTGCGCCAATCCAGTACATCCCACCTGACCATAAAGGGCCTCATTAGCTTATTGGGCCAAACTAGCATTACTCAACAATCTATGTGTGCACAAGATGTTCCATCCACGATGGCAATGGATAATCGACAGTGTAACCTACCTGTGTGGGTGTAACTTACTGAGGGTTAAAAATATACACATTCACTTTCTTAAAGGGGACTCTATATATTCAGGGTCTTCTATTATAGAACATAGGCTGTAGAGGAAAACCTCTGTAGATGCTGCACCATGAGTGGGAGCCCCTTAGATTATGGTGACCTCTCTGGTTCTCCTCTTGAGGCTCTCCAGGCGGGTTACAGGAAGGCTGCTGGAGGCATCGCTGGTCTTTGTTCTGCAGTCTCGCTTGGCGCCTTTCAGCAGTTCTATCAGTTCTCTCTGCTCCAGGTTCGCCTGCTCCAGGTCCTGGCGATGTTGTCTCTCTGAAGCCACCAACGTTCGCACATCTGATAGGAGCCGTGACATCTGACTCTGACGGAATAAATGGAATCAAAACCAGTGTATAAGAAAAACTGTTAACTTCCTGAATTGCTAAAATCCTTATGTCACCTATTCGCAGGTGAGGGTCCGGCCTGCTTAGTTCCCCAGTGAATGGAGTCCCGTTCTAATGGATAGGTGGAGCAGCAGGTCGAGTATGTGTTCTGTCACTACATTCATACATAGTATGAGAGCTTTAGAAATCGCAGAGCACAGCGCTTGGGTATCTCTGGAACTCCCATATACTGTAAGTGCCAGTGATACCTGAACGCTGTGCTCAGCATTTGAGTATTGAATCGAACGGCAGATGTATGCCGATAGCTTTGCTCCATCCAATAGTGAGAACAGGATACGGTTTTTGAGATTGGTGGCAGTCCCAGCAGTTGGGCATAGGTCATAACTTCCTATGTTAGTATTTAACGGATTCCCGACCACTTTAATATTTACAACAGGCAGATTTAGTTCCTGAACATCGTGCCACAGTATATTTACTACTGGGCAGCCAAAGGTCAGGAGAAGACTTCTCTCATACACAGCGCTTAAACAGAGCGATCACAGCACAGCCACACAGTAACTGCATAGTACTACTGCACAGTAACTCCACTTACAGACATAGAGATAATAGTAAAGTCCCCTAAAGTCTATTCTGACCTTTGAGGGACCTAAAGTAAAAAAGTAAAGTAATACAAGATAGGTTTCAAAGGTTTGTTCTTAAGTTGAATTTGTATGCAAGTTGAAACTATATATTTTATAATTGTAGATCCAGACAAAATCTTTTTTTTGCCCCAGTGATAATCCTTGGTCCAATTGAAACTCCAATTATCAATAAAGCTTCACCTTACAGCTGATCATTGCAGTCTGGGACTATAGTAAAGCATCCAGAGAGCTTCATCAGAGGTCACAGTGGGCAGAGGGGTCCGTCTGTAACTAGGAGTCGGGTGTCCTTAAGTAGGGGTCCGCCTGTACATTTAAAGAAATATGTACCCCAAAAATAGTTTTTTCCAGCATCACCCTATACACCACCCAAATAGTCTAAAACAAACATATATATCAAAATTTGCAGCATAAAATGCCAAACACCTCTTGCACACGACCGCTGTGAGCGTTGTGATCTGGCTGCAAAATTTGTTGTGATAATGGTCACCGTACAGGTCTATAGCATCCGGTCACAGGGTCTCACCACCTGCGACTGAGCCTGGCAGCCACTATGCAAAATATGGGACTTGTATTTTAGCAGAATATGGCGGCGGGTGCTTGGCTTTTCATGGAGAGGGGAGGGGTGAGAAGCGATGTGCTCACCCCTCCCTTCCCGGCTGTGTGTTGGCCGTCTAAAAGCCTCATTTAAATTGCCGTTGTTGCTCAGCTTCAGCTCCGTTTTGTCCAATGTATCTACGTTTTTCTTCCATTTTGCCTTAGTCTCCGCAAAAAAAAAAAAAAAACTGAATGTTTAACATTACTTTGAAAACATCACACCTGGTTTTTCAGCCTCACCTGTAAATATTAAAAAAAAAAGAGAAAACTCCTGGTTCAAATGAATAACACTGCGGATGAAAGATGACATCTCCAGTCGTGTAGTGGGGTCACAGCACATGCAGGCCCTATATCCTGCCATTACCCCGAAGAGCTTCTATATTAATACTTCCTTTATATAGCGCACACAGATTACGCAGCGCTGCACAGAGTTTTCCAAATCGGTCCCTGTTCCCATGGGGCTCAAAATCTACTCAACCTACCAGTATGTTTTGGAGTGTGGGAGGAGGACCCGGAGGAAACCCACTCAAACACAGAGAGAACATACAAACTTTTGCAGATGTTGACCCCAGAATTTGAACCCAGGTCCCCAGCGCTGCAAGGCTGTCATGCTAACCACTAAGCCACCGTGCTGCTTTTATTAACTCAGGATGGAGAAGTCTGCGGATACATGTGGGTGTCAGGGCTCACAGCCCCTCTATCATCTAATTGTAAGGATAGGTCATTGATAGAAACAAATTGAAATATTCTAAAGTGGAAGTAGACCTAAACATACCTTCAGTTCCTCTATCTCGGCCTGTAAGAGAGACTCTTTCTGCACCATGTGTCGTCTCTGTGAGTCAAGTCTAGATTCCATCTCTTGCTTTGTTTCTTCGACTCTGCATATCATCTCCGACCTGAAGAAGACATGTAAGTACAGTAAGGGCATAGTATACGCCTCCCATACAGATTACAGGCAGTCCCCGGGTTACCTACAAGATGGGGTCCGGAGGTTTGTTCTTAAGTTGAATTTGTATGTAAGTAAAAACTGTATATTTTACAGTTGAAGTTCTAGATACTTTTTTTTTTGTCCCACTGACAATTGGAGTTTAAAAAATGTTGCTGTAATGGGACCAAGGATTATCAATAAAGCTTCATTACAGACTCCTTACAGCTGATCATTGCAGTCTGGGATTATAGTAAAGCATTCAGAAAGCTTCACCAGAGGTCAGAGGGGTCTGTCTGTAACTATGGGTTGTCTGTAAGTCGGGTGTCCTTAAGTAGGGGACCGCCTGTATATTCTGTGCCACACAAGGATCAAGACAACTGACTCTTCAGTACCACCATGGGGAGGGGATAAGTGAGTGTTAGCAGCTAAGTCTACACTTAGCGGACCAAATAGAAAATTACAGAGGGGAAACTGATGGAAAATGTACATTACAATAGAGAAGTGTTACTTCTCATTGACATACAATGGACTTCCGATCTACTCAAATATTGTTACGCTAGGAATACAATCTGGGTCGCATACAACCAAGTTACTAATCATAGATAATTGTTAATAATAGATCTGGTCTGGGTCAGGCACATTCAGTGACTTGTGTGTATGACGGGTATTACCTTAGAAGTTCCAGCTCGGTCCTGAGTTCAGCGATACAATTATGGTGTAAGTCCTCCGCACTTAGGATGGCGTATCCACAGCCATTGGGACATTCCCGGCTGCGATGCTCACACACCGCCAGGTGACTATCCAGATGTCTTCTCTCAAACTGGACGGGGCAGCCTAACACAAGAGAGAAGCTCATAGAACATCACTTAGAACTAGAATGAATTCAGGCAATGGGGCTTATTTACAAACTGTCGCGGATCTCACTTTCGTCGGACTGTTCACAGTTTTTTGGGATTTGCGCAGCTAAGACAGGTATTTAACAGGTTGGCGCTGGGATTGTGGCTTCCATGCAACAGAAATCGGGGGCGGGCCATTGGACGATCCGACTGATTCGGACTGAGTGCGGGATTTAACTTTCAATTTGTGACGCAAGACAATGCACTTACATGCACCAGGAAGAAGAAGGTGAACTCTGTAGGACCTGAGCGGGGAAGCGACACATGCAGGATATCGGGCGCACGATCTTAGTGAATCACGGCACAGTGCTTGATTGTCGGACAATGCACTGTGAACTCTTCTGGATGTGCCCCAATGAATTTAGCACTCACCAGCGTGTATACAGGACATACGGCCGTATTCACACTCTCGCTCATGTTTATCTACAGATTCCAGAGAACAAACCATCTCGCAGCCACTTCTGTAGTTCTTACACTGGATTTGGAGTCGGCTTAGGTCGTTCCGCATGTATCTAGAGGAGTAAATTGTACATGAGTAATTGTGAGAAAAAAAATAAAAACATTATAACAGAAATGATGATTTAAGGGGGGTGAGAGCAGGGGTGTTCCCTTTAATAGTATTATAAATCACTGATCAACCTAAGTGGTTTACCTTTCCAGACTGGGTGACAATCCCTACAGGTGCTCTAATAGTGCAACACCCCTGCCAATACATAGGCAGGCTGGTAGTTGGGAAGAACTCCCTCTCCGGGTCAGGAGCTGCTAGGGGGAGTCGCGAACCCTCTAGGAAGGTTCTAGAACCTGGACATTATGTAATAGCAGCTGTAGCCTCTGCCTAAACAGGCAATGGTTAAGTGGGTGTAAGTTATTGACCAATTATGTTTCTGCCATGGAGTGTGATTGGAGAGGTGCTACCACCTGACCAGGAGAATAAAACCCCCGGGCAGGGAGGAGCATGGTTGTTTTAAAGATTAAGCCATGCATGTCTAAGTACTGACTATTCTTTATGGTGAAACAACAAATGGCTCATTAAATCAGTTATGGTTCTCTCTCTGTTCTTTACCATCAGAGCTCTTAGCACATGGACAGAGTGATAAAAGGGACAGTGTCAGTACACCATCAGTACTGACACTTATCCTAATCCCAGGACCAGAGTCAGGAGACTCAGAGCTGCAGAGCTTCCACAACTAGGACACAGCTCCATCCCAGCCTGCATCTACTACCAGGCTGGTGCCCTATTCCTGAGGACCCTCTCCATGACCACTCCAGTAGTCCAAATCTGCTGTGAGACCGTTTAGGCCCGTTGCCTGCTACCTGTTGTTCAATAAAGAACCGTGAGTTATTTTGCACAACGTTTGCCTTTGTCTAATCCCTGGATACAGCTGTTACCCCCACGGGCCCCATCCATAACCCAGGGACTCATCTTACAGACACCTCAGGGGTTTCCCCAGGGAGAAACCAGTACATCAGCCTCTCCCTCCTTATTTCTTGCACACACCACCTGCTGGAGACCTGCCAGGCTGTAGGACAGCCCTCCGGTTCCCCATACCAAGCACCGTGACCACAGCGTGCCTAGGCCGCAACCGCCAGCCACTCCGGTATTCTGGGCCCCGGCTGCCTCCAGGCCCCAAGAAAAGGCTCGGCCCCGGTGGGTGATGTTGCAAGAGCCGCCTGGTAAAGTGACTGCTAAAAAGTTATTCATAGAAATTATTATTTTCTGGGGAAATTTGATTGTGATCCAGCACAAGATCCAGATCACTGGATAAGAATTTCTGCAGGAGCTATAATGGTGGTCTGGTAAATTGTCTAATAGCTTATCTAGAATCAAATTAAAAACTAAATCAATTTTTTTTACATTAAAATCTATGGGTGAGTGTAAATCTGTATCAAATCTGCACGATAATGCAGATTTAATGCAGACTTTTGCTTGAAATGTCAGATGAGGTGAAATAAAACCGGTAAAAACAACTCACAGAAAACACAATACTAAATAGACAAATTTGCATGAAATCCGCATGAAAAACATTACAACCGTGTTTGTTGCAGATTTTCATGAGGATTTTCTATATGACAATCCGCAATGTGTGCAGATGGCCTAAATGTGTTTAAAAATACTTATTTTTTTGTACAGGAAGAAAATCCCCTAAGTGTCACACCAGAAGCCATTAAAGCGCCAGAATTTACAATCACGCCTGATGTATAGGCACCACGGTAAAGAGCAGCTAGGAAACATAGTCTGGAATTCTGACCACAACCAAACAAAATTCTTAGCCGCACTCATAAACACAGTCATGAGAATGAAGGAATGTCATACTAAACTTTGTGTGAAAACATAGGATTCTTAATTAGGTAATATTAAGACACCCATAGTTTTTAATAATGATAATTCCTTCATTTATATAGCGCACACAGAGTGTGGGAGGAAACCAGAGGACCCGGAGGAAACCCACGCAAACACAGAGAGAATATACAAACTCTTTGCAGATGTTGATCCTGAGACTTGAACCCAGGTCCCCAGCGCTGCAAGACTGTAGTGCTAACTACCAAGCCACCAAGCCGCCCAAATGGGTTTTAACAAGAATTTTTTGTATTGAATAATTTTAGTCTCAAAAGGCGACTTAGACATGTGATCATATATATGCAACACCCCTGCTGATGCAAGGGGTGTTGCGAAACTAAAATCCCTCTCCGTGATAAACACATTGTAATGCAGCTGTAAGTCTCTGCCTGTGAAGTATTGTAGTCCAATCAGAGTTTAAGTATCATTGTAATGTCAGGAGCAAACTGGTTGGATAAATGAGCTCATAAAACTTCTTGTGGCTGGAAAGTTCCAGAGAGTGTCCTCCCTGAGGTCTTCTAGAGAGGTCTTGGGGTCCTTTTGCTACAGAGATGTAAGGAAGCAGAGGCTTCTGTTGCATGCTGCCCTGACATCTTGGTCTGTCAGGAGACCATGCCCAAAGCAGGGCTCCACCATTGGGAATCTGTTCCAACTCTGCTGCTGAAGCAGTCAATTTTCCTACCCCAGCCTGAAGCTGTTTATCCATCTTCCTAAGGACCAAAGATCCAACCAGGCAGCTCTACCAAGCTGAAGTTTGCTGCTGTTGTGGCCGTTGCCCGGTTCCAATAAAGGACTGTTAGTTATGCTTTACCAACGTGTCTCTGAGTGATCCCTGGATTAAGCTGTTTACCATCAAAGGCGCCCCCCCTCACCAACACCAGAGATCCCCATATACACATCAGGGTTGCCTTTGGGAGAAACCAACACTTTAAGCCTCTCTCTCCATTTTCTTGCACAAACCACCTGCTGGAGACCTGCCAGGCCGTGGACGGAGCCTCCATTCCTGATACCAAGCACCGTGACCACCGCCGTGCACTAGGCCGCACTGGCCAGCCGCTTCGGGTATTCAGGGCCCTGCTTTCCTCCAGCCACTGAAAAGGCTAGACCCAGTGGGGGATTGTGCACATATACTTAGATAATTCCCTGTTGTAACTGGTGGCTCCCGTCCCTTCTAAACCAAATAGATGCTGCAATTGCTTCTACCTGAGGCGTCAAAGCTACAACAGCCACAACCGTAAATTTCTATAATCCTGTCTGTTAGAGCAAGCAACTTTTTATTTTTCCAATCCACACACGGTCTCCATTATAACACAGAACGATTATTACCTGTGCAGCGCTCTGAGATCGGTGACAGCGAGGACCTGCCTGTCCTCAGGACAGTTGTTGTGGTGAACCAGCCATCCATGGATACATGTGGTACAGAAGGCGTGCTCACAGGGGGCTTGTAGTGGGTGCTCCAAAACATCCCGACATATACAGCAGAGAAGACCATCATTCACGTAGCCGAGGAAACGCTCAATTTCATAACCCATGACTTTGAAAGAGATTAGATGCATTAAAAGTTCTGCAAAACATAGTGTACATAGTGCATCTCACTTATTCCAGAATATCATGTAAGGACTTGATCTGCTCTCAAGACTATTCTTAATTTACAGGAAGGCGAAGTATGAGGCAAGCGGCTCACAACAGTGAAAATCATCTGTGAGCCATGAGAACAACACCTGGCTGCACAGAAAAATTGAGCGTTTCGGGGCGGATCCCTCTCTCTGGTTGGTGCCGTCGTGGTGATGGGGAAAGGACACATTTCCTAAAGCAGCTGAACCATGCCCCATGCATTTGTATCGGATTCTCGGACAAATATGCCCACTAGTGGTCGGAGTAGCATCTTCCTGATACAGAGCTCCACAATCCATGCACAAATGGCTGCAAACTCCACAGGGAGGATGGATTTTCAGTAGTGTTATGGTCCTATAGTGGAGCAGGAACACAAATCACACATAAGATTTTTGCAGCTCCACCGTGTAAGGACATTTATTTCAAAATAAAAATATTAGACATTTGTTTTGTTTTTTTTCTGCAAAATTGTATCTAAACAATAAAATGATAACTTCACAACTGAAAGCAAAGTTTGAACAGAAGAGTAGAAACCTAGTGGTGCCCTTGATGGAGAATATTGGGGTCAGTCGCAGTCCATTAGGGATGTGCATACTGCAGGGGTTAATAAAGTTATCTTCCTGTCCTCCTAGGCCCCAAGAACTGTTCTCTCCTGGCCTATGGCAAACACAGACTAACGAGGGGGGGGGGGGGGGGGGGGATTTATTAGTTTATCAGATAATTTCATGTACATTATATGAGTTTTTTAATTGCCAAATCCAGGAGTGGATCATGCTGGAAAGGAAGGTATAAAAAGGACACAATATTCTTCACTTTTACATCCACTTCTGATTTTGGCATCAAAAACTGCATAAAAAAAACAAGCTGAATGTGTGAACACTCCCTTAGACCGCAAGAACATTATCCTCCGTGTGCTATACCTGTGTCATTTTGCAGGTGTTGCAGTGGATCTATATACATGAACAAGTAGATTTCATAGATCTGGGTGGAGACTGCAGAGAACTTGGAGCAGGTCCTATCCCTGTGCCCGTGTTTGCAGCCTACGGGAACGTGAACAATACAGACACCACATGGATCACGTCCATGTGCTGTCCCAATTGCAGATCATGTGACCCTTAAAGGGGTTCGGACATGTGAACACATTTTTAAGCAGATCTGCAAAAACCTATAGCTGGACCGTTTTTGCAGACATTATGGGGGAGATTTATCATAAGTCTCATAAGCAGAACTGTTCTAGCTGCCCAAGGCAGCCAATCACTGCACAGTTTTCATTTCTTACTGCCGTTCATAAAATTAAAGCTGAGCTCTGATTGGTTTCCATGGACAACTAGAACAGTTTTACCTGAGAAACTTGATGATAAATCTCCCCCAATGTATGTGTGGATTAGACACTGATACTTGTTCATGTTCTGGTAGGTCCCTGTGCACCTTGTGTGGATTAGACACTGATGATACTTGTTCATGTTCTGGTAGGTCCCTGTGCACCTTGTTCCAGGATTAGGCTCTATTCACATTACCCCCAAGTCAATGCTCCAGGTTAATAGAGCACAGGCATGAGAAATGTACTGGCATACACGTGTAGCATCTGCTAAGCCAATAGCCATTCACACTGCTATATACTATATGTATATATGCTATACACTGCTCTTATAGTGCACCACAGCTCGGAGAATGATATACTAATGTATGAATATAGGGAGAAACAAAACCAATAATACATTTCCATGTACAAATATGGTATGCGATACATTATTGTTCCATTTCCAGACATATAACAGGCAATAATTAGGAGATAAGCTCCTGCAATGCAATCTGAATAGAGCCTACGAGCCTGTACATTACCCAATAGCAGGTACACACTATAGGTAGCAGTGGACATACCCTTAAAGGGCTCAACCAGAACTATATGGGGAAAAAAAAACAAACAAACCTTGCTTTCTTGAAATGCAATACCAGATGTACATGGTATCCTTAAAGGGGATGCCCACTTTAAGCAAATAAGTAATATTGTGTGTGTATTGGAACGGTACACAAATTTCCAATATACTTTCTGTATCAATTCCTCATAGTTTTGTCGTGTTAATTATTTGCTAGATATGAACAACCCCTTTAAGTTATTTGAATGACATGAGACTAGATGTCTGACATTCAGCAACTTCATGATCAGCTGTATGAACTATTCCCAGGCCTCAAGTGAATAGGGGTGAGCTGCAATACCAGGCCCTGGCACTATACTGTCCGACTTGTGTAATGCTGTGGTCTCTTCAATCCTCCCACCCCATAAGCTGTCCCGGGTGTAAAAATCCAATAATAAGATATTGATCATCCTTAGCCAACATATGGCCAAGCTGCAAAATATTTGCCTTTAAAATCTCATTTTAACCTCCTGTGGGGGCCCCTGGCATCACCCCCTGCACATGGAACAATAAATAAGAGCAGGGGTGATCTAAAATGCAAATTCGTTTTTATGGTAACACATGCATAATGATAAAACCCAAGTGCACCAGGTTCAGCCTAGACTGGGGCTTCTTCCAGAAACAGCGCCACTGTTGTTCAAGGCCAAGTCTAGTATTGCAGCTCATTCCGATTCAAGTCAATGGGAGGCGCTGTTCCTAGAATATTGGATGAGGACTGGCCAAGGTAGTCTCCAGACCATCTAATATTACTATGGTATCTGAAAGGAAGCAATCTGGAAGTCCTGTTTAAAGTTTTGTAAAATAAAAGAAAAACCCATCATCTTTATGTAATATGACAGCAGAAGATGCGCCCCCATGTTCTGGTCCTATATATATTTTTACTGCTATAGTTTTTATAGTGGGGACTTGCACCCTCAGCACCTAATGAATGTAGCACTGGTTATGAAGCCCTAGTGGTAAAAGGTAGGTAGTCACTGTTCACTATCATCACGTGACACAGACTGTACTGGGTCCTGGCACATTCAATATCACATTATTGGGCCAAATCAATTCCCCAGGGCTGCAGTGGGAACCATAATGGTCCTGACTGTGCCCGCCGCCCTCTGGACTCATTTGGTTCAGTTCATTGCATAGACGCCATTTTTTTTTTTTTTTTTTTAAAGTGAAGTCTTGGTTGCTGTTTTACTTCAGTTCTGGCTCAAAATCTACATACCCCAAAGCCACCCCTCTAATATGGTACATATGACCAGGTTGTCTCCCATCAGACAATGGCAACTGTACAAGAACCTACAACAGGGTGCGTGTACCCCGCCATATGTCCTCCCATAGTGCAGCAAGAGGTGTATTACTATGCAGGCAGACAGAAGCAGTACAGCTACACCCTTGGGTGTAATCACCACATCAGACCACCATAAGACCCCTTTATCCAAGGAGTAGAAGTAATTTAGCTACGAGGGCCCAATCATTATTATAAGGGGGAATGTGTAGTAGCAGCAGCACGATAAGGAGTTGTAACATTTGCAATGGGTGAAATAGCAATAACCAGCATGGGATTCTTACAGTCACCATGATGGATTGATAAGATTTCAGGGGTGCATGGGATCCCCACTGCTCTTAGATAAGGACTGTGTGACCTACAAGGGGGCAGCTTATACCCTTTCCAATAAAAATGTGATGGTGGATACCCATCTCATGTGTATGGCCAGGGCTTTAGTGTACATAAAAATCTGTAAAAAAAAACATCTAGTGTTATTAGTGCTCAGGTTAGAGATGTAATAGATGAACTCCCAACTAAAGTTACAGCACCACCAGAATAAGAACACCAGGGAAGGGACCACCATTCCCATCTTAACGGTGGCAGTTTACTATAAAAGTAAATGTGCACCATTAAATTCGGAAAAAAATATAGCCAGACCTTTGTTTTGTCAATAAATAGGTCTAACATCACTGCACAGACAACATATAACCAGCAGGGGGAGCTCACCTGCTGAAAACTGCAGTAAAATGAATGCAGTATACAGTAAGCTCCCTCTAGTGGTGGCTGTAGGAAGCCAAAGTTAAATCTTTCATTTGCAACCCTGTCACAGGAAAATGAATCTCAAACCACTAAAAAGATTTAATAAATTATTATTATTGAACACAATTCATTTTACCTAAATAAAATATAGTGATAAAGAGGAGATTCAGTTTAAGGAGTGATCCTTAAAAGGGGTGTTGTGATAAAAGCCACTGGGACAAGAGATCGGAGTCTGACTGCAAGAAGGTATAACTTCTGGGACTCCCGTCAATCACAGCATAGCACACAGTGACCGCAAGTCAGTTCACGTTAATGGGACTGTACTCTCCCACTTATAGGAGTGAATTGAGCGGAGGTCACACGTAGCTACTCAAGCACTTCATCTACATAGTAGATAAAGAAGTGGTACTCCTCCACAGCCGGGCTTCATTGAAAAATCCCTTTAAGCTACAGTAAAGGAGCGAGCCACTGAAGTAAAACAGCGAGCTAAATGGTGTCATAGGGTGCACTGCACATATCCGCTTAGTGGGAGAACGCTCCAACCTTCTAAAGTATCTCCTAAGATACCGCAGCGTCCAAGTCAACCCGTCAGAGAAGCTTCAAGCCATTCCTATGGTTCTGCCTCGTCCGTCACACATCATCAAAACTGCAGAAGTTACTGATGAAAATAAGGTGCTCAGCCCTTCACACTGGTAAAAGGAAAGTAATAGAAAAGGCGCAACTTTCTTTTTTGTATATATTTATCGAGTTCATGAGAGTCTGCTTAAAGCTCGGATAGATTAGGGGAGGAAAAAACTTGTGCTCCTTTTTCCCCCAACCCCACAGTTTCACAACTCAGAAAAAGCCAACAATGTAAAGACCACTACACAGCACGCGACCACCCTGATCGACACAGGATCGAGGAGTAACACATGACCCCGCCACATTTATTCAGAACTGCATTTTTTTTTGTTCAGGAACCCTCATGTGCCAGATTGGCATACAACGTGCTGCAGGCCACTTTGGCACTAATGGGGTTAATATACATATAAAAAAAATTGTTTAAAAGGGTGCAGGACATGAAAAAAAGCAGAGTTGACACCAACCAGCTGCTGCATGTCCCACAATGCATTGCTCTGCAAGTCCTCCCCCCAAAATACATCAATAGGGTTTAAATTAAATAAACGGGTCAATCCCCTCCCAATACCCCCCCAACCCCTAACCCAATCCCGACCCCTTCAAAGCATTCAGTTAATTTAATTAGAACCAGTTAAACCTGAAATATAAAGGTGAAACACTTTCTGGCACTGTCAGAATAATCCTATTAAAAAAAAAAAAAAAAATTAGCTAAAATAACCAAATGGTAAGAAAGTGCCTGAAACATGTTACCAGCATTTAGAGCCCTTTCGAATTCAAGGCAGAAAAAGGTGTAAAGTAGTTAAAAAAAAAAAACACAAAAAAAAAAAGTTGAATCTCCATGAAATTTTCAGGGAAAGTCCAGAGTTTGGGTTTAATGAAGGGGATGGGTGT
This sequence comes from Engystomops pustulosus, assembly GCA_019512145.1. Classification (NCBI taxonomy): domain Eukaryota; kingdom Metazoa; phylum Chordata; class Amphibia; order Anura; family Leptodactylidae; genus Engystomops; species Engystomops pustulosus. The sequence goes on from CM033648.1 coordinate 16,192,407, forward strand.
GTGCCGCTGGCGCTGTGCTAAGTCTGCTCCTCCAGGCTCGTGTGATCTGTGCCTGAACATCTAATACATTTGGTTTCCTCATCTTTTCTCCTTCTCTCCATTTCCCATTCCACAAAGGTATCAAAGAGACTGGGCCACGCCTCGTCCTCGCTGTAGTTGCTGAGGTCGGGTCCGATCACCTGAGTAAAGTTTAGGAACATGTTCCACGTGTCCCGGGATATTCCCTTGATCCCTGAGGGGTTCTCGCTTAGGAAGTCTAACCACTGGTCCAAAATAAGGGGTTTGTTTTGGGTGAAAACTAACTTCCAGAGGGCGATGGCTATTTCCCGGTGAAGTGACCGCTGCCCTTCTTCTGAGTCCAACCCAAACTGAAAGGTGAAGCGATAGAGATCCTTAAACTTATCTTCCTGCTTGGCTTCATTCAGGAGGTTGGAAAAGCGGCTGCAGATTCCTTCAATGCTGTCCGCATTTATTGCCCAGCATCCGTCAAAGAACTCTTTCCTGTACATGGGAAGAAAAGATAGATGGAGTATTATCAACCACTAAAAGACACATATAGAACATATTCATATCCAGATCTACCCCAGCCGGTAACTGGCAGGAGGTGCATTGTGGGAAAAAAAACTTCTCAAACTCCAGAACTACTGGACCTTTTTGTCAGTGATGTGTTTCTATGGTGTTATGAAGAAAACTTGTATTTCCAATGTTACAAGAATTGTGGAATTTTTGAAAGTTTGTGTTCTTATATTCCTCTCTTTTGCATTACCATTTCATAAACAATTCAAGTATTTTCACTCAGCCAAAACTACCGCACAGAAATCATTACATGTAATTGTATATGAAAAAAAATAAATAAATAAATAAATAAAGAAAAAGTTAAACCACCTCCTGTCATTTACCGACAGGTCATATATACTGGGTGACTTCAGTGACGATTAGGGGGTCAGTTTATATAACTAGACCGGGTTCACACCTCATTATTACTTTGGACATGTCAGGAGGGTCCCACGTGTCCACCCTTTCACCCGAATTTGTGTGTGCGTGTGTGTGGGGGGGGGGGGTTAGGGGTCGGAGAGAGGGGTGTTACATCGCTGGCTGCTTCCAATAAACTGAGTGCTCCCCCCAGCAACGTCAGTCCTAATATGGACAGCGACATCACCGGGTCCTCCCTCCTACCAATTGTTGTATGCATTCGTTGAGGCTGTGCGGAGAGATGCAATTCGCTGCATCCGTTCGCTAAGCGCATATGTTGCTCACCCGGAGTCTGCAGGATGAAAACATGTAGCTTGCCGTGTCTTTCCAACATGCATCTTTTGACCTAAGGTAGGTATAGTGCCCAGACGGAGGAAACAACTATGCCTCCGTCGCCACCATTTGTCAATGGATACGGGTGCTTTCCCAACATGTACGCTTAGTGTATACAAAACACGTGAAGTGAACCCTCCCTTACTGTATGCTTCCCAAAACTGACTTGAGATTCAATCTTGGAAACCCCACAAGCTCACAGAGCAAGTTACCAAGACTTGTTTTACAGACTGTTATACTGTCTCGCCCTCCCGCCTGCACAGGGTGGAGGATGAGCCATTACTAGAATTCTAAAAGTTGATTTTAGAAGTCAGGAGGCCATGGATAACAAATATAAGAATATTACCACAGTCTATGTGTCTGGATCTATCAGAAAGTGTCCCTGGTTTAGCATGAAAGATTTTGATCTTAGGTTTCCTTTAAGTATTTACTTGTTATGGGCATCATCTATTTGAATGAGCCGAGGTCACACATGCACAGTGTCCCTCCATTCATTCATTCTCTAGCGGACTTATGAAGATAGCCCAGTATCGTCCCAAATGCACGTGAGGACTTTCTTCAATTCAAGTGTATCACCAACCAGAAATATAATACAATTTTGATCCATCTGCCCATTTTAGTGAAGGACACTGACCTAGTAAACTTGCACATGGTGGCAGCTTGGAATTTCCATGCTAAAACTAGCACCCGAAACTCTGTAGGGTCCACACACAAATCATTGCAAAACCGTTCCATGCCTTCTTCCAAGATGGCATCTTCCCGTTCATCCTTGTATCTCTTAAACAAGTCTTCAATTCTCTGTAGAGATGACACCTCGGCCCCCATGCCAGGCTCCTTCTTCTTTGCATCTCCAGCGGGTGCCTGAGGATGACTGGGCTCTACTGCTGCATCTTGCGCTTTCTTTGTTCCGTTAACCAAGATGTCCCCCGAGGCCTTCCCACCTGCTGACGTGTGTTCCTCCTTGTGTCCTGAGCTTCTCTTATGGGACTTGTTAGACTCCCGGTCCCCATTTTTACTGCCTAGTGTGGATGAAGGGTTCTTACACTTGGTGACACACTGGCCCATGTTGAGAGTGTCCAGTTTCAGAGCAGTCCGCCTTGTACCAGACACCGTCTCAACGGATGTTGGATACACGTCACCATGCCACCATCCTGAGGAGCTGTCTGACCTAGAAGGTGGAGAAAACAAGAAGCGTGTTACTAATACTGAGCATTGTGTGTAAAGCTGATAGCCTCTCCACTAGTATGTGATATAAGTGGAAGAAACACTGAAATTGCACAACATGCTGAACAAACTACTAGGTCAGTGTCATGTACCAAAAATCAATCACTAATAAAGATAAAACATAGAAATATTTATTGGTATACTCTAAAAACACCTAAAAGGCACTCCCAAAAGTCTTATTTTTACAGAGATAGGATGGCACATTATGGGAGTGCCTTTTAGGTGTTTTTAGAGTATACCAATAAATATTTCTATGTTTTATCTTTATTAGTGATTGGTTTTTGGTACATGACACTGACCTAGTAGTTTGTTCAGCATGTAATACTGAGCATTAACTCACCCCTGTAACACAAGGACACTTAATTTGCTAATAATTTGCCTTCAATTATTGCATAATTACATCTCTTGACGCCACCAGGGCAAGTAGCTGGGCTGTGGAGGCCGTGGCCAGCTTTTGGAGATAAACCATATCCTAATAATAGCAGGGGTGCACGTAGCTGCCATCTGTATGTAGTAACATGTATGCACCATCCCTGAAACATTGCTGTATACACAATGTCCCCCCACCCGGCCTGACCACAGGGCTCACCGCTCGCTCTCCGTTTTGATATATACCACATTTCCTAATAGAGGAAATTCCTAGAATTCTTAATGCTGAACAGGTTACAAAGAAGCTGATTCACGCTTGCCGTTTGGCTTGCATCGGCTCTCAGATTTCTATGCAAGAGGAATTATTATTAACACGACTGCTGAGAAGTCTTTTTTTTTTTTTTTTAATATTTTCTTGCATTTTTAAAAAATTCCAAAAAGCATATTACAGGCCCCAAATATTGGATTACAATTAACTGCATGTCAGATCTCAAAGACGCCCGGGGTTTGTTCTGTCCGTGAAACATTTGTGTATTTCTTTCCAAGAACAGAAGAGCAGATTCTGGAGAGAAATGTACTGTATGTAGTCTTTGTAGTAGGAATTTGTCTTTACACTACAGACTAGGCCATATACACCTGAAATATGCCCCACTACATGACACGCATATGCATAGACCCCCCACACAACATGGAACATCCATATCTGATAAAGCTATATTTCTATGGATGCCTCTAGTATGCGAGAAATAGATTGATCTATATATCTCTAAGTATCCATCTATAAAAGGTATCTAACCAATAAAAAGTGATGCAAACACATAGAAAACAAACAGCACAGTAGTATTTAGGCTCAGCTGCTCAGTGTAACAAGGCCCTGGTGGACTCCGGGGAGGGAATAACAGGCTGTTTACTCCAAGCCATGATACATAACAGCACCATCTACAATATAAGGAAACCGCTTCCAAGCGCGAGAACACCCTCGCACTAGGGAGACCTAACCAGTGCATTACAAACATTGATATTGCACATACATCAGGATCACACGCCCGTTTCACTGTAATGGGAGAGTTATACAATTTTTTTATAAAAGTTTCTCATGTGTAACTTTTCCTTCCAGAGCTGGACCAAAAAGAGGAACATTCACATAAACGGTCAAAGTTATCAAAGTCTGTAAAGTAGAAATTTCACAAAAATATTCCATTGTCCAGGCAAACTGGAGACAACTAGTGACAATCAGCAACAACGTGTTTCAACCCCCAAAAAATTGAGGCTGATACAAAAGGTCAAGCACAAAGATTTACCGTATACAAATGTAAAACAGTCCTGGGAAACATGAGCTAACTACACAGGACTTCCGGAATTCCCAGTAATTACTCAAAGATAAATAATACAGATACACGTGTGCCCAAAAAGCAGCATTAGAAGTAGATAAGAGAGTACAAGTTTTGTAATGCGACTGCTATTAATAAAAGGTTACATTCACACGACTGTAGCATGTAAGATATATATGATGTTTATACAATTCATAAACATCCCAAATATTGATTGTGGGAGTGTAAGTGATTTAACATTACAATGCGGCAAAATCACTGTTGGGGGCCTAAGGGAGCCCAATGAGTGTTTGGGTAGCGCGTTACCTCCGGCATGTGATGAGGGTGACACAGGTCGGCACAATCCCCACAGGACGGAGATCACATTTCTCTAGGAGCTCTTATTTATGGACACTAGGGAACTTTTGCTACTTTAATAAATGAAACATTTCACATGTACATTCCATTTCCATCGGTTATGCTGCAACATGGTAATCCCCATCCACCCCGCTCTACTCTCACATCCTTTATGTTACCAGGAACAACTACAAGTAGAACATATGAAGAAATTCCTTACGTCTGCATCAAGAAATCATCTCGAGACAGCAGAGTAAGTAGATCTCTATTTATTTATTTCACCAAATCTTCCCCCTACCAGTGCTAGACAGGAGGTGGGGAGTGACATCACTCATTACATGGCATAAGAGGCTGCATCAGGACCGGCGCCAGCACAGGGCATACCTGTCAAGTGCCTGGGCCCAGAGCTGGCGGGGGGGGGGACATAAGACTGTACAAACATAATCCATGGCATGAGGGGGGGCTGCATCTATTGAATCCATCAGCTATGAGGGGGGCTGTTTGATATGATAAACTAGAAAACACAAGACTGTTTTAGTTTCTGAATTTTTAATGCTGCCATGGGAGTTCACTGCAAAGAGGCCCACTGAGGCTCTGTCACCCAGGGGTCTATTGAAACCTGGAGCCGAACCTGGGCAGCATTACCATGAAAAACAAACCGAATATCCAACAAGTACTCAGGTGGCAGTGCTCCCCCTGTAGTGGTTGCTGCTTTGCTGAACATGCTTCAAAACCACACAGCTCTGCTCCTGGCAGGACTCCTAGGAGTCCCCATTACCCCACCCACACACAGTGACTGACAGCGAGAGTCCCCATTACCCCACCCACACACAGTGACTTACGGTCCGACTGTCTCTCCTAGGAATCCTGTTAGGATTTGGAGCATAATTTTTGAGCAAATCCTATAAACCTATGGATCACATGACTCGGCTTCTCTCCCTTTATCATATATAGATATGTTATCAGACTGACTGACTTCAAAGTTTGTGAGAACGTGCTATATAACATGATGGCGTCTTATCTTGTCCGCATTGCTTCATGCTGATAAGTCCCATTACATTGCAGCCAGTACTTTTCCCATACACTTGCCCCATACATACAGACATGGTCAGACCTCATACATTGCCTCCATGTCCTCTATTACAGGGTATGTAGGACGCGCAGTATAAACCACCATGTGTGCTGCCAGGATGAGGCCGGTAATAAACGCTTCGTATTGATGTTCCCTGTACCCGCATTACTTTTACTAATTAATTGTTTCTTCTTCTTCTGACGACTGCGGTGAGGGAGGAGAGCTGCCAGTCACATATAATGGGATGATATCCTTGTGCCTTGCCAACATTAACCATCATCAGCACAGAGCAGGCAGGACCTGAAGAATAATCCCATAGAGAAGTAGCGGCGCTCATCATCATCAATGATGGGAGCATAATATACGGCAAGTCAGGATTTTAGAAATGTGGTTGGCCTGGGTTCCCACATAAAGTTAGCTTATCCTTAAAGGGCATCTACCACCAGGATGAAAGACTGTATGCAAGTGAGGCTCAGGGCCTCCAGGCTCCATTAACACCTATGGAGCCTGGAGCCCCTCCGACTCATTTGTATACAGTCCTTTATCCTGGTGGTAGATGCCCTTTAACAACCAATCAGATCCCCTGTTTCACCTAAGACTCTATGGAGGAGCGAGAGTAAGAAGCGAGTGGCAGCAGTGGGGGTAAAGGATAAAAACTAGGGGTCCCATTTCCATCCATAGGACCAATCAGTTTAGCTGCTGCTTTGTATTATAGGGGTATGGCATGGCACATATGGAATGACTATAGTCTCTAGGACAGAAAGGCACCTCCATAACGGCTCCATTGCCAGGCGGCCTTTGTTTCAGTCTCCACATTACAAGGAAAGGAAAAGAAAGTTTTCCAGGAAAAGAGGCCGTGGTGCATATTCCCTTCCCACTGTGACTCCCCTATGCCGCTATTTTATTGTGGCAGCTCATTGTTCATCTCATGAATCATTCACTCAGGAGTTGTAAAATCAGAGGGTCCTTTGTGCTCCATTCACAATACACGGCGACGTGACTAGATGCGCAGTGTTATAGCAAAACCATTTTCTCCCAGTCGCACTGCAAATGGTTCAAAATGGTGATTGCCCATCCTGTGACCCGAGAGATGGGGAACGAAGGATATCATACTATAGAATAGCCCAAAAAGTAAGCTATGAAATAGTACGAAGGGTCCGTCATGTCCTAGTCCTTAGGGCTGTGTAAATAATGGCGTCTCATCAGTCTGAACACTAAAGCCCCATAGATTCAGCAACACAGAGGGATCAGAATATGTCAGTATCCTACATGGAGATGAGGAGGATATTCTACTAATTCTAGGAAGACCCTCTATCATATCAGGGAAGGGACACCCATGTAACTTAATGGTGTACAGACCAGGGTTGCGCTTATGGGACAATCCCTTTAAAGAGCATTTCCAGTTTAAAGACTGATGGCCTATCCATGGGCTAGATCGTCAATCTCCAATTGATGGGATCTAACACCTAATACAGTGGAAATGTACTGCTCCTTGTTACAACAGGGACATGGATTTGTGCATTAACATACATATATACATACATACATACATACATATATATATATACCCATTATTTATAATCTCCTACAAAGTCATATCAGAATGAGACTAAACTTGACTCCTCTCAGACAAAATATAACTCTCCTCTGCTCATTTTCACATGAATTTTAAGATTTTATAAATAGTTAAACAGGCGAGATTTCACATAGAAGAGGCAATCCTAGAAAAGCCACTTCATGCTCTACTTGAGGGGCTAGGAGTTTAGTTGGGTCCTGTAACCATGTTCTCAACTACAGACAACAAATAATGGCGCCAATCCTTGGAGAAAACAACCTATAAAAGATGATAAAGTGCAGCAATACTGAAGTGCACCATTAAAAAGACCTCAAATCCGACTCTTCTCAAGTCTAGAAATACTGAAGAAATAGATTTCACTCCAACATGAAGACACATGTTCTGTTCTCCGATCACGCCAGAAAAATCTAAATATATCCCCGGCATCGGGCAAAATCCACAGATCACAAGTTGCTTCTCCATTTTTAGCAAACAGACGATGATTTCACTTCTTCCTCACGAACAAAACCAGAGTCCAATGCAATGAACCTGAAAAAAAAAATCCACATCACAAGAAGCTGGGGACGCTGCAAAGGGGTTGGGGGGACGCCAATGCCTCAGAGGACCCCACGTCGACCCCATTTTCCATGTGAACTCGTATACTGGTTAAAAGGCACATCAAGTACTGTGGCCTAGTGTGAGCGCCACCACTGGCCAGGCTTCGGTATAGCACAAGCTTACACGTAACAATGCACATTTGGTGACCAATTTCTGAGCCCAGTGACTTATCCCACAGCCGGTCAGAAAGTAAAGCACTCCATACTGTGTAGAAGGAGCAGCGCCAGGCACCGGGGAGGCAATTACACTGCTCTACTGCTGCAGTTATTTACCTACGTGTGAAACTGCTTACAGCTGAAACTATTTCAAGTATAACCAAGTATTTTTATTTTCCCTGTAGGGCTTTTATTTTTTCTCACTTTGAGAGCATAAAAATCACTAGCCAGATGCATCACGTTGTAGACCATCTCCTGTAATGCAATTAAGCTACATGGAAGTCACAGAGCTAAGGCGTAGTACCAGACACTGCCTGTGGACAGGGGTGGCAGCCTCACCTATGGTCTGTACATACATCAAACAGGAGGTAAGGAGCGATTAGTCCTGGGCAGAATATTGCAGATTTTGACCCAGTTTAAGAGTATCTGCTTTTAATTTCAGACTTCCCCTTTAAGAACATGAGCCAAGTGATACTCCATAGACATGACCACCCCTCCCTTGTGTCCCTTGATGTATGACAGGACAGACTAGGTGGAGGGACACTATACTGTCAGGACTTGGAACCAAACGCTCCACAGTAACCGGCAATTAGGACAATGAGTGTGACAAAAAGTGACAGCTTTGTCCCAGGGTATGGGCGCTTTTCTCACGAAGCATCCAGGCCGCGGGTCACCTGATTATAGTATGCCGCGTTCACACAGGGCACAATGCCACTGAGCAGCCTGCAGATCTGAATGCTTCCAGGACAAAAGAACTAATCGTTTAATCGCCTTTATTGAGATATGTGAAACGCGGAGCGAGGTGGTCAGCATGTCTGCCTCCTGCTCATACCCAGGATGATACCCACTCACTATACAGGGCATATGTGCACACTGATGCCTCATACACCATGTATTACCGTTATATTAGGACTCCTGTCTGTACCCTCCTGGGGTATATACCCCCAACCTGTCAACATATTGTCCAGCATATAACAACTAGAAGCAATTACACTTTGCAGAATTGTCTTTCATAACTCAATCCACCTGGAACCATAACATTAATAGACTGCAAGGCTGGGGCGGTGATGGTGAACCTTATAGAGACCGAGTGCCCAACCAAAACCAACTTATCACAAAGTGCCAACGTGGAAATCTAAACAGCAACTTATTGCTCCCTGTTCTGTCAAAGCTTTCAATTGTATCAGTGTTGAGGGGACCTCCAGGGTTCCTAGAACGGGAAGAATTGTGGGGGCCCAGAGCACCAGTTCCAATAGTAACCCAGCTCTGTCCACAGGTCCTTGCTTCTCATGTAGTCCTAGGCAGCCCAGGATGAGGCATTGAGTCCTGCCTGGTGAACTCTGTTATGGCACCAGGCTGGGTGCCCACAGAAAAGGCTCGGAGTGCCACCTCTGTCACCCATGCTATAGTATTGATACCAATGGCCTAGGGCATCAGTATCAGAATGGTGGTGATACAACACCCTGATGTAAAGTGCTCATGGGACGTCCTCTCCTCAGTGATGCCACATCTGTTGGTCTCAGTCCCATGACATGAGCACTTTACATCAGGGCGTTGCATCACCACCATTCTGATACTGATCCCCTAGGCCAGTGATGGCGAACCTTTTATTGTAGCTTCCCTCCAGATCTACTGTACAGGAAGAATTGCAGGGCTCATGGCAGGAGCTCAAATTATAATCCAGCCCTGTCCACATCTTCTCAGTCGCAGGCAGCCAAGGATGTGTTGCTTTAAAATAGTAGTGAGTGCATAATGTCCTGGGCGCCCACAGAGAGGGCTCTGAGTGACACCTCTGGCACCCGTGCCATAGGCTCGCCACCACTGCCCTAGGCCATTGGTTGCAAACCTATAGCAGCTCAGTCGCGTTTACTTGAATAGAATGACGCTACATCTTGTGTGTGAGCTGCAATACCCATCATAGCCACTATGAGAAATATGGTGCTATGCTTGGTGAGCAGAAAAGAGGCTGTAACACACAGTATAAGACATGAATCAGGCATTCACCAACCCAATATCAATGCAGTGCCAGACTGGCCCACCAGAGTCCCAGAGAATACTCAGTTGGGTCCTGGCTCCAATCCATTATTGGACTCCACATACATTTCATCAGACCCAGGAAACTAACTGATGTGTATGAGGACATCAGAGGGAAAGAGGATCAGACATGTCCAAAGTTATAAGTCTGAACCTTGTGCCATAGGTGCAAGACTGAACGTCCATGACCAGGAGGAGTAGCGCTTTTACACAAGTACAACACATCACCTACCTGTGACTATAGGTCACCTTATATACTTCTCACAAAGCTTCACCCTGCTTCCTATTGGTCACCAGCGGTCCCACCTCCAATGATTTGCTATCCCACCCGTGTCTTCCTATGGAGCTACCCCAATGCGATAACTTTTGCTACGTTAAAAGATTATATTTTTTCCATGAACCAAGATGTCAGAAACAGATGATACAAGACAGGTTCCTGGTGAGTGATTAACTACAAAGAGACAATAAAATCATCATAAAAGACACTAAATACACAGAGGAAACATGCGAGGCACAGCAATGACAAGCCGGACCTAAGGGCAGTGGGCAACAGCCTGGGCATTATACTGGACAAGGGGGTGAGGAGAGACCGCCGACCCGGGAAACCCCTAAATCACAATGTGCTGTAACATCCAGTCCACGCATGGTCTATAGGTGCCATACAGTAATCTGTAGGTGACAGCCTGCCTGGCTTGTAGGACCCGTCTGATCATCCTCCTAGTCACTGAAGAGACAAAACCCTCCCACATAAAAGGACCATTTTAGGATTACATGAACGTTTCATAGTAACAAGTCGGGACATGTCAGTGCAGACCCCAGGGGTCACATCTGCAGGAGCCTAGAGGGGTCAGTCACAGGTGCATACTGCATATAACATGTGCTTTGTCTGGGCGGCTACTTCTACGTTAAACGTTTCTGGATGTACCAAGAGTTTTTCTACAAAATATAAACCAACATAAATGTAAATTACGGAGACGCAATGATGAACTTACAAATGTTTGTGCTGTCAGTCAGCTTCCTAATGATGTCAGAGGGGCTTCTCACTGCTGGGGGGCAACGTGATACGTGAGAAGTGTCATGTAAGAGCATGGATACGGTGGAAGAAATACTGGTATTTGCACCACACCTGGCAGTGCCGATACCCGGGGGGAGGGGGACGAAATCACACGAAAAAAAAGAAAAAAAGGACACCAGGAGGAAAAGAAAAAGGACACCACAGCCAAGAGAATCATCCCCGACCCGCTCCCCCCACCCCCCCTTATTTTGACTTGCTCTATGTAGTATGAACACTGGGTGGCACTGTTCCATTATTTGACTTGCTCTATGTCAGTATGACCCAATGGGTGGCACTGTCCCTTTTATTCTGATTGCTATGTATGTATGACCACTGGGTGGCACGTTTCCTTATTCTGATCTTGCTGAGTCTGTATGACCACTGGGTGGCACTGTTCCTTTATTTTGACTTGCTCTATGTCTGTATGGCACTGGGTGGCACTGTTCCTTTATTCTGATGCTTATGTATGTATTGGCACTGGGTGGCACTGTTCCTTTATTCTGACTTGCTCTATGTATGTATGACCACTGGTGGCACTGTTCCCTTATTCGCCTTGCTCTATGTAGTATGACCACTGGGTGGCACCTGTCCCATTCTGCTGCGCTTGCTCTATGTCGTATGACCACTGGGTGGCACTGTTCCCTTATTTTGACATTGCTCTACAATGGCTCACAAACCTCATGCCTAAAAGACTCGCCAGTCCCATTAAACCGATCAAAAATCGGGTTTTTGTTAAAAGTGGTGGGTGTTGACTGAATGGCCGCGGCTCCTATTATAGTATTAATAGGAAGCCTTGTCAGGAGCCAGAACGGACGAGGCCGGCTTCCTATAGTGAGCAGAGCCTAATGTGCCAGCTAATTAGAGCGACGGAATTCCCTCATAGGTCCTACCTAAGGCGAGTCACCTTACAGGGGGGGGCAAGGACTGAGGACGAATATCAAAGAATGTATATTTATTTTCTTTGACTGCCACCTTGAAACAGGTAGTGTTCCAAAGGTTTCCTAGAAAGGGGGAACCTGCACTTAGGACCTCTTTTCAATAAAATTGGCTGCCAAAAGCTCATTACAGCTGCATTGCATATTGCGTTCGCCTTCTCTAAGCATTTTTATGTACAATATAATTTTGTGTTGTAATTACCGTGCATCTCTGGAAGACCTCGTGTAGTCCCAGAGGTTGGGTTTAGGGTTTGTCTGTGCTGCACACTCAATCAGCTCTCAGCCCACCACCTTGTGCGCCTGTTAAAGCTCCTCCCTCCTGCTCTGGTGAGCTGACATCAGTGGGAAGATGAGAAAGCATACAGGAGCATAAAAGGTGGGGGTTGAGAGCTGAGGAGTCTGCAGCACAGACAAGTCACTGTTGTTTTTTTGGAAATACATCCAAACCAAAACTCCAACCCATGGGACAGCACAGATTTGATTCTGACAGAATGAAGGTAAGTTTAAACCAATTAATGTTCTCAACTCCTTAGGAACGCAGGAAAGGCATAATGTGCACTGAGTTTATAATGGTCTACATGCAACCGTCTTTGTGGAAAATGAGGGGTCCTGGGAAGGTTCCCTTAAGAGGGTGTAATGGTACTAAAACCCCTCACCAGTAAAAGTTTTATGGGGTTGAGGATATAAAGCGGAAGAACTAAATTGAGGATATAAAGCGGAATTAACTAAATTAAATTTAATTGCTGATCTCCTACGTCTAAGGGTCTATGTTTGTTCTCGTTTTGGGAACGGTTGGTTACATATAACATGTTGCGTTTTGCAGGAGGGAGAGATCAGCGTCCGGGATGCGGTCGGTCACAATCCCTCGAAGACGTACGGCCGCCCTGCATTGGCTCAGTATAGACACTCATACATTATAGAGGCATGGGCCGACAGAAGGGGGTCCTATGTTGGTTGGCATAGGAACTGTGCCTTGTTACCGTCCCTTGCCTTAGGTCAGGTTATTCCTATTATTTCCAGGTTGGGAGATTGGAACTTGGAAAGAAATTTTTCTGAGAATGGAAGTTTGGAGTAAACGTGCAAAAAACACCAGACCTTACCAAAGTGAAGGGGACTTAATCCTTTAACTTCTGAAGGACCCGGGTGGTAAGAAATGCTTTATCTGGAGGTCCTGGGCCATCACACTCAATGTGATCAGACTGTGTCCTGACAACACTGCAGGAATGGGTTTCTTTGGATCATATCGATTTATGGTGCAGGGAAACCCTTGCCCCCCAACCCTAATCCAGAGATGTATTGTAATCAATTACAGTATGGGCTCGCTGTTTAGAAGGGGAAGCAAAAGATTCCTTGCATCATAGTGTATTAATATGATGCAAGGAATCCCAGTGTGTTTCAGGAGGCTGAGACCTGGATGAGCTGATCACTCTGTGTGAAGCTTCCTTGGGGGGAGTAATACACCATTTCCATTGGGGCGGCTCTGTAAGGGAAACTGTGAACACTAACCATAAAAGGTGGATACAAAAAAGTTCTTGGAAATATCCCAATGATATTGAAGCTGCCCAAGACTGCAGCCACATAAAAAAAAATCAGTGACTAACTGTCAAAAATAGACAACCCTGAATCTTTATCATTGACCTGTTCTTTGTATTTGCTACTTTCCAGTTCCTAGAAGAGCTAGAAAAAGGCGGCCAGAAGATTGGTATGTGTCCAGAGACGCGCTGACAGACCCCGTTGCTTTAAGTCAGTTCCAGCAGGAAACCTTTTATGTTTTCGATGAATGAAGGGAGTATGAAGCTTTAGAGGATTTTGTACAAATTATATCCATCAAGCCAAGATGGGAATAAGAGAAATTGGGAGTCCCTCTACGGAACCCCGTTAATTTAAAAAAAATGGTTGGTCCTGTGTTAATTGTCTGAATGGAGAGCCACCCAGTCTGCACTTCCCCGGCCAGTTGTTGAGGGAGAAGTGTGAATGGTCTGTGGCTAAAATCGTGATTAAAGTCACAGCCTATAAACAACCACATGCTGCGAAACAAAAACTGTTCTGTAACTGTATTTTAGATGTGGGTTTAGTATTTGAATCATGTTTATATTTAGGTTTGCAAACATTTTACCTTTTGTGTGGGGTTGTTAGTAGCAGCAGGATTGTGCAAAAAAATGCATTTATATTACAGGATTGTAGCTGGACTTGAGAGATGACAGACTCTCACACTGGGTGCTCTTAGATCCCTGGCATTCCCCCAGTCCCATCCTCTACTGTATTATTCTAATAAGAAGAATAGTAGAGCTAGTATCCAGAGCAGCGATGGGCAGGGATGAGCTGTGCTGTTTCCAGTGAAGAGATCTTACACAGGATTGTCCCCCCCCCGGTCTCGAAGTCCTGCTACAATCTGTAATACAATGCATTTTTCCAACTAACATACACAAAGGAATTGATTACACCGATCTCCCGGGCCAGTGCCTTGACTACCTACAGCTGGGGTTGTCAAAAACTACTGGGTTGACTCCTTTTAACACAATGCCTCCATGTCTTGGACATTATCCAACTTATCCGTTTTAATGCACAATTTTCCTGTAGGTTTTGGAGAAAGATTTGGGCGCAATCCCCAGGTCTCAATAAATAGTGTCAAGTTCCACCCGAAGCAATCAGTAAATGGCCCATAGAGGCCAAGAAAAGTAAGTCTGTGACCTGGGGCTTTAATACAGAAGGGAAGTATGTGTGAAAAATTAAAAGGGGTTGTCGTATTTATCACCGTGAGGGTATAAACACTGCTCTAATATTTTCATGTGAAGGTGGCCTCCAGTTTGCTGACTGAATGACTGTATTTGCGGGACCTTAAAGGATGGTTGTCAATCCAAAATAGCTGTGAAGATTTGCATTTGAGAGTGCGGTCCTATCCACTCGCGTACTACCATATCTGATACTTGTTTCAGGTGAGTAAAGACTCCTGTATTGTGATACTCACTAGAGTGACTTATTATAATATGTGTTGGCAGTTCAATGACATCAGTTTTTGTGGTTTCTGCATCGTTATTGTCGGCCAGACCATTATACCCCCATCTTATGTAGTCTCTACTCCTGATTTTTTGCTGTCTACATGAACTGATGCAAAAAAACCCAATGAAATGGCCTTGATGTAAATGTACCTATCCCCTAAGCAAGTGGTGGACGACATATGAACGGGTCCAAAGGGTGGCACTCTGAGGCCCTTCAGTGGGCACAGGGATGTTTCCCCAGCACAGAAAGTTGAGGGCTTGCAGGAAGAATAGATGTGGACATGGTCGGATTTTCAGTGGAGCCATGAAGGCTCCTGCTTTTGGGCCCCCACAATTCTTCCTCTTCAGTGGGTTGTCAACGAGGTTCGCATTACTCTGCCCTATAGCAACAGAATGCATTCAAATTCTGACTATTTGGAATGGATTTATAGAGGTAGTTCATATCTCTAAGGGGGTTTCCTGTGATTTAGAAGATAAGGGTCTAATTTTGTTCCTGGAAAGACTGCCTCTTGTCCAAGCCCTGGCATTTATGGAAATGGTCTGTAGTTTGCAAATCCTCCTGTGTGTTGGGAGGAGACCGAGTGCTGCGCACAGGATCCCCCTCTCCTCTCCACAGAGTTTATGTTAATCAAACCTAAATGCCTTATAGTCCAAGTCTTAATAGAAATAGGGGAAGTCAAGACGATTAGATTGAAAAGCAGTTTAGAAAAAGAGGGAGCGGTGATAAAGGCCAAAAGTAAATTTCTCGATGAGATACATGATCTTGAGTCTCTAGTACTATGATGTCTGCAAAGGTTGTTCTTAGGTATATTGATCCTTGTTACAATTGGGCCCCCATTCCCCGCAGCCATATCTTGCGTAGGTTCTGCTGTCCCGGAGGGCTGAGCAGCTCGCTGGGGAGGGCATCTCAATGGGTCCGGTGGATGGAGTCATAGTAAAGGTAAGGAAAACAAATGACTAATACAAGATATCCTCGATCCTGGTGGTAGGGATCTGAGCGCTGTCCCCCTAAATGTACAACAGGTTCAGAGGATGAAACGAGGGGACCATCGACTACCAGGATAGGTTCAGGAGATGGAGGAAGACCCGGAGAATGAAAACACACTATGATCTTGGATTACAAAACCCCCTGGACAGAGGAAACGCTTCAAAACAGTTTCCACGTGTTAAGGAAATCAAATCTATTTTTGTGCCCAGAAATATGAAGAGCAGACATCCCGCAAATATGTTACCAAGTATGTGTGTTGTATGTGGTGTGTATTATGTGTATGTTGTATATTATTATATATATCGAAAATACCGAGGGGCAGGATCAATAATCTGAATAGTAGAATTAAAGTGCGCCATTTGTTCGATGTTTTGCGAATTCACAGCCCGGATGCCGCTGCTGCAGCTATTACACACATCCAGACCACATGGTGGACTGGAGAAGTATGAAGGACCCATACCTCAGTACTTCCATCGCTTGGCGACAAACTGCTGTGACCAGTGTTCCTCTCCAGACCAGTCCAACCAGACGTATGCCCGGGGTAAGAAGAGCTACCTGCAGCTCATGGGAAATAAGGAAAATGGGAGTGGGGGGGAGGGGGCTCTTTGTATCTAAGAATCCATAGTGTGCAAGGGGCTGCTCATATAAAATAACCATGAAGAGGGGCTGTTTGGTAGATAAATAGGGATATTTTAGGAAACTGCTTTAGTTTCACCCAGGGGCCTACTCCTATGAATCCTGGTGCCAACAACAAAGCTGTCTTCCAAACCATCTCCCAGCCCCTTTCTAAGGGCTATGCATTCTGTTTATATATGTGGGCGGTATCTTTTTAACTTTAGCTCCAGGTGGGACCCATAGTTTACTAAATGACTTCTATTGGTCCCACCCTCCATTTGACCCCAGTTCTGGGGTTTCCAGAATCCAGCTAGGCTACTCTCTCTAGGAGAGCATGCGTAGCCATAGAGACACCCAAAGGATTGCAGTATTATCTTGTACCTTTATTATAACGAGAGAATGGTACTATCTGTGCCCTACATTATTTGTACAGGGAAGAACAGTGGAAAATAGTACTACTGTACTACATCATGCCAAATGAGGGTTTTAGAATCTGTGCAATAAAACATGAAGCCCCATCTTCTTCTTGTGAAAATTCGGGCAAAGATTTGACAATTGCGATCAATGGTTAATGATCAGGGGAGCAGGGAAAGGGAAGTACAGAATTTGAACATGTTTGCAGCGATCGTTTTATAGGATCAGGTTTGTGCAGAAGAGCAGCAGTGAAACGTATGTGCTGTATATTCTGTGATTAAGACTTGTCTTCTGTATAGGAGGATCTCACAGAGATAATTAAGGGATCGAGACAGGAAAAGTCTCTAGCTTTCGAGGGTCTTGTAGAGAACACACTTGTGCCGTGCCCTCTCCTGAAACAATAGGTAATTAATCTGTGGCTTCTTCAGCTCATCTGGGAATCAGAACACTGGATGTATATTAAGGCCTCGTCATGGGGAGCAGCAGGCGTGGGAGAGGCTGAGACGTGACTGGGGATGACGCCGCTTCTTCACATGATGATTTTTTTCCTTGTATAAATGTGGTGAATTATTAATATGTTTTTATTAAGGTGATTTATAGATACCTCACATAAGTTAACAATGAGGAGCACAGCCACTAGGCTCTTTGTGGCTGTTGAAAACTTCTACCGTAGTAATTAGATCCCTTTTGAGAGGCAATTAGTATTCTCCTGCTCTAATAACAACATTACAATCTGTAAACTGTGGAGCAACATTCCAGCCTGACTTAGAAGTTTTAACACAGCTGAGATATGTACATAGTGTACCTCTCTGCAGGCAGCAGTTATAGAGACAGGAGGAGCCGAGCAGAGCAGATTGACATCGTGAATAGAAATTGAGCATTGTGTGAAACATGAATGATGGGAACGCTGCCAAGATATATTCAGAGGCCTGGCTATGAAATATCCGATGGGGACTGTGCAGACAATGTCCTAATTGCAGGCCAGCCATATTATAGAGTAAGAAGGAGCAGAGCAGATTGTATATAGCATCCTTTCTGCAGGCCAGCCACGTTAAGATTGGGAAGGGCTGAGCAGGATTGCACAGTTGTCCGAGCTGCTGGGAGCTGGGAGGATGTTAAGAGTAGGAAGAGCATCCTAGTGAATGTCAAATTACAATTTCCTGATTAAATTGCTATAAAATGGTTTTATCTTGGGGAGTACCCAGTTAGACCTCATTCACATGCCCAAGGGGAGACGGCGGCAGTACAGGCCCAGGCCACACGTGTAGTGTTGAACGGGGAAAAAATGGACCATTGATCTCGCTCTCTTTTCCCGTGTGGGACACGTTTTCTGGGGAGTGGTGAACAGCACCATTCCCTCCCTCCAAGAGTCCCGCCATGGGCCGCCCAGGGGGCATACATCTGTGGGGAATGTACCTTTACTCTGATATTCACATCAATGACCTGCGCTATTTATTAGGGAAGGGCGAAGAGAGTTTTCCCTTGTGTTAAAGGTTCACTAAACATCAGACAACATAGTAGAAAAGTGACATTATATTTAGATGTGGTACTATAGACTTTAAAGGGGAGGTAAAAGTGCTCCAGTTGCCCATTGCAACCATCAGAGACTCCGTTCCTAATTGTATAAAACAGATGTGGGGAAAATGAAAGCTCAGCTCTGATTGGTTTGCTATATGCAACTCAAAACAGAGTCTTCTTTCAGACACTTCTGATAAATCTCCACCATAATGTTATATATCTGATATCCCGGGTGCAGCATCTGTAATACATTGGTCTTTCCTTCAGCACGATGGATCCGTTCCAGGATTGGTCTGATGAGGATAAAGAGATGACCGCAATCCCATCCATAAGTCATCTGCATCTTAATACATATTTCAATGTACAGAGAAGTTTTATAATCTTCTACTTGAATAAACCACTGTTATCCAATCTAATGCTAGTATCAAGAGCTGTGTCTGGCCGACGTTCAGATGGAAAAACATCACTTATGTTATCAACATGGAGTAGCCATCTTTCTTGAAGTCCTCTGTATCAGCCAGGTTGTCTCATATCCCTTGCTTAATAAGAAACTTCTGCCTCAATCTTATTGAGTATTGTACTGAGGGAAGATTTAAGATTTAGGCATCACGTTGCTGATAATTACCTAGGAATAAAATCACCTATGTGGCAGTGCAGAGCACAGCGTCCAGTAAATCAGTACAGAACAAGGCATTCTCACAGTTGTAGTCCTGCTCCCCTGCTAAACTGAATATCCAAGCTCTGGGCATATCATTAAAAAATTTAGGTACTTATTATACTAGTTATACCTCTATATGGACACTCTCCCCATCCCGTACACTGACCTCGGTATAGATAACCCTGACCCGTCATAATCACTACTGACAATAGATGTTGTCACAATTATTCCTCCCCATACTGTACAAGATCTCTATATAGAAACACGACCCATATTACATCACTACTGAAATAGATGATGTCAAGCTTTCTACTTCCTCCTCCCGCCTACAATGATCTCTATATAGATAACACGACCATCCTTACATCATACTGACAAAGATGATGTCACAGCCTTATTCATCCCCCTCCCCTGTACCACTGACTCTGTATGATAAACACTGACCGTCATACCATCACTACTGACCATTAGATGATGTACAGCTTATCCCTCCTGCCCTGTACAATGACCTCTATATAGAAACACTGACCATCATTACATCACTACTGACAAGGAGATGATGTCACAGCTTATCTCCTCCCCCCTCCATGTCAATGACCTCTATACGATAACATGACATCTAGAACTGTCTCCTTTGACCCCAATGAGTTGAACTCAAAAGCTACTTCCGGTCATGAGGCTGCAGAATCACTAAAATACGTTACTTAAAATGGGGAAAAGAGGCAGCCGCCATAAACAAGAAAAAAAAAAAATCTACAACCAGAAAAATAAGCTTTATAAAAGTGAAAAGTGTTGAAAACAGTACTTTAAAGAGGAGGACCAAATGTCTGATTTAAAACAAGGGCGGATAATCTATTAGCCCTTCAGTTAATGATCTCTGCCCAAGAATTGTTAAATAAAGCAATTACTGTGACAAGACAGAGGAGGCACGCCCGCCCGTAATACGCGCGCAGCCACATCTTCCAGAATTGTATCAATCATCAAGAAGCTTGCACACTTGACCGGTATTGTAAAGGACGCTCTCACACGATGCGTTGCGTATTTTGATACGTTTTGACGCATTCTAAGGCTTCAGCCTTGATCACCATGCAAGGTACATTGAATTCCACTGCATTGCCAAAACACAATATAACCTCAGCATGTGATCAAGCGAAGCCTTTGAAAGACGCAACGCATCGTGTGAAAGCGCCCTAAAAAAAAAAAAAAAAAAAAAAACAGGTGCAGAGTTCCCCCCCCCCCCCCCCCCGGGGAACGCAGGAGGGACAGGAAAGTCAGTGAAGTAATAGCTGCTCATTTCCTCCTCCTCTAGAACATCCTGCCTGAAAGGAAATGTTGCAATTTGCTCAGCTTCCCCTGCCTATAACATTCTGCACTGAAAAAGGCAAAATGCAGCTCGGATCAGATCCTCCTGCTCTTTAAGGACACGTCCTTGCTAGAAAAGGACCACATTTCCTAAAGAGCGAACCATTCCCATGCATTGTATCGGATTCTTGGACAATATGCCACTAGTGGTCGGAAGTAGATTTTCCTGATACAGAGCTCACAATCATGCACAAATGGTGCAGACTCCACAGGGAGGGAACTGGGGATTTTCAGTAGTATTATGTCCTGTTAGTGGAGCAGGACAAAGGAAACACAAATCACAATAAGCTTTTTGCAGCCTCAACCGTGTAAGGACCATTTATTTCAAAATAATATTAGACTTTGTTTTTTTTTTTCTTGCAAAAATGTATCTAAACAATAAAAATTGATAACTCACAACTGAAAGCAAAGTTTGAACAGAAGATAGAACTAGTGGTGCCCCTGATGGGAATATTGGGGTCAGTCGCGGTCCATTAGGGATGTGCATACTGCAGGGTTAATAAAAAGTTATCTTCCTGTTCCTCATAGGCCCCAAGAACTGTTCTCTCCGGCCTATGGCAAACAACAGACTAACGATGGGGGGAGGGGGGGGGGGGGGGGGGGGGGGGGATTATTAGTTTATCAGATAATTTCATGTAATTATATGAGTTTTTTAATTGCCAAATCCAGGAGTGGATCATGCTGGAAAGGAAGGTAGAAAAAAGACACCAATATTCTTCACTTTTACATCCACTTCTGATTTGCAATCAAAAAATGCAAAAAAAACAAGCTGAATGTGTGAAACTCCCTTAGACCGCAAGAACATATCCTCCGTGTGCTATACCTGTGTCATTTTGCAGGGTTTGCAGTGGATCATATACATGAAAAAGTAGATTTCTAATCTGTTGTGGAGGACCGCAGAGAACTTGGAGCAGGTCCATCCCTGTTGCCCGTGTGGCAGGCCTACGGAATGTGAACAATACAGACACCACATGGATTCACGTCCATGTGCCTGTTCCCAATTGCAGATCATTGTGGACGCTTAAAGGGCGTTGACATGGAACACACATTTTTAAGCAGATCTGCAAAAACCTACGCTGGACCGTTTTTGCAGGGGGGGGGGGGGGGAAACATTATGGGGGAGATTTATCATACGTCTCATAAGCTAGAAACTTGTTCTAGCTGCCCAAGGCAGCCATTCACTGCAGTTTTCATTATTACTGCCGTTAATAAAATTAAAGCTGAGCTCTGATGATTGGGTTTCAGGACAACTAGAACATTTACCTGAGAACTGATGATAAATCTCCACCAAGTAGTGTGGATTAGGACACTGATGATACTTGTTCATGTTCTGGTAGGTTCCCTGTGACCTTGTTCATGATTAGGCCTATTCACATTTACCCCAAGTCAATGCTCCAGCGTTAATAGAGCACAGGAATAGAGAAATGTACTGGCATAACAGGTGTAGCATCTGCTAAGCCAAAGCATTCACAGTGCTATATAATAGGATATTATATATGCTATACCACTGATCTTATAGTCCACCACAGCTCGGAGAATGATATAATAATTCTGAATATAGGGAGGAAGAAACAAACCATAAATACATTTCCATGTACAAATATGGTATGCGATAAAAGATTGTTCCATTCCAGACAATAACAGGCAATTAATTAGGAGATAAGCTCCTGCAATGCAATCGAATAGAGCCTAAGAGCCTGGACATACCAATAGCAGGTACACACTATAGGTAAGCGTGGACAACCATTAAAGGGCTCAACCAGAACATATGGGGGAAAAAAAAAAACAAACAAAACTTGCTTTCTTGAAATGCAATACCAGATGTACATGGTATCCTTAAAGGGGATGCACACTTTAAGCAAATAAGTAATATTGTGTGTGTGTGTATTGGAACGGTACACCAAAATTTCCAATATACTTCGTCTCAATTCCTCATAGTTTTGTCGTGTTAATTTATTTTTGCTAGATATGAACAACCCTTTAAAGTTTATTTGAATGCATGAGACTAGATGTCTGACATTCAGCAACTTCATGATAGCTGGTTATGAACTATTCCCAGGCCTCAAGTGAATAGGGGTGCGTGCACTACAGGCCCTGGCACTATAATGTCCGACGTGTGTAATGCTGTGGTCTCTTCAATCCTCCCACCCCATATAAAGCTGTCCCGGGTGTAAAAATCCAATAATAGATATTGATCCTCCTTAGCCAACATAGGGCCAAGCTGCAAAAATATTTGCCTTTAAAATATATTTTAACCTTCCTGTGGGGGCCCCTGGCTCACCCCATGCAAAGGGAACAATAATAGAGCAGGGGTGATCTAAAATGCAAATTCGTTTTTATGGTAACACATGCATAATGATAAACCCAAGTGCACCAGGTTCAGCCTAGAAAGGGGCTTCTCCAGAAAACCGCGCCACTGTGTTCAAGGCCCCAAGTCTTAGTATTGCAGATCATTCCGATTCAAGTCAATGGAGGCGCTGATTCCTAGAAATATTGGATGAGGGACTGGCAAAGGTAGTCTCCAAGACCATCTATAATTACTCTGGTATCGAAAGGAAGCAATCTGGAAGGAAGTCCTGTTAAAGGTTTGTTAAATAAAAGAAAAAACCATCATCTTTATGTAATATGAAGCAAGAAGATGCGCCCCCAGGTTCTGGTCCTATATATATTTTTACTGCTATAGTTTTTATAAGTGGGGATTGCACCCTCAGAACCTAATGAATGTAGCACTGGTTTGAAGCCATAGTGGTAAGGTTAGGTAGCACTGTCAATCATCACGTGACACAGGACTGTCTGGGTCATGGGCACATCAATATCACATTATTGGGCCAAATCAATTCCCCAGGGGCTGCAGAGTGGGAACCATAACGTCCTGACGTGCCCGCCGCCTATGGATCATTTGGTTCAGTATTGCATAGACGCCATTTTTTTTTTTTTTTTTTTAAAGTGAAGTCTTGGTTGCTGTTGTACTTCAGTTCTGGCTCAAAACTACATTACCCCAAAGCAACCCCTCTAATATGGTACATATGACCAGGTTGTCTCCCATCAGACAAATGGCAACTGTACAAGAACCTACAACGGCGTGCGTGTACCCGCCCTATGTCCTCCCATAGTGCAGCAAGAGCTGGTAGTATATGCAGGGCAGACAGAAGCAGTACAGTACACCCTTGGGTTAATCACCACATCAGACACCATAAGACCCTTTATCCAAGGAGTAGAATAATTTAGCTACGAGGGCCCATCATATTATAAGGGGGAATGTGAGTAGAAGCAGCACGATTTAAGGAGTTTGTAAATTGCAATGGGTGAAAATAGCAATACCACAAACAGGGATTCTGTACAGTCACCATGATGGATGATAAGATTTCAGGGGTGCATGGGATCCACACTGCTCTTAGATAAGGACTGTTGACCACAAGGGGGCGAGCTTATACCCTTTCCAATAAAATGTGAGGTGGATACCATCTCATGTGTTATGGCCAGGGCTTTAGTTGTACATAACAATCTGTAAAAAAAAACATCTAGTGTTATTAGTGCTCAGGTTAGAGATGTAAAGATGAAACTCCCAACTAAAGTTACAGCACCACCAGAATAAAGAACACCAGGGAAGGGACCACCATTCCCATATAACGGTGGCAGTTACTATAAAAGTAAATGTGCACCATTAAATCAGAAAAAATATTAGCCCAGACCTTTGTTTTGTCAATAAAGAGTTCTAACATAACTGCACAGACAACATACAGGCGGTCCCCTACTTAAGGGACACCCGACCGCTTACAGAACAGGCCATAGTTTACAGACGGGACCCCTCGCTCTGCCACTGTGACATCTGGGAAGCTCCCGGTGCTTTACATAGTCCCAGACTGCAATGATCAGATTGTAAGATGTCTGTAATGAGATTATTGATAATTATTGGTCCAATTACAACAACAAAAATTTTGAAAACTCCAAATTGTCACTGGGCAAAAGAAAAAAAATTGTCTAGAACTTCCATTATAAAATCACAGTTTCGGACTTACATACAAACTCAACTTAAGAACAAACCTCCAGACCCTATCGTGTAGTTAACCCGGGGACTGCCTGTTCTCCTGTATAACCAGCAGGGGGAGCTCACCTGCTGAAAACTGTAGTAAAATGATGCAGTATACAGTAAGCTCCCTCTAGTGGGTGGCTGTAGGAAGCAAAATAATCTTTCATTTGAACCCCTGTCACAGGAAAAAATGAATCTCAAAACCACTAAAAAGATTTAATAAATTATATTATTGAACACAATCATTTTACCTACATTAAAAATATAGTGATAAAGAGGAGATTCAGGGTAAGAGTGATACTTAAAAGGGAGTGTGAGAAAAAGCCCACTGGGACAGAGATCGGAGTCTGACTGCAGAAGGTTATAAATTCTGGGACACCCGTTTCATCACAGCCATAGCCACCACGTGACCGCAAGTCAGTTCAAGGTAAATGGGACTGTAATCTCCCCGTATAGGAGTTGAATTGAGCGGAGGTCACAACTTAGCTACTCAGACTTCATTCATAGTAGCTAAAGAAGTGGTACTCCTCCACAGCCGGGCTTCATTGAAAATCCCTTAAGCACAGTAAAGGAGCGAGCCACGAAGTAAAACAGCGAGTAAGTGGTGTCATAGGTGATCTGCCCATATCCGCTTAGTGGGAGAACGCTCCATCCTCCAACCTTCTAAAGTATCTCCAAAGATACTTGCAGCGTCCAAGTTCAACCCGTCAGGAAGCTAAGCCATTCCTATGGTTCTGCTCGTCCGTCAAACATCATCAAAATACAGAAGTTGATGAAATAAGTGCTCAGCCCTTCACACTGGAAAAGGAAAGTAATAGTAATAGAAAAGGCGCCAATTTTTTTTGTATCTATTTATCGAGTTAGGATAGAGTCTGCATTAATGCTCGGTAGATTAGGGGACGGGAAAAAACTTGTGCCTTTTCCCCCCAACCCACAGTTTCACACACTCAGAAAAAGCCAACAAGTAAAGACACTACAAGCACGCGGACCACCATGATCGGACACAGGATCGAGGAGTAGAGTAAGTAACACATGGACCCGCCACTGTATTCAGCAGAACTGCCATTTTTTTTTGTTCAGGAACCCTCAATGTGCCAGATTGGCATACAACGTGCTGCAAGGCCCTTTGGCACAACGAATGGGGTTAATATACATATAAAAAAAAAAAAATTGTTTTAAAAGGGTGCAGGACATGAAAAAAAAAAAGCGAGTGACAACAACCACTGCCTGCATGTCCCACAATGCTATTGCTCTGCAAGCCCTCCCCCCAAAATACATCAAATAGGGTTTAAATAAATAAACGGGGGTCAACCCCTCCCAAATACCCCCTCAACCATAACCCAATCCCGACCCTTTCAAAGCACAGTTAATTTAATTAGAAAACCAGTTTTAACCCCTGAACTGAAATATAAAGGTTGATGAACACTTTATGGCACTTGTCGAATAATCCTATTAAAAAAAAAAAAAAACAATTAGACTAAATAACAAATGGTTAGAAAGTGCCTGAAACATGTTACCAGCATTTAGAGCCCTTTCGAATTCAAGGCAGGAAAAAAGGTTGTTTGTAAGTAGTTAAAAAAAAAACACAAAAAAAAAAGTTGAATCTCCATGAACTTCAGGGAAAGTCAAGAGAGTTTGGGTTTAAGAGGGGATGGGTGTGATGCGCTGGCTGCGCTGTGCTAAGTCTGCTCCTCCAGGCTCGTGGATCTGTGCATGAAACATCTAATACATTTGGTTTCCTCATCTTTTTCTCCTTCTCTCCATTTCCCATTCCACCAACGGTGTATCAAGAGGACGGACCGCCTGTCCTCACTGTAGTTGCTGAGGTAGGGTGTCCGATTAACCTGAGTAAAGTTTTAGGAACAGGTTCCACGTGTACCGGGATTTATTTCCCTTGATCCCTGAGGGGTTCTCGCTTAGGAAGTCTAACCACTGGTCCAAAATAAGGGTTTGTTTTGGTGTGAAACTAATTCCAGAGGGCGATGGCTAGTTCCCGCGTGAAAGGACCGCTGCCTTCTTCTGAGTCCAACCCAAACTGAAAGGTGAAGCGATAGAGATCCTTAAACTATCTTCCTGCTTGGCGTCACTTCAGGAGGTTGGGAAAAGAGGCTGCAGATTCCTTCAAGGCTGTCCGCATTATTGCCCAGCATCCGTCTCAAAAGAACTCTTTCCTGTACATGGGGAGAAGGATAGTGGAGTAGATAACCACTAAAAGAACACGTATAGACATATTCAATCCAGATATACCCCAGCAGGTAACTGGCAGGAGGTGCATGGTGGGAAAAAAAAAAACTTCCAAACTCCAGAACTACTGGACCCTTTGTCAGTGATGTGTTTCTATGGGTTATGAAGAAAACTTGTATTTCCAACTGTTACAAGAATTGTGGATTGAAATTTTTGATGAAAAGTTTGTGTTTCTTATATTCCTCTCTTTTGCATTCCATTTCATAAACAATTAAAGTATTTGCATCAGCCAAAAATACCGCACAGAAATCATTAATGAATTGTATATGAAAAAAAAAAAAAATAAAAAGTTAAACCACCTCCTGTCATTTACCGACAGGGTCATATATACTGGGTGAACTTCAGTGACGATGAGGGGGTCAGTTTAATAACTAGAACGAGTTTAACACCCCTCATTATTACTTTGGACATGTCAGGAGGGTCCCAAGTGTCCACCTTTCACCCGAATGGGGTGTGTGGAGTGTGTGTGGGGGGAGGGTGTTAGGGGAGTCGGAGA
Source organism: Engystomops pustulosus (assembly GCA_019512145.1). NCBI lineage: Eukaryota > Metazoa > Chordata > Amphibia > Anura > Leptodactylidae > Engystomops > Engystomops pustulosus. The sequence continues at coordinate 16,219,719 of CM033648.1, forward strand.
GAGGGGGTGATTTTTGGTACATCGCTGGGCTGCTTCCAATAAACTTAGTGTTCCCCCCAGCAACGTTCCGTCTAATATGGACAGCGGACATCACCGGGGTCCTCCCTCCTGCCAATTGTTGTATGCATGTTGAGGCTGTGCGGAGAGATGCAATTCGCTGCAGTCTGTTCGCTAAGCGCATATGTTGCTCACCCGGATGTCGGCAGGATGAAAAACATTGTAGCGTGCGTGTCTTTCCAAAATGCCATTTCTTTTGACCTAAGGTAGGGATAGTGCCCAGAGGAGAAAAAGAAAACAACGATGCCTCCGTCGGCCACCATTTGTCAATGGATACGGGGTGCTTTCCCAAAACAGTGTACGCTTAGTGTATACAAACCCGTGAAGTGGAACCTCCCGTACTGTATGCTTCCAAAACTGATTTGAGATCTCACTATTGGAAACCCCACAGCTCACAGAGCAGCAGCAAGTTCCAAGACTGTTTTACAGACTGTTAATGTGCGCCCTCCCTCCTTGCACAGGGTGGAGGGTGAGCCATATGAATTCTAAAAGTTGATTTAGAAGTCAGTGAGGCCATGGTAAAACAAATATAAGAATATTAACAGTCTATGTGTCTGGATCTATCAGAAAGTGTCCCTGGGTTTAGCATGAAAAGATTTGATTCTTAGGTTTCATTAAGTATTTACTGGTTATGGGCATCATCCTATTTTGAATGAGCCGAGGGTCAAAAATGCACAGGTCCCTCCATTCGTCATTATCTAGCGGAATTAGAAGATAGCCCGAGGTATCGCCCAAATGCACGTGAGGACTTTCTTCAAGTTAAGTGTATCATCCAAACCAGAAATAATACAATTTGATCCATCTGCCCATTTTAGTGAAGGACACGAACCTAAGTACTGCACATGGTGGCAGCTTGGAATTTCATGCTAAATAGCACCCGAACTCGGTAGCGTCCACACACAAAGATTGCAAAACGTTCCAGCGTCTTCCAGATGGCATCTCCCGTCATCTTGTATCTCTCTTAAACAAGGATCTTCAATTCTCTGTAGAGGATGACACATCGGCCCCATGCCAGGATCTTCTTCTTCATTCTCTATCTCCAGAGGGTGCCTGAGGATGACTGGGCTCTACTGCGCATCTTGGGACTTTCTTTTTCCGTATACACCAAGATGGTCCCCGAGGCCTTCCCACTGCCTGACGTGTGTTCTCTTGGTCCTGAGCTTCTTATGGGATCTTTAGAATCCGCGTCCCCATTTTACTGGCTATGTGGAGAGGGTTCTTACATGGTGACACACTGGCCCATGTTGAGAGTGTCCAGTTTCAGAGCGTCCGCCTTGGTAACCAGACACGTCTAACAGATGTGAATACACGTCAACCTAGCCCACCATCCTGAGGAGCTGTCTGACCTAGAAAGGTGAGAGAAAAGAAAAAACAAGAAGCGGTGGTTACTAATACTGAGTCATTGTGTGTAAAAATCGGATGCCTTCCACTAAGTATGTGATTAGTGAAGAGAGAGAAAGAAACACGAAATTGCACAACATGCTGAACAAACCACTAGGTCAGTGCATGCTACCAAAAAATCAAATCACTAATAAAGATAAACATAGAAATATTTATTGGTATATCGTAAAACACCTAAAAGGCACTCCAAAAGTCTATTTTACAGAGATAGGATTGGCACATTATGGGGTGCCTTTTACGGTGTTTTTAGAGTATACCAATACATATTTGTATGTTTTATCTTATTAGTGATTGTTTTTGGTACATGACACTGACCTATGAGTAGTTTGTTCAGGCATGTAATACTGAGCATTAACTCACCCCTGTAACACCAAGGACACTTAATTTGCTAATAATTGCCTTCAATTATTGCATTAATTTACATCTCATTGACGCCACCAGGGCAAGTAGACTGGGCTGTGGAGCAGTGGCCAGCTTTGGAGAAAACCATACCTAATAATAGCAGGGGTGCACGTAGGCTGCCTCCTCGATATGTAGTAACATGTAGCCACCATCCTGAAACATTGCTGTTATACACAATGTCCCCCACCCCCCCCACCGGCTGACCACAGGGTCCCGTCCGCTTCGTTTTGATATATACCACAATTTCCTACATAGAGGGGAAACAGTCCTAGAATTCTTATTTGCTTGAAAGGTCATGTGAACAGGGCAAAGAAGCTGATTCCACGCTGCCGTTTGGCGTACATCGGCTCTGCAAGATTTCATACTGCAATGAGGAATTATGATTAAACACGGCAATGCTGAGAAGTCTTTTTTTTTTGTTTTGTTTTTAATATTTTATTGCATTTTTAAAAATCAAAAAAGCAATTAAGGGCCCCAAATATGGATTCAATTAACTGCATGGCATGACTCAAAGGACGCCCGGGGTTGTTGTTCTGTCCGGTGAAACATTTGTGATATTCTTTCCAAGACACGAAGAGCAGATTCTGGAGAGAAATGTACTGTAGTGTAGTCTTTGTAGTATGAATTTGTCTTACCACTACAGACGTAGGCCATATTACACTGAAATGGCCCCATACACGATATCAAACGCTAATAGACCCCTTACTTACCCACAGAGCATGGAACAGCTGCAGTGAGTATGTGATGATCTGATAAAGCTATATTTCTTGGAGGCTTAGTATGAGAGAAATAGATTGATCTATTATATCTCTAAGATCTCTTAAAAAGGTATATAACCAATAAAAAAGTGATGCCAAAACACATAGAAAACAAACAGCACAGTAGTATTTAGGCTCAGCTTTGCTAGTGTAAAAAGGCCCTGGTGGACTCCGGGGAGGGAAGGGATGAGATAACAGGGTGTTGTAATCCAAAGCCATGATACATGAACAGACCATCTACAATATAAGGAACCGCTCCAAGGCGCGAAATATGGTCACGAAGAACACCCTCGCCACTAGTGAGGACATAACCAGTGATTACAAACATTGATATTGCACATACATCAGGATCACACGGTCCCGTTTCAACTTGAATGGGAGAGTATTACAATTTTTTTATAAAAGTTTCTATGTGTGAACTTTTCTTCCAGAGCTGGACCAAAAAGAGAAATTCACATAAAACGGTCAAAGTTATCAAAGTCTTGTAAAGTAGAAATTTAACAAAAATATTCATTGTCCAGGCAAACCTGGAGGGACAACTAGTGACAATCAGCAACAGGTGTATTTCAACCCCAAAAAATTGAGGCTGATACAAAAGGTCAAGCACAAGATTTTACCGTATACAAATGTTTAAAACAGTCCTTGGAAACATGAGCACACTACACAGGACTTCCGGAATTCCCAGTAATACTCAAAGAAAATAATACAGTAACACGTGGCCCAAAAAGCAGCATTAAGAAGTAGATAAGGAGCGTACAGTTTTGAAAGCGACTGTATATAAAAGGTTACATTCACACGGGACTGAGCATGTAAGTACCTAGTGATGTTATACAATTCATAAACATCCCCAAATTGATTGTGGGAGTGGTAAGTGATCTTAACATACATGAGCAAATCACTGTGGGGGGGTCCTCCCCAAGGAAGCCCAATGAGTGTTTGGGGTTAGGCGTTACCTCCGGCAAGGTGATAGGGGTGACACAGGTCGGCACAATCCAACGGACAGAGATCACATTTCTCTAGGAGCTCTATTTATGGACACTAGGAACTTTTGCCTACTTCTAATAAATGAAAATTTCATGTACATTCCAGATTCCATAGGTTTTATGCTGTGGCAAACATGGTAATCCCACATCCACCCCGCTCTACTCTCACATCCTTTATGTGTACCAGGAAACAATACAAAGTAGAACATATGAAAGAAATGCTTAGTCTGCATCAAAAGAAATTCATCTCGAGACAACAGAGTAAGTAGATCTCTATTTATTTATTTCACCCAAATCTTCCCTACGGTTGTAGGGACAGGAGGTGGGGAGTGACATTCACTCATGTACATGGCATAAAGAGCTGAATCAGGACGGCGCCAGCACAGTGAATACACTGTCAAGTGCCTGGGCCCAGAGCTGGCGGGGGGACATAATGGACTGTACAACAAATCCAGGCATGGGGAGGGGCTGCATTATTGAATCATCAGATCTAGAGGGGGGCTGTTGATGTGATAAACTAGAAGAAAACCAAGAGTTTTGGTTTCTGATTTATATTTTAAGCATCGCATGGAGTTCACTGCAAAGAAGAAGCCCACTGGGCTCTGTCACCCAGGGGTCTATTGAAACCTGGGAGCCGAACACCTGGGCAGCATTACCAGAAAAAACAAACCGAATATCCAACAAGTACTCAGGTGGCAGTGCTCCCCCTGTAGTGGTTGCTGCTTGCTTGACACTGCTTCAAAAACCTCACAGCTCTGCTCCTGGCAGGGACTCCTAGGGGTCCCCATTACCCCACCCACACACCAGTGGACTGACCAGCGAGAGTCACCTTACCCCCACCCAACACACAGTGGACTGACAGCAAGAGTCCCCATTACCCCCACCAACACGTGACTGGACAGCGAGAGTCCCATTACCCCACCACACCACAGTTGACTGACAGCGAGACTCCCCTACCCCACCACACACTGTTGGACTGACAGCGGAAGAGAGTCCCCATTACCCCACCACACACAAGTGACTGACAGCAAGCGTCCCGGATTACCCCACCCACAACTGGACTGACAGCGGAGAGGTCCCCATTACCCACCCACACACAGTGATGACAGCGAAGTCCCCCTTACCCCACCACACACCAAGGACTGAAGGAGGAGTCCATTACACAACCAACAACAGCGACCGGACAGCGAGAGTCCCCATGTACCCCCCCAACACAGCGACCGACTAGGGAGAGTCCCCATAACCCCACACCACACAGCGACCGACGCGAGAGTCCCCATTACCCCACCCAACCACAGCGACCGACAGCGAGATCCCACATTACCCACCCACACAGAGACGCAGCGAGAGTCCCCATTACCCCACCCACACACAGCGACCGACAGCGAGAGTCCCCATTACCCCACCCACACACAGCGACCGACAGCGAGAGTCCCCATTACCCCAACACACACACAGTGACGACAGCGGGAGGAGTCCCAGTACCCCACCCACACACAGTGACCGACAGCGAGAGTCCCCATACCCCACCCACAACAGTGACGTACGTCCGGACTGTCTCTCCCTAGGATCCGTTAGGTCTTGCGAGCATAATTTTTGAAGCAAATCCTATAAACCTATGGATCACATGATGGCCTCTCTCCCTTTATCATATATTTAGATATGTTATCAGGACTGGACTGACTCAAAGTTTGTGAGAACCGTGCTATATACAGTTGTGCGTCTTATCTGTCCGCATTGCATTCATTGCTGATAAGTCCCATACAATTGCAGCCAGTACTTTTCCCATACATTTGCCCCATACATACAGGACATGGTCAGACCTCATACATGCCTTCCATGTCCTACTATACAGGGAGTAGGAAGCGCACGTATAAACCACCATGGTGTGCTGCACAGGAAATGGAGGCCGGTAATAAACGCTTGTATGATGTCTCCCTGTACCACGCTTACTTTTACTAATAATTGTTTCGTCTTCTTATGCGACCTGCGGTGAGGGAGGAGAGCTGCCAGTCACATATAATGGGGATGATTATCCTTGTGCTTGCCAACATTAACCATCATCAGCACGAGAGCAGGCAGGACCTGCAAGAAATCCCAAGAGAGAGGTAGCGGCGCTCATATCATCAATTGATGGGAGCAATCATATACGGACAAGGCCAGGATTTTAGAAATGTGGTTGGCCTGGGTTCCCACATAAAGTTAGCTTATCCTTAAAGGGCATCTCCACCAGGATGAAAGACTGTATGCAACGTGAGGCTCAGGGCCTCCAGGCTCCATTAACACTCATGGAGCCTGAGAGCCCCTCGCTCCATTGTATACAGTCTTATCCTGGTGGTAGATATGCCCTTTAACAACCAATCAGATCCACTGTTTCACCTAAGACTCTATGGAGAGCGAGAGTATGAAAGAAGCGAGTGGCAGCAAGTGGGGTAAAGTGATAAAAACTAGGGTCCCATTCCATCCATAGGACCAAATCAGTTTAGCTGCCTCTTGTATTATAGGGTTATGGCAATGGCACATATGGAATGACTATTAGTCTCTAGGACAGAAAGGCACCTCCATAACGGCTCCATTGCCAGGCGGACTCTGTTTCAGTCTCCACATTACAAGGAAGAAAGAAAGTGTTCCAGGAAAAGGAGGCCGTGGTGGCGATATTCCCTTCCCACGTGAACCCCTATCGCTTTATTTTGTGTGGCCAGCTCAGTTGTCAATCCTGAATCATTCACTCAGGGAGTTGTAAAATCAGAGGGTCCTGTGCTCCATCACAATACCACGGCGAGTGAACTAGAGGCGAAGTGTTATAGAACAAACCATGTTCTCCCAGTGCACTGGCAAATGGGTTCAAAATGGGAGTTGTGCCCATCCTTGGACCCGAGAGATGGGGGACCGAAGGAATCATCTATAGAAATGCCAAGCCCAAAAAGTAAGCTATGAAATAGTACGAAGGGTTCCGTCATGTCTAGTCATAGGGCTGTGTAAATAATGGCGTCTCATCAGTCTGAACACTAAAGCCCCCATAGATTCAGCAACACAGAGGGATTCAGATATGTCAGTATCCACATGGAGATGAGTGAGGATATATCTACTAATTCTAGGAAGGCCCTCTATCATATCAGGGGAAGGGACACCCATGTAACTTAATGGTGTACAGACCAGGGGTTTGCGTTATTGGGCCAATCCCTTTTAAAGAGCATTTCCAGTTTAAAGACGATGGCCTATCATGGGCTAGATCGTCAAATCTCCAAATTGGATGGGGAATTCTAACACCTAATACAGGGAAATGTACTGCCCTCCTTGTTAAGAACAGGGAAATGGATATTGTGCATTACATCATAATATACATAACATACAACATATATATATGGCACCCATATTAGAATCTCTACAAAGTCATATAAGAATGAGGACTAAACTTGACTCCTCTCAGACAAAATAATGACTCCTCTCTCTCATTTTCACAGATGAATTTTAAGATTTTATAAAATAGGTTAACAGGCGAGATTTCACATTAGAAGAGCAGCAATCCTAGAAGAAAAGCCATTCATGCTCATTGAGGGGATAGGAGGTAGTTGGGTCTGTAACCATGTTCTCAAATAAGACAACAACATAATGGCCGCCAAATCCTTAGGACGAAAACACACTATAAAAGATGATAAAAGTTCCAGCAATACTGAAGTGCACATAAAAAGACCTCAATCCGACTCTTCTCAAGTCTAAAATACGAAGAAATAAGATTTCACTCCAACTGAAGACCACATGTTCTGTTCTCCGATCCGCCAGAAAAATCTAAATATTAATCCCGCATCGGCAAAATCCACAGATCCACACCGTTGCTTCTCCATTTTTAGCAAAACAGACGATGATTTCACTTCTCCTCACGAACAAAACCAGAGTCCAATGCAATGAAACCTGCAAAAAAAAAAACCACATTCACAAAGAAGCTGGGGAACGCCTTGCAAAGGGGTTGGGGGGGACGCCAATGCTCAGAGACCCCACGTCGACCCATTTTCCATGGTGAACATAGGTTATACTGGTTAAAAGGCATCCTAATTACGTGGGCTAGTGGAGCGGCCACCACTGGCCCAGTCTTCGGTTATAGCACAAGCTTTACACGTAACAATGAAACCATTTGGTGTTACCATAGTGTGTATGAGCCAGTGACTTATCCCACAGCACGGTCAGAACGGTCAAGCACCTCCATAATGTGTAGAAGGAGCAGCGCCAGGCACGGAGGAGGAGGAAATACACTGCTCTACGTGCAGTTATGTTACCTACGTTGTGAAACTGCTACAGCTGCAAACTACTCCTATAACCAAGTAATATTTTATTTTCCCTGTGGGCTTTATTGTTCTCACTTGAGAGCATAAACAAAATCAATAGCCAGATGCATCACGTTGTAGCCAATTCCTACGTGTGTAATGCAATTAAAGCTACATGGAAAAGTCACAGAAGCTAAGGGTAGTACAGCCACTGCTGTGGACCAGGGTGGCCAGCTCACCTATGTTGGACATACATCAAAACAGAGAGGGTAAGGAGCGATTAGTCCTGGGCAAGAATATTGCAGATTTTGACCCCCAGTTTAAGAGTATCGCTTTTACATTTCACACTCCCCTTTTACGAACTGAGCCAAGTGATACCCAATAGACATGACCACCCCTCCTTGTGTCCCTTGATGGTAGACAGGACAGAACTAGGTGGAGGGACACTATACTGTCAGGACTTGGAACCAAAACGCTCCACAGTAACCGGCAATTAGGACAATGAGTGTGACAAAAAGTGACAGCTTTTGTCCCGGGTCATGGGCGCTTTTTTCACGAAGCAGCCAGCGGCAGGGTCAACCTGATTATAGTAGTGCGCGGTTCACCACAGGGCCACAATTGCCACATGCAGCCAGCCTGCAGATCTGAATGCTTCCAGGACAAAAGAACTAATCGTTTACAGCCTTTATGAGATATGTTGTGAAACGCGGAGCGAGGTGGTAGCATTGTCTGCCTCTGCTACATACCAGGATGTACCCACTCCCTATACAGGGCATATGTGCACATGAATGGCCCATACACCTGAGTATTACCGTTATATTAGGACTCCGTGTCTGTACCCCCCTGGGGGAATAATACCCCAACCTGTCAACATATGTCCAGCATAAACAACTAGAAGCAAGACACCTTTGCAGAATTGTCTTTCATAACTCAATAGCCACCCTGGAACATAACATTGAATAGACTGCGAAGGCTGGGGCGTGGTGGTGGATGGTGAACCTTTATAGAGACGTAGTGCCAAACCAATAACCAAAACTATCACAAAGTGCCAACGTGGCAAACTTAAAAGCAACTATTGCTCACTGTTTGTCAAAGCTTGTCCAATGGGATCAGTGGAGGGGACCTCCAGGGTCCTAGAACGGGCAGAGAATTGTGGGGCCAGAGCACCATCCCAATAGGAACCCAGCTCTGTCACAGGTCCTTGCTTACTCATTATGTAGTACCAGGCAGCCCCAGGATGAGGCATTGAGTCCTGCCTGGTGACACTCTGGTATGGCACCAGGCTGGGTGCCACACAAAAAGGCTCATGAGTGCACCTCCTGTCACCCATGTGCTATAGTTTGATACCAATGCCTAGGGCAGGATGGCAAACCTTTTAGAGATTCGAGGGCCCAAACTAAACAAAGGCCCGCTTGTTTACGCAAGTGCCAAACACACAGAATTTAATTTGTGATTTATACTCCTTCTATGTCTCAGTTTTCATGTGATACCAGCCCTAGAGGAAACACAATAAAGCAGAAAAGATCCCACGGTACAGCTGTTCACTTTAAAATAGCTTCGTGTTGCAAGCAAGTCCTGGGCGGTTAGGAGACGCTAGGAGATGACCTGGAGTCATTGTCCGGTGTATGGGTTGGGTGCCCACAGAAAGGGTCGAGTGCCACCTCTGGCCCAGTGCCTAGGTTAGCCATCGCTAGGGCCTGGGCAATCAGCATCAGAATGGTGTGATGACAACACCCTGATTGTTAAGTGCTCATGGGACGGTCCTCTCCTCAGTGATGCCACATTGTTGCGTCTTCAGTCATTTATTGAATACAACCGAAGCTACCTGTATGTGATGCAACATAATTGGGTATGAGGGGATGCACATGAAGGCACTTACAATCCGGGCGTTGCAATCACCCCCATTCGATTACTGACCCCAGGGCCAGTGATGGCGAACTTTTATGTAAGCTTCCCTCAGATCTACTGACCGGAAGAATTGCAGGGATCAGGCAGGGAGCAGCAAAATATATCCAGCCTGTGCAACATTTCTCAGTACGGCAGGCAGGCCAAGGAATGTGTTGCTTTTAAAACGTAGTAGTGAGTGCAATGTCTGGGCGCCACAGAGAGGGCTCTGAGTGGCACACTCTGCACCACGTGCCATAGGCTCGCCCCACTGCCCTAGCCATTGGTTGCACAAACCTATAGCAGCTCAGTCGACGTTTTACTTGAATAGGAATGACAGTACATCGTGTGTGGATGATCTGCAAAACCATCATAAGCCATATGAGAAGAATGGGTTGCTATGCTTGGTGAGCAAGAAAAAGAGGTGTTGTAACAACGAGTTAATAAGAATTGAATCAGGAGTCACCAACCCCCAAGATACAATGCAGTGCCAGACGGCCCACCAGAGTCCCAAGAAGACCTCAGTTGGGTCCTGGCTCCAATCCATTATTGGAATGCCACATACATTTATCAGACCCAGAAAACTAACTGATCTGGGTATGAGGACATCAGAGGGACAGAGGATCGAACATGTCCAAAGTTATAAGTCTGAACCTTGTGCCAAGGTGCAAGACTGAACGTCCATGAACCAGGCAGGAGTAGCGGCTTTACACAAGGACAACACATCACCTACCTGTGACTATAGGTCACCTTCTATACTCTCACAAAGCTTCACCCTGCTCCATTGGTCACCAGCGGTCCCACCTCCAATGATTTGCATCCCACCCGTGTATTTTTTTTCCTATGGAGTACACCAAATGCGGAATAACGTTTGCTCGTCTTAAAAGATTAATCTTTTTTCATGAACCAAGATGTCGGAAGAAACAGATGATACAAGACAGGGTTCCATGGTAGGGTGATTAACTGACAGAGAGAGACAATTAAAATCATCATAAAAGACATAAATACGCAGAGAGGAAAACATGCGAGGCACAGCAATGGGGACAAAGCCCGGACCTAAGGCAGTGGGCAACAGCCTGGGGCGACTATACGGACAAGGGGGGGTGAGGAATGAGACGCCGCCCCCGAGGAAACCCCTTAAATCACAATGTGTGTAACACCAGTCCACGCTGGTCTATGGTGCCATACAGTAATCTGATTGGGTGACAGACTGCCTGGCTTGTAGGACCGTTGATCATCCTCCTCGTGACTGAAGAGACAAAAACCCTCCCACTAAAAGGACCATTTAGGATTACATGAAGTTCTCATAGTAACAAGTCGGTGACATGTCAGTGGCAGACCCCAGGGTCGTACACATCGCAGGAGCCTTAAGCGTGGTCAGTCACAAGGTTGCATACGCATGATAAAATGTGTCTGTCCTGGGCGGCGCTACTTCGTACGTAAAGTTATGCGGAGATGTACCAGAGGAGTTGGTCTACAATATATAAACCAACATGAAATGTACAAATTACGGAGACGCAGGATGATAAACTTACAAAGTTTGTGCTGTCAGTCAAGCATTCCTAATTGATGTCAGAGGGGATCTCACGCTGGGGGCAACGTGATAGTGAGAAGTGTCATTGTAAGAGCATGGAGACGGTGGTGGAAGAAATACTGAGAAAGAAATACGGTATTTGCACCACACCTGGCAGTGCCGCTACCCTGGGGGAGGGGGAACGAAAAATCACACCATGGCGGCCGTACACGGGGGCGAGGGGGACGAAATCACACCGCAGTGCCGATACCCGGGGGGGGAGGGGGAGAAATCACACTGTGCAAGGGGGATGAGAATAACGCCAAGCTACAAGGTAAGAGCTGACACATCCTGGTTATTGCCATACATAATGTTCTCTATAATTATATAATAATGTTTCTAATGCTTTCTCCTTCTGTAATTCCCAATTCACTCTTATCACTTTAAAGGGTTGTCCGGGCTTTAATTAAATGTTAGGGGGGTTATAAAAACAATAATAATCTTATACTTCCCATCCCTGCCTTGTCCCTGTTTGTTTACAGAGGCCGGAGCTCCTGAATAGTCACTGCCGTGCACCTAATACAGTATCAGTTTCCAATTACAGGCGGTCCCCTACTTAAGAACACTCGACTTACATACGACCCCTAGTTACAAACAGACCTCTGGATATTGGTCATTTATTGTACAGGCGGTCCCCTACTTAAGGACACCCGACTTACAGACAACCCATAGTTACAGACGGACCCCTCTGCCCTATGTGACCTCTGGTGAAGCTCTCTGGATGCTTTACTATAGTCCCAGACTGCAATGATCAGCTGTAAGGTGTCTGTAATGAAGATTTATTGATAATTCTTGGTCCAATTACACCAAAAATTTTGAAACTCCAATTGTCACTGGGGCAAAAGAAAAAAAATTGTCTAGAACTTCCATTATAAAATATACAGTTTCGACTTACATACAAATTCAACTTAAGAACAAACCTCCAGACCCTATCTTGTATGTAACCCGGGGACTCTGGCAGTGCAAGATACCCGGGGGGAGGGGGACGAAATCACACCTGGCAGTGCCATACCCGGGGGGAGGGGGGGGGGGGGGATGTGCACCACACATGGCAGTGCGATACAGGGGGGAGGGGGGGGGGATGTGGCCCCACACAGGGACTAAGAGTTTACAGATACCCGGGGAGGGGGAGGGGGGGCACCACACCTGGCAGTGCCGACACTCGGGGGGAGGGGGACGAAATCACACCTGGCAGTGCCGATACCCGGGGGGAGGGGGGGGGGGATGTGGCACCACACCTGGCAGTACCGATACCCGGGGGGAGGGGGGGGGTGTGGCCACCAACCTGGCAGTACCGATACAGGCGGGGAGGGGGGGGGGGATGTTGGCACCAAACATGCAGTACCCGATAACCGGGGGGGGGAGGGAGGGGGGGGATGTGGCACCACACCTGGCAGTGCCGATACTCGGGGGGAGGGGGGGGGATTGGCACACACCATGGCAGGGAAGATAATCGGGGGGAGGGGGGGGAACCAAAAACGGGCAGTACTGACAAATAGGGGCGGAGGGGGGGCAACCACAACTGGCAGTCAATGAGACGAGGGGGGGGGGGGCACCACTCATGCAGTCGATAACTCGGGGGGGGGGGGGGGGGGGCACCACACCTGGCAGTACTGATACTCGGGGGGAGGGGGGGCACCAGGGACCACCCTTGGCAGTAGTACTGATACTAGGGGGGAGGGGGGGCAACCACCGGGGCAGTCTGATTACTCGGGGGGGGAGTCACCAACGGGCAGTACTGATACTTCGGGGGGGGGGGGGGGGCACCACTCTGGCAGTATGCATCGGGGGGAGGGGGGGCACCACACCTGGCAGTACTGATACTCGGGGGGAGGGGGGCACCACACCGGGCAGTACTGATATTTGGGAGGACACATGAGAAGCAGCCAGCACACGGTGCCATAGACTATGGGACCCGATAACAATAGGGGCGCCGCTTATCTCCGCCACTCACCATGTCTGCCGCGGATGAAGCCCCCGCATCACTTCGTGCTCTCCCGCATTGTGTCAGTGGGGCCGGGGCGCACAGTCAGCTGTCTCCCTTGCGACGTCCGCACCTCTCCCACCTTCTTCTCCGCCCGTCGTGACGTCACCAGCGCGACACCGCGCACGTGTGGTGACATCATGGACTACAGAAGCAGGGAGGAAGGGGGAGCGTGTTACGTCTTCTCCTCCGGTAGCACCGCCTCTACAAGGGCAACGTCACAAGAGGAGGGTCGTACGTGCGTCTTGACGCCACGTGTGGAGGACTGTTAGGTGAGGCGGAGGGACTACAGACTGCCGGGGCATGCTGGGAGATGTAGTTTCCAGGGGAACATTCCTGTGTCCGGTGTATAATAGTGAATGTGAAATAAATAAAAAACGTATATTTTCCCTGTCAGAGGCTGTTGCAGTGTGTGGCCACTGAGAGCCATATATTGTGGCCCATTTACGGTAGATACTCCTTAAAGGGCGTCTCCATGTAATCAGCAGCCAGTGTTAGGCATTGGCTTTGGAGAGATGTGTACGTGTCTTAGTAGCAGCAAGACTGTTAAAAATGGATTGGCGTGTGGTCACACTGCTTGCTCTGCTTCTCTGCATTCTCTATGATCTGATTGAAGCTGTAGCAGTCTTCTGTTAGGTAGTAACAGCAGTGGAGCAGTAATGCAGAGAGCTAAGAACAAGCAGTGTGAGGATACGCCACAAGCTCATTTGCAAAAGCTAAAATCTTATATACTCCTCCAGATATTCCTGTCTATAGGATGATGGCGGCCACACGTCCTGAAGTCCTCGGCCTGTATAGGAAAATATTCAGGCTAGCGAGAAGATGGAAGTCGTCCTTGGGACTGGAGGAGGAGACCAAGAAGGAGAAACAGTACATTGTAGAAGAGGCGCGGAAACTGTTTCACAAAAATAAGAATGTAAGTATATGATGAACACAACGAAACAAGTGATCTCCTGTGTATTCTGAGAACAGTGATAGTCAGGTATACAGGATACCACTGCATACATCTCTATGGACCAAGTTGTAGCAACCTGTAGAAGTGAATGAGCAGCAGTGTTTATGTGTGACCCCAGCTCCAGTCATATGGAGAACATGAATTCTAGGTGAGCGGTGGAGGTCACACTGGTTAGACACCAGCATATCAAATAGTTAGAGGCTTGGTCTTATACTGATCCAGTAAATTTCTAATAAACAGTTGTATTGCAGTATATTGGATCAGTGATCAGACCCTCTAGGGTCAAAAAAGTGAAATAAAAAAAACCCCTTTCCCTAGAATGGATATAAAAAATAAATAAACATACAAACATGTTATGTGTTGCTGCGTCCCATAATGATTGATCTATCAAATTATAAAAATAAAGTTAAAACCGTAAAACACATACACAAAAGTTAGCTCACCTCGCAAAAATGACACTGTACACAGGTCCATACACCGAAATATAAAAAAAAGTTATGACAAAAACTATATATATATATTATATATAACTATATAACTACTGAACAAATCAATAAAGCAGAGATGTTATGACTGAGATGTTATTCTGTATGACCACTGGATGGCAGTGTTCCCTTATTTTGACTTGCTCTATGTCTGTATGACCACTGGGTGGCACTGTTCCCTTATTTTGACTTGCTCTATGTCTGTATGACCACTGGATGGCAGTGTTCCCTTATTTTGACTTGCTCTATGTATGTATGACCACTGGGTGGCACTGTTCCCTTATTTTGACTTGCTCTATGTCAGTATGACCACTGGGTGGCACTGTTCCCTTATTCTGATTTGCTGTATGTCGTAGACCACGGGGTGGCACTGTCCTTATTTTGATTGCTGTATGTCTGTATGACCACGGGGTGCACTGTTCCTTTATTCTGACTTGCTCTATGTCTGTATGGCACTGGGTGGCACTGTTCCTTTATTCTGACTTGCTCTATGTCTGTATGGCCACTGGGTGGCACTGTTCCTTTATTCTGACTTGCTCTATGTATGTATGACCACTGGGTGGCACTGTTCCCTTATTCTGCCTTGCTCTATGTATGTATGACCACTGGGTGGCACTGTTCCCTTATTCTGCCTTGCTCTATGTCTGTATGACCACTGGGTGGCACTGTTCCCTTATTTTGACATGCTCTATGTCTGTATGACCACTGGGTGGCACTGTTCCCTTATTTTGACATGCTCTATGTCTGTATGAACACGGGTGGCAAGTGTTCCCTTATTTTGACATGCTTATGTATGTATGACCACGGGTGGCACTGTTCCTTATTCTGCCTTGCTCTATGTATGTATGACCATGGGTGGCACTGGTTCCTTATTCTGACTTGCTCTAGTCTGTATGACCACTGGGTGGCAGTGTTCCCTTATTCTGACTTGCTCTGTGTCTGTATGACCACTGGGTGGCACTGTTCCCTTATTCTGACTTGCTCTGTGTCTGTATGACCACTGGGTGGCACTGTTTACCTAATACCACACAGTCACCTGTGTATTATAGTTTCTCTTTTGGGCTCCTTAGGAAAGTTGGTAAATAATGTCTCTGATTGCAATAGAGATGATGAATTCTCACACAAAGCATATATAAATAGATCAATATTAAGTAACTGTTCGTATAGCCTGAGTGGTGTGTGTGTGGTGTATGGGGGGGGTATCAGCTCTGGGAAATCCCTAAGGACCCGTCCTGGTCGGACTGCTGATACTTCTCTAATTATTGGGCTTTCTCTAAATAAAAAGCATTCTCCATTTTCTGAATAAGATCACATTGTAATATAGTTGCATCCCGTCTTTCTTGCTTATAGGTGACACATCCGGATACGATCCGTCAGTGTATAGAGGAGCTCATGCACGCATTGATATTGGGTTACATACGGAATCCCGTACCCCCAGACTGTAAGTATTCTGTGGAAAGATCATTGACACTTGAAGATGAAGATGATGAAAGAGAGAACATGGAATCACCACTATAGAGGGCCTGTGTCTATCAGAGAGGTGACCTTACAGTGTGATGGACCTGGTTTGGGTTTGGCAATTGCTCCAGTCCCCAGAACTCTTATAGACAGTGAATGGAGTGAACAGGACATAACAGAGTAAACAGGACATATACTCGGACTGACCGCCAATCAATTCAACAGAAACTTGTATACTTGTCACCAGCTTGTATGAAGTTCCTTTCTATCCGGTAGTAGTAAACATGAGATCTTCATCATTATTATTAAGGTACCTGCGACAAAAAAAAAATACGATCGGCGAGACACAAGGATGCAACACTTGCACAGGACGGAGTCTTGCATGATAGGGAGGAAATAGTGCAAGGATTCCCTGTTAGGCAGCCAAATGCAGGCATGGGTATTGTATTAGCAGCTACATTCCAGGCATCATATTCTGTATAAACAAGGTCTCCCTTCTGTCCTGTGGGGATCAGGAACATACAGGTCAGGAAGTGAAGAAGAAAGACAGGTCTCATTGTTTGTCATTGGTTTCATACAATAATCGCCATTTAACAGTTTTTTTAAGACTTGTTGGACCCAAATACACACAATACAACCAGCATTCCCTGAAGCGTGTGGTTCCTGTAAACGAGGGAAGATTGCGGGTAGATATGGTTGGCCCTGAGAGATTAGGTACATTTATGTATGTTCCTGCGAGCATTTGCTCGTGTCTCATCTTGTATTTGCAGACTCATTCCTCTTATGGGAATGGGGCGCAACAGTAAAATCTTGCGAAAAAGGAGAAATCGAGGAAACAGCCAACACTCGTTTGTAATGAAATCATATATGACGAAATTCATAATGCGGCACAGTAATCATACGGAAATCACAAGTCTGAAACAGTGAGAAGGATACGATGTATCACCTCATCCAGTGTGCTCTAGAGATTCATTATCTGTAGAGTATGATGTCTGTATGACCACTGGGTGGCACTGTTCCTTTATTCTGACTTGCTGTATGTCTGTATGACCACTGGGTGGCACTGTTCCTTTATTCTGACTTGCTGTATGTCTGTATGGCCACTGGGTGGCACTGTTCCTTTATTCTGACTTGCTCTATGTCTGTATGACCACTGGGTGGCACTGTTCCCTTATTCTGACTTGCTCTATGGTCCTGATAATGGCCACTGGGTGCACTGTTTCTTTTCTGACTTGCTCTATGTATGTATGACCAATGGGTGCACTGTTCCCTTATTGCCTTGCTCTATATGTATGACCCTGGGTGGCACTGTTCCTATTGTTCTCCTTGCTCTATGTCTGTATGACCATGGGTGGCCACTGTTCCCTTATTTTGACATGCTCTATGTCTGTATGACCACTGGGTGGCACTGTTCCCTTATTTTGACATGCTCTATGTCTGTATGACCACTGGGTGGCAGTGTTCCCTTATTTTGACATGCTCTATGTATGTATGACCTACGGTGCGCACTGTCCTATTCTGCCATTGCTCTATGTATGTATGACCACGGGTGGCACTGTTCCTTATTCTCAACTGCTCTCTGTTGTATGAACCACTTGGGTGGCAGTGTTCCCTTATTCTGACTTGCTCTGTGTCTGTATGACCACTGGGTGGCACTGTTTACCTAATTACCACACAGTCACCTGTGATATTCTATGTTCTCTTTTGGGCTCCTTTAGGAAAGTTGGTAAATAATGTCTCTGATTGCAATAGAGATGATGAATTCTCTAACTACAAAGCATATATAAATAGATTCAATATTAAGTAAACTGTTCGTATAAGCCTGAGTTGTGTGTGTGTGTGTGTATGGGGGGGTTATCAGCTCTGGGAAATCCCTAAGGACCAGTCCTGGTCGGACCTGCTGATCACTTCTCTATATTATCTGGGGCTTCTCTAAATAAAAAGCATTTCTCCATTTTCTGAATAAAGATCATATTGTAATATAGTTTGCATCCCGTCTTCTTGCTTATAGGTGACACATCCGGATACGATCCGTCAGTGTATAGAGGAAGCTCATGCACGCATTGATATTGGGTTACATTACGGAATCCCGTACCCCAGACCTGTAAGTATTTCTGTGTAAAGATCATCTGGACACTTGAAGATGAAAGAGAGAACATGGAATCCACCCTATAGAGGGCCTGTGTCTCATCAGAGAGGTGACCTACAGTGTGATGGACCTGGTTTGGGTTCTGGCAATTGCTCCAGTCCCC
This sequence comes from Engystomops pustulosus, assembly GCA_019512145.1. NCBI lineage: Eukaryota > Metazoa > Chordata > Amphibia > Anura > Leptodactylidae > Engystomops > Engystomops pustulosus. Next base: position 16,238,173 of record CM033648.1, read on the forward strand.
AGAACTCTTATAGACAGTGAATGGAGTGACAGAACATAACAGGTATAACAGGACATATACTGGGACTGCCGCTCCATCAATTCAACAGAAACTTGTATACTTGTCACCGCTTGTATGAAGTTTCCTTCTACCTGGTAGAACATGAGATCTCATCTATTATTAAGGTTACCTGCGCACAAACACCCGTACATAGGCCAGATCCCAAGGACTGCACACATTGCACAGGACAGGAGTCCTTGCATGATAGGGAAATATGATGCAAGGATTCCCTGTCTGCCAGCCAAATTGCAGCATGGGTATTGTATTAGCAGCTACATTCCAGGCATCATATTTCTGTATAACACAAGGTCTCCCCTTCTGTCCTGTGGGATCAGGACAACATACAGGTCAGTACAGTGAAGAAAGACAGGTCTCATTTGTTGTCATTGGTTTCATACAATAATCGCCATTAACAGTTTTTTTCAGACTTGTTGCTGTTACACAACTACAACTCCCAGCATTCCCTGACTGCGTGTGGTTCTGTAACCGCTGGGAAGATGCGGGTTAGATATGGCTGCCCTGCGAGGATCTTGGTACCAGTTGTCTTGCTGTTGTCTGTATATGTTCCCTGTCTGAATATTCTGCTCTGTCTCATCTTGTATTTGCAGACTCATCTCCCTCCTATGGGACTGGCCGTGCCGCACAGTAAAATCCTGCGCACACAGGAGAAGCTGAGGAAACAAGCCAAACCCGTGTACCTGAAATCATATGACGAAATCTCATAATGTCGGCAGTAATCATCGGCATCAGCGATGTCCGACACACAGGATCCTGATTGTATCCACCTCCTCCCTCGTGTCTATCAGATTCTCTCTAGTCGCCTGTTACTGCAATGACTGACAGTGAACATTTTCTGTGATATATTACTGATCTATAAAGTGCACTTTATGTTATAATATAACAATGGGGCTTATCCATCTACTGTATAAAGGGAAACAAATAGGGTATAAGCTCCTAGGAACAGGGGGGTGTTCACCTTACATCCACTATTTCTATGGGTTGTATGTATTGCTGAGGCTCATCCATTGCCATACTGTATATATTCTGTCATTTTAGGTCTGGGGCTGTGCATGTAATGTCCCATATTGTATTCAGGTTGGTAATACCATAACCTTCCTCTCACTTGTTGCACACTGCAGTCACTCAGAGGTTACAGAAGGTGATGTGAGAGATGTCCGGTTCAGTACAGGTGTCTATATGTACAGTATATGTTTTGTTAGGAAGCAGATGTTAATATTATTTCTATATGGTATCAGTTAAATTGTGAGCAGTTATCGATTATTAAATAGGGGTTCGTCTTATACGTCAGGTGAGGGGGACACCTTATTGCAGCAAGATTCAATAAGGTGTCCTCTGCAGCAAACACCCACCCATATAAACCGATCACGGGTGTTAACCCTTTGTTGGCCCCATGCTGCCATCTTGGCTTAGATCATCGCTCGCCTGTGATGTAATCAGGTAGCGACACTCTGTAAGGCTGTATGCTTTCTGCTCATTTGTTATATGATCAGTAAAATCCCCATATACTTCCATACTGTAGGATCAATCAGACAACCTAGGGTTAAAGTACCCTAGGGGGTCTGAAAAATAGTAAAAATAAATCATAAAAATACCTAAAAATTAAATTAACCCCCTTCCTTGCACTGATAGCACTATAATAAGTTATTCTTTGCGTTTAACCCCGTAATTTGTAACTTATAAAAATTGAACAAGAGGTCGCACAGTCCTAAAAATATTTAGCAATGAAAACGTCAGCTCATCTCATAAAAAATGACGCCACACACAGCTCCGTATGCCGAAGTATGAAAAAGTTATTAGAGCCAAAAGAGGGCAAAATGCAGATATTGTTTGTACAGGAGGTTATAATTAAAATTACCATATTGAGATCAAATCTGCTGTTTTTTATTTTTACCATATGTGGGTTGGAAGAGGGGTAGTGTATGGCGAGCATTTCACGTCTTTTACACCAGAAAATATGGCATGTGTCATCATACATGCTGGTTCTGTATAATCATCCAGGATTATGACGACGTATCACAGTATTCCTTTGGGTGGATCATGTACCCAATGTGGACTGAAAATGATACAAAGGCTCCTGTATGATTCCTAGTATACATTCCTATAAAATATGAATTACTGTAAATGTTCAAAATCTGGATCTAAGATGTTCTAAGAAATATGATGAAACCCTGATGAGGTGGAGAGAGTTTGCTCTAGATCTGTCTATTCCTTAGCATCAGTCACGTATAGCAGATTGGGAGTGGATTTTGGTAGAGGTGATGCAATAATAAAATAACTGAGTAGAAGAACCAAATGAGTGGAATATAATAATCTGCTTCTAGAACTCACTCCCAGGTATTCTCCTCTGTGATCCTCTTCTTATCTGTACTGGGTAACTGAGGCTCATTTGTAGACGGCAGACACAAGACGCCCCTGAGGGCCATTCAGCATCTTTTGTAAAATATTAGTATTTTACAGCATAAATTGTGAGATAACAGAGTAACGAGATCCTGACACGGCTCTGAGCAGTCATACCTTTATCTAGTCCAATTAAAACCCTATCAGAATACATCGTCCTAAGCTCCACTGTCAGACGTGTCACATTACAAGGGCTGGTCATTGTATCCTAAAAAGATAATATATGTCACATTTTATGACTTAAGGAAGAGCTTGATATTGATATGCTGTGAGTTCTGTGCTGCATAGCAGCATCCAGGACACTCAAACACATGTGAATGAGCACCACTTACTTGTCATGTAAGTAATGCAAAACATGATCACCAAAAGGGCGCAGTCTTGGTACTGCCCTTTTGAGAGGAGATGAACTGGAATTACTTAGGGACAGTTTCCCCTATTTATCAACAAGATTCTGGGCCATCTAATAACTTCTGAATCACGTTAAGGGCTCATTCAGCCGCTATGGGGGCAGCAGTGTGATCTGACCACAGCCCCCATAGACTTCTATGGCTCCCAGCGACACCAGTCACACCGTGTGTCAGCACTCGTCTACCTATGGAAGGAGGAGGGGTCAGTAGCACTCACCCCTATTCGGCCCAGCCCTGTTCTTGCCCGGTGTCTGGTCTGGGCCAGCACCTTGCTGTCTGAATGTACACTAAGACAAATTATTTCATACACAGACAAAAGATATCCCTGAACACTACAGTGAGTCTCCAGTTCTGAGTATTCGCCATATGTTAGTTCATGTACGTCTTTGGATCACTAGATCCAGGTGTGTGTGGTAGCACATTGTTCACCTTGTGTGATGTGTATGGGGTGTTGCTTTTAATTACAATACCACATATATGTGTAGCTGATACATACTGTATACAAGGTATATACTTCTATAATGGCAGCTTAGACACAGCAGCTCAGCGCTATGTATGGTAGCGCTTGTACAATATCGTGTATAACAGCTGTAACAGTGAGAAGACCCTCCAGGTATATCCAGTGATTCTGGTGTGAATGGAGTAAACGGATAAATAATTTAACCCCTTCAGCTGCATATTTCTCTGTAGCCTCAGTTACTTGACCATATACTTTCCTTCTGCTACTTGTGACATGGGGGGAGGCATTACAGTTTTGTAAAGCTGAATAATCAATTTGCAATATGCCCCCTGGCTTGTAGGACTGGTTGTAATAGCGACCTCTGTTAGGCTCCATGCACACATCCGTATAGGTGGGAGCAAGCACACAGCCGCCATACATGGACATTATGTGTATCACCGCACTGTGTCTGGGCCGGGCAGCAGTGCCACAATGGATAGGACAGGTCCTATTCATTCCCCCTCCCTTCTCCACCTGGCCATGTGCTGGGGCCTGAATGAGCCATAGGTGGTTCCACTGACATTCATCTAATCGTTTAAAATAAATGTTCAGTATCAGACATGAGCATAGAAGACACAAAATACTTTCATTTAATAAAGATAAAAGACATACTGTATAAGAGACGGGACATTTTCTCTAGAGATTTTGCATAGTGTAAGTGCATGTAGCTTGTCAGATAACCTGAAATTGAGCCAATAATGAATACATGAGCCCTAGTCATCCAGCTGGCACAGGGCGGCCACCCCTCGGTTTATCCAGTGCTTCTCCGGCTTGTCAGTGGGCAGCTCTATGGGGAGCACATAGTTGGTGGAGTGTCCTGTTGTTGACAGCGTTCCTCGCCTGGCACTGGTTTTGTAGACCGGACAGAAGTAGGAGTTCTGGGGGACAAACTTGGAACTTTCTCCTGGTTTCAGCCATATAATAGGAAGGGAATCATAGAGAATTTTGGGAAGAGATTCTCCTAGTAGCATCGTCTGTCTATCCCACCGAGCTCCTTCCAGGAAGAGTCCTTTTATATAAGCGCCATCTTCTGGAGGCCTGTCTACTGTGTTCTCATGAGAGGTCACCTACAATCACAGAACACACCGAAAACATAACGGATTGGAAATATCCATTAATATACATCATCAATATATCACCACATATATACATATATACCACATTCAGCACCCCCACTGTTTAGCTGTTTGTAGCTGCCTCCTGTGTCAGGATGACCATGAGAATGGAAGCTGATGTACAGCTCCATTCTTTGTGTAGTGGCTGAGCTGTGTTACTGCAGCTGCTCAACTGGTGCATAAGACTGAAACCTGTTTGTTACTTGGAGATATTGGGGTTATAGAGGTCAGACCCCACTAATAGGGTGTCTTGCTTTGGGATCTGTACATTTGAGGATAGATTTTAGAAGATCCCTCCTAATAGGTTGGGGTAAGTATTGCAGCTGGGCCCTATACACGTAAATAGGGCAAAGATAAACTACCAGACAAAACCTGATGACAGTATTACAGAAAATATAAAGATAAGTCCCTTTAAGGACTTCTGTTTTGTCTGTAAGTGCTTGAACCCCATTATTAATGGTAATAGATTAGGTTCCTAGAACAGGATTATAAATTAGCCACATTCAGCTACATGGATGATATCAGTCATAGTGTCAAAGTGTTTTCTTACCTCAAACTGAAACCCTATGTGGTCTATGGGAATGGTGTACTTCCTGGCATAATTCTGGGAGACGCCTGTCAGGAATGATTGAGTGAAATAAAATCCGGAAATCCAGAACACCTTGGGCGGTCCGTTGTCTATCCAGTCCTGTGAGGAGTACACAAAAGTCACGAGTCTTTGTAATTATTGTAGCCATACAAGCAGTTTCGGACTGGGGTTCCTTTGGCCCATCAGAAAAATTATGTAGGAAACTTCTAGAAAACAGACCCTAGTCGGGTTGTCTACTGCTGTACTGGGTTAGAGCCCAAGGGTAGATCCTTCGGTACTCTGGTGGGCCAGTCGGACACTATCAAAGTATTAGGCGACTGGGTGAATCTTCAGTGAGGTTGCACCCTGGTACAGGACCCTTAAGGTGCCTGTAAGGTGTCCTGACATATTGTTATACATAGATACACACACTTGAATACAGCACTTAATAGATAACTACAAACTATTTCTAGGTAAAAGCTTATGTATTCATTATCTTACAATGTCACTAAAGGGCAGCATTAGTTTATAACATATCCACTGGCATAGCACCTCTTACCCCCTGCCTGTATATTAGGAGTGTGTATGATACGTGGCTCCTGCCTAAACTAAGCCCACAATTGTGTAGAAGCCGCAGAGGGGTCAGTATAGTATTATACAGAGACATAGCATTATAGCTTCTGCAGCTTTTCACGGGTCAAATGGCCACAAGATGTAAGAAATTACAGGTCAAAGGGCCCCTGGGAGCCAATTACTAATGATCCAGCCTGGTGACAAATGTGTGCAGTCAATGGGAAGACACTATATAATACATAGTACGGCAGTGTCGCTATTAGCAAGGGATGTACACAATGAAACTTCAATTTATAATCCCCAAACTTTTATTGGAGTTATAAAAATATATATACCTCTATCTACATGGAGAAAGTCAGACCTCACCATCAGTCTTATAGAGAATGATTGGAATGGTGGAGTCTGCTACTTCATTCAGGCAGGGGAATGACCCCTGCTGTGATCAGTGGGGGTCCTACCGTTTAGATTGGCAAATTATTAACCCTGAATTATATATTTCTGCTTCCTGTGACCACCACTAGGAGGAGCTTTACCCTATATGTTCAGCATATAGATGGTTATGGTTAGCTCCCCCTATGTTATATCTATGCAGAGGATTAGTTTATATTTCTCAATATAAACAAAATCTAATTTTAGAATAAATCATGTTTATGTTAAGAACACCATATATATTATATATATATATATATTAAAAGTATTTATTCACAGGATTCCCTACAGGAGCACAAAAAAATGGCCAAGATTATTTTCAGAGCTTCCATAGATCTGAATGGAGAGCGGATGGGCATGCAGGGCCTACGCCTGGCCGCGGGATGGAGGTAGGTACGTGTCTCAGAAATGAACATGAAAATATTCCTCCAATTATGTCATAAATACTGTTGATGGATGGGAATACTTATTTATGTAAATACTTGTTTTCTCTTTTAAATAACAGTTTGTTAGAATTCTGCATTGTGCTATTCCTCAGTTATTCCTCCTGGGAACGTACACTCTGTTATTATTCTCCTTACACAGTGTAAAACATGACACCATTACCTGTAGAAACTGCAGTCGGGCGAGCAGGTCGGCCACATAGCTGCCCAGCGGCTTGAGGGATGGGTAGGATTTAGCTGCCCACATAGCGGGCACTCTCCCCACCAGCATGCTGTTAAATACGTTCTCCAACTCCGAAGACATCAGCACTTGGCCTTTCACGGCTTTACCTAAATTGATGAGACTGCTCCGCACAACTTCTGTGAGCCTGTGGCCAGAAAACAAGCAGGGGGTGAGCAGCGTGAGAAGTGACAGAAGGGCTTAGTGCTGGTTAGACATGAGTCCAGGCATATGCAGCCTGCGTTATGTGATAAGTCAGACAACCTCCGCTAGAACAAAGCACACGTCCCAAAACCCTGCGGGAGTAGACGCACGCAAGTCTAGCAGCGGGAGCTCGCCAGGACAAAACGGCTTGTACCTTCTGCTAAGATCTGATGGAAGAAGGTGAAGTTTCTCTGCTCGCTGATGCTGAACTACAGCGCTGGTCACACTGTGCAGCACTGAACATACATAAGTAATAGGGGAGATCTCTATGATGTCCCCATCATCACACACAAACTAAGGACAGAAACATCCTGGGGACATAGATATTGTAGACTTATTTTTAATTTTATGAAAAATTAAAGGGAGCTTTGCAGAATAAATTAAAATAATAAACCACTACTAGCTGCACATGAAGAAGAGTCTGCCAGATCATGGCGTTTTTACAGCCCACAGTGGTGGCATCATCAAGAAAATCATCTATGAAATGAAATTTGTTTATGAAGTTGAAGTAAAGCTGAAGTCAAGCTCTCCCCATTTGGTTAATCTTTTACGTATTGCTTAATGTGGACCTATCACCCTAAAAAATGGCACTAAGAGCTGCTTACTACCGAGTCCCATTTTACAGGTTGACAGGTCCTCTTTAAAGCAACTCTCCAATTCACAATCAAAATTTTACAATGGAGACACAGCTACAATACAATCTTTCATTTCTGTAGTGGCCTCCAGCTTCTTAGACTACTTTATGGCCCAGATGAAAAGCAGTGCAGTCTGTATGTGCAGTTGTGCAAGGTGCACCAGATTAGCTGCGCTCAGCGATCTCCGTCAGCTCCATAGAGATTAATGGAGCAGATCGGTTATGCGTTTATGTTAGGTTATGTTACTCTCATGGAGCAACAAGGGGTTGGTCGGACCCCTCGTTTTCACGATCTGTGGGGGTCTCAGCACTGAGACCCCCATTGATCAGCAAGTTAGGCCCTATCGCGTGGATAGGGCCTAAATTGTCTTAGTGAGTAAAGCTCTTAAACATAGAGCATGTGACACAGTTCTGCTGAGTCGGTGTAATAAATATGGTGAATGCTCCGAAACGGCACCGGAACACTACTTTTTGGTGCAGAGCAGCCGGGACAAAATACTGGCGCAAACACTTGATAAATACATGTACAAGCAGATTGCATGTTCTTTATAAATTTATTATTTATAAATAAATGTGGGCAAATGTCTTGTGCTTTGGTAGTCCAAGACACTCCCCCTGTCCGTCCACTTTTTGTTGCATTTCGATCCAGGATTTACTACAACTTCGAATCACACTACTTCAAAGTTCAAAACTCCAAATGCACACTATATAATATAAACTTACAAGGAGAATAATGAATTACCTGTTGAAGCGGATTAATTCCTGTCTCAGTACGGTGTTCATAGACTCTTCATAGACTACCGGATATTTCTCCATCACTTTCTCCAGATTGAAATCACTTGGTAATTTGTTCAGGATATCTCTAGCCAAATCTTCAACAATTTCCTGCCAGCAAAATATAGATATTGAAAAATATATTAGAATCTTCCCTGACACCAGGAACTGCGTGACACTGATCTTACATTGTGAGAACAGACATAAAGGTGCTGCTCATAGAGGTGCGGACCTGACACTGTACATAGAGGTGCAGGCTAGACCAGTAAGTACTATAGAGGTGTCAGGCTACACTGGTACATGGGCGTGTACAGGCTGACACTGTATACGAGTAAGAGGATAACACTGTACATAGATGTGTAAGGCTTGACCTGTAATAGAGGTGTAAGGCTGACATTAATAGAGGTGTAAGGCTGACTACTACGTACTAGAGGGTAAAGGCGGACACTGTATAGAGAGGTGCGGACCTGACACTGTACCTAGAGGTGCAGGCTGACCCTGTAACATAGAGGGGTGCAGGGCTGACGCTGTACATAGAGGCATTGCTGACACTGTCCACTCGAGGTGTAAGCTACCTGTACATAGAGGTTAAGTTGCTGACACTGTATATAGGGTACGGGATAAACTTGTACATAGAAGGTAGTAAGCTGACACTTGTTATGAGGTGGTGAAGCTCAATGATATATAGAAGGTGTAAGGCGGACAAAACAGAAACTGTTAACTAGAGTCAGGGCTGACACTGTATAATAGAGGTGGCGATCTGACACTGTAACATAGAGGGCAGGGCTGACACGTACATAGAAGGTGCATGGCTACAACGGTACCTAGAAGTGCCTGGCTGACACTGTCAGTAGAGGTGGTAAGGCTGACCCTGTTTTATAGAGGTACGACCCGGATACATACTGTACATGAGGTGGAAGGCTGACACGGTATTTAGATGTACGGCATGAAATGTATAAGAGGTGTAGGCTGGACCCTGTATATATAGTGGTGTAAGCGCTGACACATACTTACAGTGTGCGGACCGGACAACTGCTCATAGAGGTGGCGGTGTCGGACACTGCTATATAAGGTGCTTGGTCTGACACTGTACATAGAGAGTAGGGCTTACAATGTATAGAGGTGCAGGGCTGACGCGGTAATCTAGAGGTGCAGAGGCCTGACACTGTACGTATACAAAATGGTGAAAAACACACAGGGCTGACACTTAATATAGGTTAGGCTGACACTCGTAATATAGATGTGTAAAAATGACACTGTAATATATTAGGTGTCAGGCTGACACTGTTAAGCGGTGTAAAGGTCTGACACTAAGCTCATAGAGTGCGGGGCTAACACTGTATATAGATGGTCAAGGGCTAACAACTGTATATAGAGGGTAACGACAACTGCGCTCATAAGATTGTCGGGTCTTACCCTGTCTATAGAGTGTAAGCTGAACTGTCACATATGAAGTGCCTGGCTGACACGTTTATAGAGGTAGGGGCGACCCTGTATTAGAAGTGTAAGGCGACCAACTATATAAGGGTCAGAACCTACCTCTATATAATGTCAGAACCCACCACTCTAGACTAATGTCAGAATACAACGTCTATATCCCGGCAGGAATCCACTACCTCTATTGTATACAAGGTGGTAAGTTTGTGAAACTGTATATAGAGGTCGTGAGCTGACCATGTCATTCGAGTGTAAGGCTGCACTGTATAAGAAGTAGCATGGCTGACACTGCATATAAAGGTGTTATGGCGGATGCGCTCATATAGGGGCGGGCTAAAACACGGGTATCTGATTTGCAGGGCTACACCTGCTACATAGAGGGTAAAGCTGACAATGACATAGAGTGCATACTGACCTTTATAGACATAAGCATATATGAGGTTAAGGCTGAACACTGTATATAGATGGTAGGTGCTGATCCTGTACACTAGAGTGGGTGTAAGCTTGACACTATAGTATACAAGTGCGACCTGCCCTCTTGTAGACACGTGCTCATAGAGTGACGTTCGACACTGTATATAGATGTGCAGAGCCTGACACGGTAACATACAGGTGAGTTTAGCAGGGCTGACACTGTATAAGAGCGTGCTAAGGCGACGACTGTAATAGATGTTAAAAACTGACACTGTGTAAGAGGTGTAAGCTGACATCATGTATAGAGAGTGTAAGCTGCCCATCTGCTCATAGAGGGGTGGGCATAACACTGCGTCTATAATTTGCAGCTACACTGTAACAAACTAGGAGGTGTAAGCCGACACTGCTCATAGAGGTGCGGGTCTGACACTGTATATAGAGTTGTAAGGCTGATACTGCACATAGAGGTGCAGGGCTGACACTGTATATAGAGGTAGGGGGCTGACCCTGTATATAGAGGTGTAAGTCTGACACTATATACAGGGTCAGACCCCTACCTCTATATACAGTGTCAGCCTTACACCTCTATATACAGTGTCAGAACCCTACCTGTATATACGGCTGACCCTGTATATAGAGGTGTAAGGCTGACACTGTATATAGAGGAGCTGGGCTGACACTGCATATAGAGGTCTCCCTGGTTCCTTTTTGGTTGTGTTGCGGCTTTCTGTCTCTTTTTTCTGCTATTTACTTGCGTTTCCAGCATTGTCTTCGCGGACCTTGTTGAGAAAGTTTGGAAGGCTATGTCCGTGTAGCGATTCCGATTTGAGGTGAGTGATACCAGTAAGGGGAGACTCGAGGGCCCCCTGAGGCTTGAATGATTTCGAGCTTTGACTTTTGTCAAGCCTTGCCCGGCGTCATGAAAGATCAGAGAAAATTTCATCTCCAGAACGCAACCAGGTCAGGTAAATTGTCTCAGCTTGTGAGGGGTTTGTGGAAATGGGTCCGAAGACATGGAAGTTTGAGCGGGTTGCAACGTGGGGTCCTCCCACGTGAACGTCTGCACGATAAACTATTACATGCAGGCGGCGACAAAATCGGCTAACAGAGGCTTGGAGACCGCCTCAATCCTCATGAGATCTTCAGCATTACGACACTAATGAGACTGACGAAATATAAGACTCTGTTCCACAGAACCTCATACGGCATAAACCTTATCGTGCCTTGGGATAACAGGATAGATGGCCCGTAAGCTTCAATGTTAGGGGCAAATACACAACCTCCACGGTGATGTTCCGTTTATCTTCTTGCACTGTGGCTTTACCTGGGGCCTTCCCACAGGGACTCATCGGCGCCATTGCCAAGCAATGGGCTGTTTCTTTGCAAAGTAAAAAAAATCCCAGCTCAATTACTTCCAGTCTTGAAGTACCAACCTTGCGCTCCTGGCAATCCGTGCATGGGATTGCGTCTCCGTTTGATCATTCTCACGAGATATGGTAGAATTGTCGCCAATTCCATACCATGGGCTTTGCTGCTTGAGCCTCAGGGCCAGGCACAAATAGGTAAAAATGGAGACAAACCGCAACTTTCTGTTAAGTTGTCGACGCCCACTTACGAGGGACTAAAATGCGAAGTGTGGGTCCCCCTTATTGAATTGAAAACCTCGGATTAAAAATCATCCGTTCTGGCTACAATTGTTACTAAACAACTTTCACACGGTGGTTGATTATTCGCTTGGGAAATCTTAAGAGATTCAAAGATTTTAGACTCTATATGACCACTCGGGTTGAAAATCCCAATTATCTCCATGAAGTGGCATGAGGTATTCTACTAAATTTATGATCACACCACTTGGGGTTCTTCAGACCAGCTTCTTGGCATGGTGCCAGCTACAGAAAACCAACCTAAGAAGACAAAAGAAACCAACTCCATTGTTGAAAAGTGCCTGCAACAAAACAGCTGAAGGAGATTATCCACATTTAGAGTTCTGTCCCTCCTCCAAAGGAAACTCTTAGAAATGAGACCGCCTCAAGTGTTATCATCATCCAAACTCTTGTCTGAAGAAATTTCAGAAGAATCAGCAAATCGCTACGCCACTGATAGGAAATTGATTACCACGTCGCCTTGGGTACATAAGCCTTGGCTATTCATTCAGCCATTTATTTTTCTGCATTTCTGACTTGGCAAACATTGACCCATTACATATTCCCTCTTACCTGGTTCATCAACCTCTATGTACACTCACTTGCCCCAGTGAAAAGAGTGATGACCTTCACACCAGAATATCAAATATCATACTCACTTTACAAAGTATCTACAACACGTGTCATGTCCTTGTTTGAAAAAGACAATCTCGTTGTTTTTCCCTTCTTCTGACCATAGGGATCATGAAAGGAGAAATAATAGAGATGAAATCTGGCGGTTCCCTTGACCGGTGGAGTAGCTCTCGCATACCCTTACCCTACCCTGCTCCGGATTGGTTGTCGAAAATAATCTTGGGCTGAAATTGTACGTGCCTCCAACCTCCCACCACTCAGGGCTTTATTGAACACTTCAAAGCAGTATTTCCAATGAAGATGAAATTTATACTCTGTTAGACCCAGGACTAAACCTTCCAGATGATGGCAGGATTGACGGGACTGATCCGTCTGGTTATAATGCTTAGATGTCTTCGCCCTGACAAAATGGTCCCCCTGCCATTCCAGAATGTATTGCCAGAGATATGGGCAACCATCTATCGAGCCTCCGCGTTTGACCTGCAGGGAGTTTCACGATTCTAACTGTTGCGCTCCATTGATTTTTGTGTTATCTCTCCGGAGCAGATCCTAGCGGTAAAATTCCTTCTTCCTTTTACATCTTAATTCGTTGGTAAAATCTTAATTTGGTTTCAAAACACTTTACATTACAGGGGGTCCCCTACTTCAGACCCCTACTTACAGATGACCCCTAGTAAGACAGACCCCTCTCCTACTGTTACCTCCCCGTGCTGCAATGATCAGCTTAAGTGTCTGTAATGAAGCTTTATTGATAATTCTTGGTCGCCATTACACATTCAGCAAAAATTGTTGAAACTACCAAGTGTCTTGGGGAAAAAATTTTTTGTCTGTGATCTTCTAGCAATATAAATATACGTTTTGACTTACATACAAATTCTAACTTAAGAACAAACCTATGGAACCTATCTTGTACGTAATCTAAGTGACTGCCGGTTTCTGTCCCCTGCAAGAAAATAAACCTAAAGCGACCCACATTTCCTATCGGGAATGGGTCCTGGCAGACCATCTTTTTTTTTATTTTGGACGGAGACTTTTATCTTCTGGAGATGGATGTGGGACTTAGACGTTGAAACCAAATAGATTTATAATTGTGCACTGGCGGAAAACTGTATTTTTTTCTTTTATAATATATATATTTTCTCCCTTACCCTCCATCCTTCTCAAGATGGTTCCTAGCAATCACATTATTTCCATTATCCACGTACTCACAAACACGATATGTATTTTACATCAAGCTGTCCACCTTTCACCGAGCTTCCCATACACCACTATATTTCCGCAAATACATAATCCTTGCATGGCTTTACACTTCCCCATAATAGATCTTGCGGAAAAATAGCAATTTTTAATTGATACTTGTGTGCGACTTATGCATGAAATTCCTTGGAATGGAAGGCAGTGAAAGCAAGTTAATGGAAATTGTTTTTGTTCTTTAGGCTACAGAAATTAGATGCGTGTCTCCCTTTTCTATAGCCCGACAAACTGCCCGACTTTTTACTTGTACCACAACAAAAATTGCCATTACAGAGACTTTTTCTCATATATCCTTCTACAAAAAGTCCCTGTAAACAATAACCTTAGTAATTTGTATTGTTATCTATAGAGGTTCCTTTACCATCCCCGAGGACTCTTTGGCAATCCTATTAAGACACCAGTCTACGGTGTCCCAATGCATGGGAATATTAGCCGTTCCCACTGTTCCTTTAGAGCCATTATGCTTGTGTGCTCTCTGTTCTACCATTAATTTTCGGCATCTTATTTTCGCTAATACCATATGCTTACTGTGTAAGTGGGCTGGGTAGGTTGATGTAACCACTGCGACCACCTCCGGACTTAAATTACGATGTCTCTGGATCGGTGGTGGATAGAGAAAAATAATTACTGGGTGGGTGCAGTTGGTTGAGTTCGTCTTTAACAGCCCCTACAGAAAAACATCATGTCCAGTAAATACATTGAGATCTGGGTATTTAATGAGTACCCTGCCTTATTTATACAGAACTGACGTTATACAAAAGGTAGGAGCGGGTAGGGAAAACAGAGAAGAAAAGAAACTTATGTTTTATGTCCACACATTTTAATCTGTATACAGCCCCACCTACCGACTGATAAAGACTCACCCATTAATATCATTTTCCTCACAATATGGTAGTCACTGGCTAATAGTTCTAGTAGTGGTTTATTATTACAGTTAAGAACTTAAACCCCCAAACGATGTCTGATACTATGGTGGCAATGCCACCCTGGTCCAGGTTGTTTTATACATTCATGCATAACAGACCCATGCCTCTCCCATAACTTTGTTTCTTTCTTCTCAGTAGACCAGATACAGTCTCTTAAGTTTCTTTGTCAGTTGATCTGGTATTTCCAGTTTTGGTGAAACCTAATCATTCAGACATAGAAGTGTCCCCATAGGCCCACCTCCGGATATTGACTACCCGCTTTTCTCTGTTCAACTGTCTTCAGATGTCCGTCTTCCCTGTTTGGGTATTGCCTCAGGTTGTTAAAGTTTGCCGATGACCTCGAATGGCGGGAAAACATCCAACCGATTTCTCTTGGACAACGGGCCAAGGCCATTGCAGCGAAGATGATCAACCAGGCCATTAAGGAGTGACCTGGTTAGTCCTCAGAACCGTCACCAGTGGCCACAACAAGCTGGGATTGCCATACCCTTGTCCATTGAGTGTCTTGAAGGCAGGGAGGGTGCCTTAAAATATATACGATGAGACAATTGTTCCTGAGAATACAAAGAGAATCAGGTATGGCCAAAGCTCGCATGAGTCCATAAAGTACTCCTGTGACAAGCAGAAGTTTATTTCATGACGGTGTGTGCTGAAAAACATATGCTTTTGTGGTCATCATCCATGCTGGTCATGTCACAAAATAGATTACCGATCAGAGTAAAAGCAAGAAACATAAAAGCCTCTCTCAAGCCCTGCCTATAAATCATCGCTCAGGGGAAGATGAATGCGATGTTGGAAAAGACTATAAAACAGTAGGGCCTGGAAACAAACATGTACAGCCTCATCCACTTCCAATAGGCTGCTTCCGATACATCCCTTTTTAAGGGGTTGTCAGTGGCTATAAAAAACCCAACAATACGCGCCACTTCTGTCTACAGGTTTACATGTGGTATTGCATTCCACTGTCATTCACTCAATAGAGATTATCTGCAATACCTTCACAACCCAAAGAGCGGTGTGTAGGATGGGAAGATATACAGGCAGTGTAAAGACTACAGATAGGTAGCAAGTAGCAGTGGAGGATGATTACTGTATGATTGTTACCGGTTTTAAGCGCAGCTAATTACATGACAATATTTTCAAACTCAAACAATTATGTAGGTTAAATAGACCTGTCAACCATACAAAGTACCTTTTAGAAGTCTTTGTACATGTTCCACTGATCCTAGTCCATTGATTAAGACCTATCTTGTAAACTAGGACTATTATTTGGAGTTGTCTGTTCCTCATAGTAGCCGGAGCTGTATATACAGTCAAGAGCCACCCCCCTCACTTATCACGACACACTGACCTAGCACCTCACTAACCATGAGGAGGAAGTTGATTTCTATTCACACATCCCACTCCCTCTCAGCCCCCCCACTTTCGTGAGGCATGGTATATGATATAGCGATGTCTACTCACTTCCTTCTCACTCCATCCCACAGGAGTTCTCTTCACCTATATGCATGTCGCATTAGTGATGGGGTGGGGGGTTAGTTTGAATGTTAACTAGCAGCTCCTCACCTCCATACTGGAACTGGTGGCCATCAATCAAAGAACTTCTATCTCCTTCCCCTCCTGTACAATGATCCTCTATATAGATAAACGACCCATCATTACATCACAGACTGACAAATATGATTGTCACAAACTTACTCCTCCCCATCCCGGTGACAATGACCTTCTATATAGTATAACACTGCCACATCAATATCACCCTCACTCGGACAAATATGATTGGTCGCATCTTATCGCCTCCTCTCTCCTGTACATGACCTCTATATAGATAACAACGACCCATCATTACCTCACTACTGACCAATAAGGATGTCACAGCTTATGGCCCCCCCCGCTCCCTGGACAGTGGATCTGCTATAAGATAAACTGACCCATCATTCCCACTATCAATAATGATTCACAGGCTTATCTGCTCCTCCTCCTCCCTGTAGCAATGTACCTCTACATATATACACTGACCCATCATTACTCACACGACAATGATGATGTCACAGCTTATCTCCTCCCCTCCCTGTAACAATGACCTGCTATTAGTATAACACTGACCCATCATTACCATCACGCTACAAATAGAATATGTTTCGCAGCTTATTTCCTCCCCTCCCTGTGCAATGACCTCTATATAGATACACTAGACCATCATTACCATCACACTGTACAATAGATGATGTCACAAGCTTATCCCTCCTCCCTCCCTTAAACCATGACCTCTACTATAAGATAACACTGACCCATCATAATCACTACTGCACATAATGCGAGTTCAACATTTTATCCTCTCTCCCCCTCTCTTACAATGAACCTCTTATAGATAACACGGACCCATCATACATCACGACTGACAACCTAATGAATGTCACAAGCTTATCCACCCTCCCCCTCCCCCTGTACAATGACCTCTATATAGATAACCACTGACCCAGTCATTACAACAATCACTACTGACAATAGATGATGTCAACAGCTATCTCCTCCTCCCTCCCTTACAATGTTCCTCTTATAGATAACCTGACCCATCAATTACATCACAACTGACAATAATGGATGATGTCACAGCTTATCTCCTCCCCCTCCCTGTACACATGTACCTCCTATGATAGATAACAACTGACCCAGCTCTTACCATCACTACTGACATAAGTATGTCACGCTATCCCCCCCCCCCCTCCCTGTAACACGATCCCTCTATATAGATAACATGACCCATCATTACAATCACTACGGACAAAAGATTGTGCACAATCCCTTTCTCCTCCCCCTCCATGTACAATGACCCTTCTTATAGATAACACCTACCCATCATTAGCAATCACTACGACAATAGATGATGTCACATCGCTATCTCCTCCCCCTCCCTGTTACAATGACCTCTATATAAAAAATTTTTAATACTGACCCATCATTACATCACTACGAATAGATATTCACAGCTTATCTCCTCCCCCCTCCCCTGTACATGACCTTACATAGAGTAACACTGCCCCACATTACATCATACTGACAATAGCATGATGTCACAGCTTATCTCCTCCCCCGTCCCTGTCCCATGACCTCTAGTATCATAACACTGACTCCCTCTTACAATCACTACTGACAATAGATGATGTCACAAGCTTATCGTCCTCCCCTCCCTGTACAATGACCTCTATATAGCATACACTGACCCATCATTACACTCACTACTGATACAATAGATGATGTCACAGCTTTTCCCTCCCCCTCCCTGTACATGACTCCTCTATCTAGATAACACTGACCCATCATTACATCCTACTGACAATATATGAGTCACAAGCTTATCTCCTCCCCCTCCATGGCAATGACCTCTATATAGATTAACACCTGCCCATCATTCATCACTACTGACAATTGAATTGATGTCACATCTTATCTCCTCCCCCTCAACCTGTACATGACCTCTATAATAGATATACTGACCATCATTCATCACACTGACAATCGATGATGTCATCACGCTTATCTCCTCCCCCCCCTGTACATGGACCTCTAGCATAGATAACACTGACCCATCTATTAACATCACTACTGACAACTAGATGATGCTCCGCGTTTTCTCCTCCCCCTCCCTGTACAACGACCTCTATATAGAAACACTGACCACAACTCATTACATCCACTGCAATGACATGATGTCACAGCTTATCCCTCCCTCCCTCCCTGTACAATGACCCGTCTAATAGACATGAACACTGACCCCTGCATTACATCACTACTGTACAATAGCATGATGTCACAGCTTATCCCCTCACCTCTCCCTGTCACAATGACCTCTATATATGTAACTACCTGACCCATCATTCCAGTCACTACGACAAATGAAGATTTCACAGCTTATCTCCTCCCGCCTCCATGTACAGTGACCTCTAAAGAATAACACTGACCCATCATGCGACATCACTACTGACAATAGTGGATGTCACCATCTTATCTCCCCTCCCCCTCCCTGTACAATTGACCTCTAAATAGATCATACTGACCCATCATTCCAACTACGGACAATAGATTGAATGTCACAGCCTTATCTCCCTCCCCGCCCCTAGTACACATGACCTCTATATGATAACACTGACCCATCAATTACATCACTAACTGACAAAGATGATGTCACACAGCTTATCTCCGCCCCCTCCCTGTACATGACCTTCTATAATAGACTTAACGCCATGACCCACTATTACATCACTACTGACAATTGATAGAGTACTGTAACGCAAATAAACCAATCTGTTACCGGTACCAAACTTAAAGGGGAAACCTTCAGGTGATTTGGCACACTAAACAAGCTCACATGTCCTTATGTGACCAGTGGTTCAGTGGTCCCTAAACCCTAACCCCTGTATGTGTGTAGAGCATTGCCGTGGTAAAAAAAGCCCGTTAAAAACTCAAATCATCCCTCCTCCCTTCCTGGCAATAAGCTGGAGTATACACCACAGTCTTCAATGGCCTCATCAAGACTCATAGCTGTAAGTAAATTCCTTACATTGAGATTGGGACCTAAAACCACAGTCTTAGTACCAGTAATTGATTTAGGGTTCCCACAATGACCTGACAGATCGTTAGAGAGAGAAGCTCAGGCAAGAATGGCCAAGCCGTCATACAGCATAAATATAGTAAGAATGCCACAATTACAATCAGAAACAGAATAAAGTATATGCGTTTAATTTTCTGTGCTGTACTACATTGTTCCGGTGGGTAGATGTGCTTTACTAGATACATATCTATATTGCTGTGTCCTTGTTAGAGCCCATCTATTTAGAGAATTCAGACACTGATATCATAATATTCATTACAAAAGATGTAGCATAATTAGTACGTTTGATCTGTTAATGACATATCATTGTATGGTGGAAGGAGGCACCTATTCATAGTGAGTTCGTCTCTTTGACATATTCTAATGTCAATTAGATCCTGTCGCCTGTTTTCGGCTATGTGCTGACGTATTACCCTTCAGACAAGTTCCAGTGAGCATCCCTCCTCAGGGAGTTCAAAATGACCAACGTAACCACACCGAAGGGGCCTTCGGCCATTTCTACTACGGTCATATCTGGAACGCCCGCATAATCTGACCTCCGGTTCTCTTCAGCATGCTGCCAAAACCAGAGTGTGGCAGAAAGCCGTTTTGTTTGGACTCTGCTCTTCCACGCTCCTCGTTGCAGTAAGACGAAATTTTGGCCCATAGGTAAGACTCTATGATGTCAAATGTTGCGTCTTCCATGCCTTTACTACTGCAAGCTCTCTTATTGGCTAGCTGATGCTGTTTATAGAGCAGAACTCAGTGTGGTGGGTGTGGCTGATTTGGTTCATTATCGTCATTAAGATTCTTTTAACATCTGACAAACCACTATTATTATACAGCTATAAAGCTTCAATCCCCACACGCCAACTAATGATACTATCATAATGATCATATCCTGTCCTCATGTCCTGTTGACATGTCAATGACTGAAATTATTATGACAGACCATAGATGGCTCTGCTATTAGTGGTAATTAGCACAAATCCTTACGTAGGCATTGGTGGCCTTGTATTATGTTTACGCATTTGATTCTTTGTTAGCCACCTTTATTAATCGCTTGGATAGTAGGTAGTCGCATGAAATTGCAAGCTTTTATTGCAGAGGGGGTGATTAATAAATAGGGAGGGCACAGATGAATGCAGCAGAATTTACCCACCGCACGACAGTATGTAGTTTTCCTCCCTGGGCCTATGCAAATCTGGTGGCTCTTCCAGTTTTCATCAATACTGATGTAGTTTTGTTTCTTCTATGTTCTAGGACCCTCATGTGTGGATTGAAAATTTGCAGCCACATATTTTTTGACTTGTATTCTCGGATTAATGTTGTCCTACTAACAAGTTCCTAAGGACGATGGTCCGCTCAGGACTTCTTTCATTATACTCTATACCGCATAGAGAGTTTAAGAATATGCTAATAGGTTTAATGCATTCTCCAGACAAGCGTCTCTGAGAGCGACTCGTTTTTCATGTATTCACTCCCTCGTTCTGTTACAGTCTCTGGCCCGTCCCACAGTGCATAGAGCAGCCCTTGAGAGGGTTGGAACACTGGGTGGGACTTGTATTGGAACAGGTGTGAATATAAAATAATCTCTATTGACAGATTAGGGCACCAGTTTTGAGCTTTTTCTGAATGACGTTATCCAACCATGCCATTTTGAAGTTGCAATACTTTTTTGCCAAAAAATAGCCAAAAAAAGTTTGCAAATTTTGTACCTTCTCTTCCCAGGCGTTAGAATAGTTTTAGAACTGTTTGACAACTTTTTGGGACTTTTGTGACTTTTGTTCTAGGACACATCTGACCAGCACGAAAAGGAAAAAAAAAGATGTAGGAGGAGTCACAACAGCCAAAGATACATCACAAACGAAGACCGAGAATGGTTTCCATTTTTATAGAGTAGACAGATATTAGTCTCCACTATAAAACAAGCTTCTTTAGGAAGGATACTTATGGCACATTTTTAATGGTTAATACATTGATGGAACCTGAAAACCTCTCCCTGACAAATCTGTTCCCCTTAATACTCCAGTAAGAATGTCAACCTAAACGCCCAGATCGCAACAACCGTGAGGGAAGTGTTGACTGTGCGCTTGCCAAGTCGGCCCATATACTGTGGATATTCTGTTCACCTGAAATCCTGAACATGTCCTGTGTCACCTGTCTGTTCATATGATGTGTATCTTTCAGCCCTTACGCATCAGACACACGGACCAGTAGTTCAATGTAAGCTGCCTGGTTATTTTCCCCAGAGTTTACATAAAAAGACATACTTGTGGAAATCTACTCCTTTTGTTTGAATTGCCACAGTTTACAAATTTCATGATCTTTTTATATTTATCAAGTTTTGACATTCCATACGAATCAAGAGCCCTGACCTGAGAATCAGCATAGGCAATCCAGATGTTTGCCATGAGTATGAGGTGGTCCCATTGAGGCCCTCACTTTACTAACAGGTAAAAAATGATTGAGGTGCATAGTTAAAGGAGTTTTCTATGAAAGAAAGTTCTCAAATTTTATACCCCAATTATTTTTCACACATAACACATACTTTTTAACCCCTTACTTTTGCATTTTTGCTCACTTTTATTTCTGTTTTGGGTCCTTCACTCACTCCGTAGATAGGTCATTGTAATAATCCCAGAGTGTGTTGGGGAGGCGGAGGCAAGAGCACTAGTGTGGCATATAGAGAGCTATTCTGCGGACAATCCAACCATAGTCAGTAAGATTTATGGTCATGTGAAGGCAAGCGTGGATTTAGTATGTACTTTAATGTATTGGGTCTGGACTGGATGGATTTGACTTTGGGGTGCTTCAGAGGGTGGTGTTCTAAGTGGTCCCCTTGCTTTCCCTCTTCGTGTTTGTTGCAGAGACGCTGCGCCAGGAAGATGAAGTTACATTGGCACACATTACAGAAGGGACAAGCAGGAATGTTGTGAGTGGAAAATGTGAGGTCAGGGGTTGGCAGAGTATGGTTTATGTGATATACTGGGCAGATGCAGGGTCTCTTCAGGCGACAGACAGAGTCAGAGAAACAAGTCGAACATGGGTAAAAAGACACCTGTGGACAAGCCTAGGTAGTCCAAGGTGCAGAGAATGGCTTGAAGTAGACTTCAAGAAAAAAACATCACATTGTCAGTGACTGTAGTAGAGCACCCAAGAATATTGCCAGTGCCGTCAGTAGGGTAACTGTAATGCATAGGGTGTGGACTGTTATTGAATGAGTTTGACCTGAGCTAGATTTTTAGGGAACTGTCTATGTGTCCCTTATATGGGGACTGGCTTTCTTCAGGGGAACACCATGTCCACAACCATTTTGGGTATTCTGTGACTAGTCAGGTGATCAAGTGGGACACCTCTACATGGGTATATGGGGAGAGGGGGTCAGTGGACAGTGTGAGGCATGGGAGGCAAAGCATAATTGTCTTGGTACCAGAGCTTCAGGCAAGGTCTGAAGGGTTGATATTTGTAACAATGCTGCTTACTTACATGAAGAATGGATCAATAGGAGTGAGGTCTATGTAAATATGGGCCGTATATAGTATTTATAATCTTGCACATATGGGGACAGGATATAATAGTTATGTTTCTTGTTTAGTGTTAGGACACACCAAGAGGAAATTATTTTTGTGGGGGCCCGCCCTTCATGTTACTAGAAAGAATACTAAACTACTTTCAACTGAAGTGTAAGACACACAAATGATGTTGTGTATTATGGCCAAGTACATAGTATTAAGTCTTGGGATTCTGCGTGGCCAGTCCGATGTGAAATGTCTTGAAAGTTGCTTCCCGTTCTTACAGTCATAGATCGCAAAGGTAGCCTCGGCACCTTCTATCACTGCAATGTGCCTGCTTGAATTTCAAAAACCCTGTAGCAACCTCCAGTATTTGGGTAAAACATTTGCTAAATATGTGTATATACAATAAATGTATTGTAATCTATACAGGTGAATGTAACTATGAGAAGAGTGACAGATGACAAGGACAGTGCGCTTCTGCTGTCACTGCTCTCCATCTTCTAACATGAGGAGATCAGAAGGACAATTACAGGCTTTCACCAGGAGACATTTATTATGTTCCCCACACGGCACTTCAGCACAGGTTTGTTTAATCATTTATCTAACTACTTACCGCCCTATCTATCTAATAGCTTAGAGAAGTGTGCCACTTCATCTTCATTTACAGTATTATCCTACTTGTGACAGTTTAGGCCCCCTGTAACGTCTTTCCTCCAGCCATGTGCTAGCTTACCACAACATTTTTCACGGCTAGCTGATGGTCCCATTCCCTTTAATGGGAAAAACACATAGGGCGCCATTTACCTTAGAGCGTCCGCAGAGTTCGTGAAAGTGCAATTGTCCGTGATAATGCACTGTGCCGCGATTCCTAAGATTGTGCGCCGATATCCTGCATGTATCGCTTCCTCCACATCAGGTCCGCCGTAGTTCACCTTCTTCTTCCTGGTGCATGTAAACTTGTCTTTGCAACACAATTTGAAAGTTAAACCCCCGCTCAGTCCGAATCAGATCGGATCGTCCAATGGCCCAGCCCCCGAGTTGTGTCACATGGAACCACGCGCAGCTGTGCCACATCCGATTGCGTCGCCAAAATCCCAGCGCAGAACACCTGTTAAATACCTGTCCAACCGTGCAATAATCCCCGAAAATGAAGAACAGTTCCGACGAAGTGCCATCCGCAGACCCACCGGAGGTCACTCCACAGCCAGAAACAGCAATGGAGCATACCACACTCTCGTAAATAGAAAATGGAGTTCAGATACCAACTTGGGGTTGGACATAGCTAGTGACAATCACTTTTTCCGCCCACGTTTTTTTAAACAGCAGCAAATTCACTTATGGGGAACAATGGGTAACAACACCAATAACGGTTGCAAAAATTGAACTGCATATGTTCTGTGCATGTAGCCTTAGATGAGGCAACAGATGGCGCTATATATATGTATATACACCATTTTATATTCTTCAATCACTTTTTCTTGTTTACATCTTTTGCATTTTCTCTAGTCCTTTGTGGATTACATTAGAAGTTTGCCTTTAATACTCATCGCGGAGGTTTTTGGGACTTCATGAAACGCGGACATCACTAAGGATAACCAGGAGACTAACCAGTTATTTGATGGCGCCTTCTACTCTGCCCAGACAACACCGAGCGGCAATTATGATCTCACAGGGAATGCAACATCTCATTTGTATATGTTCCTCATAATCTGTAAAATGCTACGGGAAATTAAATCTTTTGTACAGATCTCCAAAGCCTAACTAACTACTTGATGTGAGGTCTGGCCGGCCTGTGCTGGGGTCCTGAGTTTGTAGGAG
The DNA here is from genome assembly GCA_019512145.1 of Engystomops pustulosus. Lineage (NCBI taxonomy): Eukaryota > Metazoa > Chordata > Amphibia > Anura > Leptodactylidae > Engystomops > Engystomops pustulosus. The sequence goes on from CM033648.1 coordinate 16,262,730, forward strand.
CACTTTTGTCCCACCTCACCGAGGATATCCTGAAGATGAAATGGCCTGTGTAAATCCTTCTGAAGACCCCCCCCCCACCTGAAACTTTGACGAGGATAAACATGTCCATCACGACACCATCAGCTCTTTATATTACATAGAGCACCTGCACTGGGCATGTGGTATTTATCATACACGCCAATGACATGTCTGGTGCGGCCGCCGCTCTCCTGCAGACTCTGCCATACATATAATAATTCATAGACAGTTATTTGATGGAAGCCGGGGGTAATGGCTGATAGTCGTCTCTGCCTACTTACCGCACATCACTGTTCACTGGTCTCCTGTCAGCAGAACTTATCCCCCTCCTCTATCACCTCTATTCCCCTGGTCCATTGCATGACCTCTTCTAGATTTAGCTAGTTACACTATGCCAATTCCCAGATTTTTCCTGAGGAGAATAAGTCAGGATTTATTATTGTGCAGAGCCACCAATATCCATACACATGGATACACTATAGGGGGATATTATCATACGTCGGGGCTCTGTGCATTTTCCGCAGCGCAGTACATCAAGAGCCACATGTGAAAAGTGGCCCGGCTGCAGTGAGTTGCCCAGGTGCAGGACAGTTGACGGCCCCGTGCCCCCACTCTCCCCGGCCGGCCGCACCTCCTCCACGCTCCACTTGCGTTGAAGGTGGCAGAAAGGCTAAATAATTGCAAGTGCTAGCATAAGCTAACATTTGCATTGTTCAATGGCTGACGTGGCGAAGGGCCCCAGCAGATATATCCCCATATTGTTTCTTGTAATCTCTCCTCACAACCTAAAATAGCACCAACACCCCCTTACTAGTGAGAAGATTTAGCACACATGCCCTTGGTACCTGCATATTCCCATGTTCTCATGTCAGGACGCCTCACCTCTATTTTCAGGTCAGCCCTGCACCTCTATATACAGTGTCATCCCCTACCTCGATATACAGTGTCAGCCTACGCCTCTATTTACGTGTCATCCCTGCACCTCTATATACAGTGTCATCTCCCCGGCCCTCGATATATCAGTGTCATCAGCACCTCTATAACAGTGTCAGCCCTCGCCTCTATTTACATGTCATACCCTCGCCTGCTATATCAGTTTCATCCCGCACCTCGATATACAGTGTCATCCCGCACCTCTATGAGCAGTATCAGCCATAACCTCTATTGCAGTGTCAGCCCAGCTCCTCTATATACAGTTGTCAGCCTTACACCCTCTATATACAGGGTCAGCCGTATATACAGGTAGGGTTCTGACCTGCTATTAAGGTGTAAGGCTGACACTGTATATAGAGGTAGGGGTCTGACCCTGTATATAGTGTCAGACTTACACTCTTATATACAGGGTCAGCCCCTACCTTATATACAGTGGTCAGCCCTGCACCTCTATGTGCAGTATCAGCCTTACAACTCTATATACATGTCAGACCCGCACTCTATGAGCAGTGTCGGCTTCACCCTCTATATACAGTGTTAGCCCTGCAAATCTTATACAGTGTTACGCCCCACCCTGTTGAGCGTGTCAGCCTTACCCTCTATACCAACTGGTCAGCTTTACACTCTATATAGATGTCAGCTTTCACCTCTTATACAGTGTCAGCCTTACACCGCCTCACCTCGATTACAGTGTCAGCCCTGCACCTCTATGTATGTACAGTGTCAGGCCTGCACCTCTATATACAGTGTCGAACCGCACCTCTATGAGCAGTGTCAGGTCCGCACCTGTAAATATAGTGTCAGCCTTACACCTCTGTGTACAGGATCAGCCCCCTACCTCTATATACAGTGTCAGCCTTACACCTCTATATATACAGGGTCAGTCCTGCACCTCTATGTACATTGTCAGCCTTACACCTCTATGTACAGTGTTAGCCCTGCACATCTATATACAGTGTTAGCCCCGCACCTCTATGAGCAGTATCAGCCATACACCTCTATATGCAGTGTCAGCCCAGCTCCTCTATATACAGTGTCAGCCTTACACCTCTATATACATGGTCAGCCACCTACCTCTATATACAGTTTCAAACTTACACCTCTATATATAGAGGTAGTGGCTGACCCTGTATATAGACGTGTACTTCTGACACTGTATATAGAGGTAGGGTTCTGACACTGTATATAGAGGTAGGGGTCTGACCCTGTATATAGTGTCAGCCTTACACCTCTATATACAGGGTCAGCCCCTACCTCTATATACAGTGTCAGCCCTGCACCTCTATGTGCAGTATCAGCCTTACAACTCTATATACAGTGTCAGACCCGCACCTCTATGAGCAGTGTCGGCTTACACCTCTATATACAGTGTTAGCCCTGCACATCTATATACAGTGTTAGCCCCGCACCTCTATGAGCAGTGTCAGCCTTACACCTCTATATACAGTGTCAGCTTTACACCTCTATATACAGTGTCAGCTTTACACCTCTATATACAGTGTCAGCCTTACACCTCTATATACAGTGTCAGCCCTGCACCTCTATGTATGTACAGTGTCAGGCCTGCACCTCTATATACAGTGTCAGCCCTGCACCTCTATACATTGTAAGCCCTACTCTCTATGTGTACACACCTCAACATGTCGAACCGCACCTCTATTAGCAGTGTCAGGTCCGCACCTGTACATATAGTGTCAGCCTTACACCTCTATAATGATACAGGGTCCAGCCTTACACCTCTATTACATTGTCAGCCTTACACCTCTATATACAGTGTCCCTACACCTCGATTATTTATCCTCGTACCCTATATACAGTTCAGCCTACACCTCATCATGCAGCATGCACTCTATGTACAGTGTCAGCCATGCACCTCTATGTACAGTGTCAGCCCTGCACCTCTATGTACAGTGTCAGGTCCGCACCTCTATATACAGTGTCAGCCATGCACCTCTATGTACAGTGTCAGCCTTACACCTCTATATACATTGTCAGCCTTACACCTCTATATACAGTGTCAGCCTTACACCTCTATGTACAGTGTTATCCTCGTACCTCTATATACAGTGTCAGCCTTACACCTCTATGTACAGTGTCAGCCTTACACCTCTATGTACAGTGTCAGCCATGCACCTCTATGTACAGTGTCAGCCATGCACCTCTATGTACAGTGTCAGCCCTGCACCTCTATGTACAGTGTCAGGTCCGCACCTCTATCACAGTGTCATCCTTACACCTCTCTTACAGGTCGCTTTACACCTCTATATACATTGTCAGCCTTACACCTCTATATACAGTGTCAGCCTTACACCTCTATGTACAGTGTTATCCTCGTACCTCTATATACAGTGTCAGCCTTACACCTCTATGTACAGTGTCAGCCATGCACCTCTATGTACAGTGTCAGCCCTGCACCTCTATGTACAGTGTCAGGTCCGCACCTCTATGAGCAGCACCTTTATGTCTGTTCTCACAATGTAAGATCAGTGTCACGCAGTTCCTGGTGTCAGGGAAGATTCTAATATATTTTTCAATATCTCTATTTTGCTGGCAGGAATGTGTGAAGATTTGGCTAGAGATATCCTGAACAAATTACCAAGTGATTTCAATCTGGAGAAAGTGATGGAGAAATATCCGTATCTATGAAGAGTCCTATGAACACGTACTGAACAGGAATTAATCCGCTTCAACAGGTAATTCATTATTCTCCTTGTAATTTATATTATAGTGTGCATTTGGAGTTTTGAACTTTGAAGTAGTGTGATCGAAGTTGTAGTAATCCTGGATCGACTGCAACAAAAAGTGGACGGACAGGGGGAGTGTCTGGGACTACAAGCACACGACATTTGCCCACATTTATTAAAGTGTTTGTGGCAGTTTTCTGTCTGACTTTACACTGAAAAGAACAGCAATCTGCTTGTACTGTATTTATCAAGTGTTTGCGCCAGTATTTTGTTCCGGCCTGCTCTTCAACCAAAATAGTGTTCCGGTGCCGTTTCGGAGCATCACCATATTTATTACAACCCACCGCTCAGCAGAACGTGTCACATGCTCTAGTGTTAGGGCTTTACTCACTAAGACAATTTAGGCCCTATCCACGCTATAGGGCACCCAACTGCTGATCAATGGGGTACTCAGTGCTGAGACACCCCACATCGTGAAAACGAGGGGTCCGACCAACCCATTGTTGCTCCAGAGAGTAACATAACCTAACATAAACGCATAACCGATCGCTCCATTAATCTCTATGGAGCTGACGGAGATCGCTGAGCGCAGCTAATCTGGTGCACCTTGCTCAACTGCACATACAGACTGCACTGATTTTCATCTGGGCCATAACAGTGCTAAGAAGCTGGAGGCCAGTACAGAAATGAATGATTGTATTGTAGCTGTGTCTCCATTGTAAAATTTGATTGTGAATTGGAGAGTTGCTTTAACAGAGGACCTGTCCAACCTGTAAAAGGGACTCGGTAGTACGCAGCTCTTAGTGCCATTTTAGGGTGATAGGTCCCACTTAAGCAATACAACTAAAGATTAAAACCAAATGGGGAGAGCTTGACTTCAGCTTTACTTCAACTATTTCATTCATAGATGTATTTTCTTGATGTGCCACCACTGTGGGCTGTAAAACGCCAATGATCTGGCAGACTCTTCTTCATGTGCATCTAGTAGTGGTTATTATTTTAATTTATTCTGCAAAGCTCCCTTTAATTTTTCATAAAATTAAAAATAAGTCTACAATATCTATGTCCCAGGATGTTTCTGTCCTTAGTTGTGTGTGATGATGGGGACCATAGAGATCTCCCCTATTACTTATGTATGTTCATAGTGCTGCACAGTGTGACCAGCGCTGTAGTTCAGCATCGCGAGCAGAGAAACTTCAACCTTACTTCCATCAGATGTTACGCAGAAGGTACACAGCCGGTTTTGTCCTGGCGAGCTCCCGCTGCTAGACTTGCGTGCGTCTACTCCGCAGGGTTTTGGACGTTGCTTTGTTTCTAGCGGAGGTTGTCGACTTATAACATAACGCAGGCTGCATAGGCCTGGACTCAGTCTAACCAGCACTAGCCCGTTCTGTCACTTCTCACGCTGCTCACCCCCCTGCTTGTTTATGGCCCACAGCTCACGAAGTTTTGCGGAGGCATCTCATCAATTTAGGTAAAGCCGTGAAAGGCCAAGTGCTGATGTCTTCGGAGTTGGAGAACGTATTAACCGCATGTGGTGGGGAGAGTGCCCGCTATGTGGGCAGCTAAATCCTACCCATCCCCTCAAGCCGCTGGGCAGCTATGTGGCCGACCTGCTCGCCCGACTGCAGTTTTCTAACAGTTATGGTGTCATGTTTTAACTGTCGTAAGGAGAATAATAACAGAGTGTACGTTCCAGGAGGAATAACTGAGGAATAGCACAATGCAGAATTCTAACAAACTGTTATTTAAACAGAGAAAACAATATTTCATAATAAGTATTCCCCACCTCAACGTATTTATGACATAATGGAGGATATTTTCATGTTTCTTTCTGAGACACGTACCTACCTCCATCCCGCGGCCAGGCGTAGGCCCTGCATGCCCATCCCTTCCCATTCATATCGATGAAGCTCTGAAAATAATCTTGGCCATTTTTTGTGCTCCTGTAGGAATCCTGTGAATAAATACTTTTAATATTATATATATATAACTATTATGGTGTTCTTAACATAAACAGATTTATTCTAAAATTAGATTTTGTTTATATTGAGAAATATAAACTAATCTCTGCATAGATATAACATAGGGGAGCTAACCATAACCATACTATATGCTGAAACTATAGGGTAAAAGCTCCTCCTAGTGGTGGTCCAGGAAGCAGGAAATATATATTCAGGGTTAATAATTTGCCAATCTAAACGGTTAGGAACCCCACTGATCAACATGCAGGGGCATTCCCCTGCCGAATGAAGTAGCAGACTCCACCATTCTCCCAATCATTCTCTATAAGACGTGATGGTGAGTTGACTTTCTCCATGTAGATAGAGGTATATATATTTTTTAACTCCATAAAGTTTGGGGATTTAAAATTGAAGTTTCAATTGTGTACATCCTTGCTAATAGCGACACTGCCGTATATCTGTATTATATAGGTCTTCCCAATTGACATGCCACACATTTGTCTCCAGGTCTGGATCATTAGTAATGTGCTCCAGGGGCCCTTTGACCTGTAATTTTGCTTACTCTTGTGGCCATTTTGACCCGTGAAAAGCTGCAGAAGCTATAATGCTATGTCTCTGTATAACTCTATACTGACCCCTCTGCGGCTTCCTACACAATTGTGGGCTTAGTTTAGGCAGGAGCCACTATCATACACACATCTAATATACAGGCAGGGGGGGTAAGAGGTGCTATGCCAGTGGATATGTTATAAACTAATGCGCCCTTTAGTGACATTGTAAGATAATGAATACATTAAGCTTTTACCTAGAATAGTTTGTAGTTATCTAGTAAGTGCGATTCACAGTGTGTGTATCTATGTATAACAATATGTCAGGACACCTTATAGGCACCTTAAGGATCCTGTACGGGGGGGTGGAGTGCAACCTCACTGAAGATTCCCCCAGTCGCCTAATACTTTGATAGTGTCCGACTGGCCCACCAGAGTACCGAAGGATCTACCCTTGGCTCTAACCAGTACAGCAGTAGACACCCACTAGGGTCTGTTTTCTAGAAGTTTTCCTACTAATTTTCTGATGGGCCAAAGGAACCCAGTCCGAAACTGCTGTTATGGCTACAATAATTACAAAGATCGTGACTTTTGTCACTCTCCACAGGATGGATAGACAACGGACCGCCCAGGTGTTCTGGATTTCCGGATTTTATTTCACTCATCATTCTGACGGCGCTCCCAGAATTATGCCAGGAAGCCTCCCCATTCCCATAGCACACATAGGGTTTCAGTTTCTGGAGGTAAGAAACACTTTGACACTATGACTGATATCATCCATGTAGCTGAATGTGGCTATAATATAATCCTGTTGTGGAACCTAATCTATTACCATAATAATGGGTTCAAGCACTTACAGACAAAACAGAAGTCCTTAAAGGACTATCTTTATATTTCTGTAATACTGTCATCAGGTTTTGTATGGTAGTTTATCTTGTGCCCTATTACGGTGTATAGGGCCACGCTGCGAATACTTACCCCAACCTATTAGGAGGGATCTTCTAAAATCTATCCTCAGTACAGATCACCCAAAGCAAGACACCCTATTAGTGGGGTCTGACCTCTATACCCCATATCTCCAAGTAAAAACAGGTTCTAGTCTATGCACCAGTTGAGCAGGCGCAGTAACACAGCTCAGCCACTACACAAAGAAGGAGCGTACATCAGCTTCCATTCTCAGTGGTCATCCTGACACAGGAGGCAGCAACAGCTAAAACAGTGGGGTGCTGAATGTGGTATATATGTATATTATTGGTGATATATGATGATGTATATCTAAGGATATTTCCAATCCGTTATGTTTTCGGTGTGTTCTGTGATTGTAGGTGACCTTCTGAGAAACACAGTGACAGGCCTCCAGAAATGGCGCTTATATAAAAGGATCTTCCTGGAAGGAGCTCGGTGGGATAGACAGACGATGCTACTAGGAGAATCTCTTCCCCAAAATTCTCTAATATTCCCTCCTATTATATGGCTGAAACCAGGAAAGAGTTCCAATTGTCCCCAGAACTCCTACTTCTGTCCGGTCTACAAACGCAGGCCATCGAGGAACGCTGTCAACAACAGGACACTCCACCCAACTATGTGCTCCCTAGAGCTGCCCACTGACAAGCATGGCAAGCACTGGATAAACCAGGGGGTGGCCGCCCTGTTCCAGCGGATGACTAGGGCTCATGTATTCATTTTGGCTCAATTCAGGTATCTGACAAGCTATGCACTTACACTATGCAAAATCCTCTAGAGACATGTCCCGTCTCTTTAACAGTATGTTCTTTCTATCTTTAATTAATGAAAGTATTTTGTGTCTTCTATGCTCATGTCTGATACTGACATTTATTTTAAACGATTAGATGAATGTCAGTGGAACCACCTATGGCTCATTCAGGCCCCAGCACATGGCCAGGTGGAGAAGGAGGGGCATGATAGGACCTGTCTCTATCCATTGGTGCACGCTGCCCGACCCAGACACAGTGCGGTGATACACATATGTCCATGTTGGCGGCTGTGGTGCTTGCTCCCACCTTATACGGATGTGTGCATGGAGCCTATAACAGAGGTCGCTATTACAACCAGTCCTACAAGCCAGGGGGCATATTGCAAATTGATATTCAGCTTTACAAACGTGTAATGCCTCCCCCCATTCACAAGTAGCACAAGGAAAGTATATGGTCAAGTAACTGAGGCTACAGAGAAATATGCCATGAGGGGTTAAATATTTATCCGTTTTACTCCATTCACAACCAGAATCACTGGATTATACTGAGGGTCTTCTCACTGTACAGCTGTTTATACACGATATTGTACAGCGCTACCATACCATCGCTGAGCTGCTGTATCTAAGCTGCCATTATAGAAATATACCTATATACTCGAGTATAACGCCGACCCAAGTATAAGCCGAGGCCCCTAGAATTTTACACACAAAAACATGGTAAAACCTATATTTTGTTTACTCGAGTATAAGCGAGTTTGGGTTTCAGCACATATTTTGTGCTGAAAAACTAGGCTTATACTCGAGTATATAAGGTACCTTGTATCAGTATGTATCAGCTACACATTATGTGGTATGTAATTAAAACAACACCCATACACATCACCAAGTGTAACAATGTGCTACCACACAACCTGGATCTAGTGATCCAAAGACTACATGAACACATATGGCGAATACTCAGAACTGGAGACTCCTGTAGTGTTCAGGATATCTTTTGTCTGTGTATGAATAATTTGTCTTAGTGTACATTCAGACACAAGGTGCTGGCCCAGACCAGACACAGGGCAAGAACAGGGCTGGGCCGAATAGTGGTGAGTGCTACTGACCCCTCCTCCTTCCATAGGTAGAAACGAGTGTCTGACACACGAGTGTGACTGGTGTCGCTGGGAGCCATAGAAGTCTATGGGGGGCTGTGGGTCAGATCACAACTGCTGCCCCCTAGCGGCTGAATGAGCCCTTAACCGTGATTCAAAGTTATTAGATGGCCACGAATCTTGTTGATAAATAGGGGAACTGTCCCTAAGTAATATCCAGTTCATCTCCTCTCAAAAACGGCAGTACCAAGACTGCGCCCTTTTGGTGATCAGTTTTGTCATTACTTCATGACAAGTAAGTGGTGCTCATTCACATGTTTTGAAGTGTCCTGGATGCTGCTATGCCAGCACAGAACTCACACGCATATCAATATCAAGCCTTCCTTACGTCATAAAATGTGACATATATTTCTTTTTAGGAGACAATGACAGCCCTTGATGTGCACACGTCTACAGTGAGTTTAGGACGATGTATTCTGATGGTTTTAAATTGGACGATTAAAGGTATGACTGATCAGAGCTGTGTCAGGGATCTCGTTACGTCTGTTATCGGTCACAATTATGCTGTATAATAATACTAATATGTATTACAAAGATTGTCTGAATGGCCACTAGGGGCGGTCATTGTGTCGAGCCTCTACAAATGAAGCCTCAGTTACCCACGATACAGATAAGACAGAGGATACCACGAGGAGAAATACCTGGGAGTGAGATTTAACAGCAGATTATTTCCCACTCATTTGGTTCTTCTACCAGTGTTATTTATCATTGCCACTATCACCCATGCTCCAAAATCCAGCTCAACTCTGTACTACGTTGACTGATGCTAAGGAATAGACAGATTAGAGCAAACCTCGTGCCACCAGCATCAGGGTTCGTCATCATAATTCTTAAGAACATCGTGACAGATTTGGAACATACAGTACTAGGATATGTTATAGGAAGTATACAGGAATACAGTACAGGGACCTTTGTATCATTTTTCAGCCACATTGGGTACATGAGTCCACACCAAAGGAATACTGTGATACCACGTACTCGAATCGGGATGATTCATACAACCAGCCGATTTTATTGAACATGCCTATTCCTGGTGAGAAGACGTGAAAGCGGTTCGCATAAACCATACCCCTACCTCTCACCCACATATGTAATAAATAAAAAACAGCGATGTTATCTCAATAGGTAATTATATCAATTAACCTCCTGCCTACCTAAACATATCTCATTTTGCCCTCTTTTGGCTCTCTCAATCTTTTCATACTTCGGGCTACGGGCTTGGTTGTGGCGTCATTTTTTATGAGATGAGCTGACGTTTTTCATTGCTAATATTTTTAGGACTGTGCGACTCTGTTCAATTTTTATAATGCAAATACGGTTAAACAGCACAGAAACTTAGATGTTGCTTCAGTGCAAGGAAGGGGGTTTAATTTAATTTTTAGGTATTTTTATGATTTATTTTTTTACTATTTTTCATCAGACCCCCTAGGGTACTTTAACCCTAGAGGGGTTGTCCGATTGATCCTACAGTATGGAGTAAATATGGGGATTTTTACTGATCATATAACAAATGAGCGAAAGCATCATCCTTACAGAGTGTCGCTAACCACTGATTACATCACAGGCGACGATGATCTAAGCCAAGATGGCGCATATGGCCAACAAAGGGTTAACCCCCGTGATCGTTTATATGGGTGGGGTGTTTGCTGCAGAGGCCACTTTATTGCATCTTGCTGCAATAAGTTCCCCCTCACCTGACGTATAAGACGAACCCCCTATTTAATAATCGATAACTGCTCACAATTTTAACTGATACATATAGAATAATATAACATCTCTTCCTAACAAAACATAATACTGTACATATAGACACCTGTACTGAACCGCATCTCTCACATCCCTTCTGTACCCACCTCTGAGTGACTTCAGTGTGCAACAAGTGAAGGAAAGGTATGGAATTTACCACCGGATACAAATGGGAACTTAACATGTCACAGTCCCCAGACCTAAAATGAAACAGAATTATACAGTTGGCAATGGATTATCCGCACATAATACACTCCATAGAACTATTGGATGTTAAGCCCTATGTTGAACACCCTACCCCCCTGTTCCTAGTAGCTTATTACCCGTTTTTGTCCCTTTATACAGTAGCTGATACCACATTGTTATATTATAACCTAAAGTGCACTTTTAAGATCAGTATATATAATCAGAAAATGTCACTGTCCGTCCATTCAGTAACAGGCGACTAGAGAGAATGATACACACGAGGAGGAAGGGGGATACAATCAGGATCCTGTTCACTGTGTCAGTACATATGTGATGCCGAGGATTACTGCCGACATTATGATATTGTATATGATTTCAGGTACAATACGGGGTTTGGCTTGTTTCTCCTCAGCTTCTCCTGTGTGGCGATTTTACTGTGCGGGCACGGCCAGTCCCCATAAGGAGGGAGGATGAGTCTGCAAGATACAAGATGCCCAGACGTCAGAATATCAGTCAGGGAACTATACAGCACAACTGTACTCATATCCCCTCGCCTGGCAGCCATATCTACCCCGCATCTTCCCAGCGGTTACAAGACCACCACGCCGTCATGGAATCGGGGAGTTGTAGTTGTTACAGCAACAAGTCCTGAAAAAAAACTGTTTAATGGCGATGATTGTTTGAAAACCAATGTATGACAACAAATGAGACCTGTCTTTCTTCTGACTGACCTTATGTTGTCCTGATCCACAGGACAGAAGGGGAGACCTTGTGTTATAACAGAAATATGATGCCTGGAATGTAGCTGCTAATCACAATACCCATCCCGCTGCAATTTGTGCTGGCAGACAGGGAATCCTTGCATCAGATTGCTCCCTATCCCATGCAAGGACTCCTGTCCTGGCTATGTGTGGGCAGTCCGTGGATCTGGCGATGTACGGGTGTTTTTGTGGCGCAGGTAACCTAATAATAGATGAGATCTATCATGTTCTACCTACCAGGTAGAAGAACTTCATACAAGCGGTGACAGTATAAACAAGTTTCTGTTGATTGATGGGAGCTGCAGTCCGAGTTATATGTCCTGTTATACCTGTTTATGTCCTGCACTCCATTCACTGTCTATAAGAGTTCTGGGGACTGGGAGCAATTGGCCCAGAACCCAAACCAGGCCACACCTGTAGGGTCACCTCTCTGATGAACACATGCCCTCGATAGGTGGATTCCATGTCGCATCTTTCATCTTCAAGTGTCCAGATGATCTTGTACACAGAAATACTTACGTCTGTGGTGGTAACACGGATTCCGTAATGTAACCCAATATCAATGCGTGCATGAGCTTCCTCTAGACACTGACGGATCGTATCCGGATGTGTCCACCTATAAGCAAGAAAGACGGGATGCAAACTATATTACAATGTGATCTTTATTCATGAAAATGGCGAAAGGCTTTTATTATAGAGAAGCCCAGGATCATATAGAGAAGTGATCCGCAGTCCGACAGGCCTGGTCCTTAGGGATTTCAGAGCTGATAACCCCCCCTATACCACACAACACACACAACTCAGGCTTATACCGAACAGTTTTTACTTAATATTGAATCTATTTATATATGCGTGTAGTTAACATTCAGCATCTCTATTGCAATCCGAGACATTATTTTCCACTTTCCTACAGGAGCCCAAAAGAGAACATAGAATATCAACAGGTGACTGTGTGGTAATTCGGTAAACAGTTGCCAACCAGTGGTCATACAGACCCGAGCAAGTCAAATAAGGGAACAGTGCCACCCCTGGTCATACAGACACAGAGCAAGTCCGAATAAGGAACACTCCACCCATGGTCATACGACATAGAGCAAGTCATAATACAGGAAACAGTGCCACCCAGTGTCATACTACTATGAGCAAGGCAGAATAAGGGAACAGTGCACCCAGTTGTCATACATACCTATAGCATGTCAAAATAAAGGGAACACTTGGCCACACAGTGGTCAACAGACATAGAGCATTCAATAAGGGAACAGTGCCACCCCCCAGTGGTCATCACAGACATAGAGCAATGTCAAATAGGAACAGTTCCCACCCCGTGGTCATACCGACATAGAGCCGCAGGCAGAATCGGGACAGGTGCCGACCCAGTGGTCATACTACATAGAGTCAAGGCGAATAAGGGAACAGTGCCACCAGTTGTCAACATACATAGAGCAAGTCAAATAAAGGAACAGTGCCACCAACAGGCCAATACATACATATAGCATTCAGAATAAAGGACATGCCCCCAGTGCCATACAGACATAGAGCAAGTCATAAATAAAGGAACAGTGCACCCAGTGGTCTACAGACTCAGCAAATCAGAATAAGGAAACCGTGCCACCCAGTGGGTCATACATACTACGCCAATCAGAATAAGAAGGGACAGTGCCACCCATTGTCATATCTGACATAGAGCAAGTCAAATAATGGAACAGTGCCACCCAGTGTTCATACCTACATAGAAGCAAGTCAAATAAGGGGGGGTGGGGGGAGCGGGTCGGGGATGATTCTCTTGGCTGTGGTGTCCTTTTTCTTTTCCTCCTGGTGTCCTTTTTTTCTTTTTTTTCTATGGCTGATACTGCTCATAGAGGTGCGGGGATGACACTGTATATAGAGGTGCGGGGATGAAACTGAATATAGAGGCGAGGGTATGACACTGTAAATAGAGGCGAGGGCTGACACTGTATATAGAGGTGCTTGGATGACACTGTATATCGAGGTGCGGGGATGACACTGTATATAGAGGTGCGGGGATGACACTGTAAATAGAGGCGTAGGCCTGACACTGTATATCGAGGTATGGGGATGATACTGTATATAGAGGTGCAGGGCTGACACTGAAAATAGAGGTGAGGTCCTGACATGAGTAACATGGGCATATGGCTGGTACCAAGGGCATGTGTGCTAAATCTTCTCACTAGTAATGGGGGTGTGGTGCTATTTTAGGTTTTGTGAGGAGAGATTACAAGAACAATATGGGGCATATATTGCTGGGCCCCTTCGCCACGTCAGCCATTGAACAATTGCAAATGTTAGCTTATTGCTAGCACTTGCAATTATTTAGCCCTTTCTGCCACCTTCACGCAAGTGGAGCGTGAAGGAGGTGCGGCCGGCCGGGAGTGGGGGGCACGGGGCGTCACTGTCCCTGCACCTGGGCACTCACTGCAGCCGGACACTTTTCACATGTGCCTCTTGATGTACTGCGCTGCGAAAATGCACGAGCCCCGACGTATGATAAATATCCCCCTATATGTGTATCCATGTGTATGGATATTGGTGGCCTCTGCACAATAAAATCCTGCTTATTCTCCTCAGGAAAAATCTGGGAATCTGTCATAGTGTAACTAGCTAAATCATAGAAGAGTTCATGCAATGGACAGGAAGGAATAGAGGTGATAGAGGAGGGGGATAAGTTCTGCTGACAGGAGACCAGTGACAGTGATGTGCGGTAATGTAGACAGAGGACGACTCTCAGCCATTACCCCCGGCTTCCATCAATAACTGTCTATGAATTATTATAATGTAGGCAGAGTCTGCAGGAGAGGCGGCCGCACCAGACATGTCATTGGCGTGTATGATAAATACCACATGCCCAGTGCAGGGTGCTCTATGAATATAAAGCAGCTGATGGTGTCATGATGGACATGTTTATCCTCTGTCAAAAGTTTAGTGTGGGGGGGGTCTTCAGAAGGATTTACACAGGCACATTCATCTTCAGGATATCCTCGGTGAGGTGGACATAAAGTGCTCCTACAACTCAGGACCCCAGCACAGCCGGGCCAGACCTCACATACAGTAGTTAGTTAGGCTTTGGAGATCTGTATCAAAAGATTAATTCCGTAGCATTTTACAGATTATGAGGAACATATACAAATGAGATGTGCATTCACCTGTGAGGATCTGCCGCTCCCGGTTGTTTGTCTGGGCAGAGTAAGAAGGACGCCATCAAATAACTGGTTAGTCTCCTGGTTATCCTTAGTGATGTCCGCGTTCTCATGAAGTCCAAAAACCTCCGGATGAGTAATTAAAGGCAAACTTCTAATGTAATCCACAAAGGACTAAGAGAAAATGCAAAAGATGTAAACAAGAAAAAGTGATAGAAGAATATAAAATGGCGTATACTACATATATAGCGCCATCTGTTGCTCCATCTAAGGCTACATGCACATGACCATATGCAGTTCCAATTTTTGCAACCGTTTATTGGGTGTTTGTTACCCATTTGTCCCCATAAGTGAATCTGCTGCTGTTTAAAAAAAACATGGGCGGAAAATGATGTCACTAGCTTGTCCAACCCCAAAGTTGGTCATCTGACTCCATTTTCTATTTACTTAGAGTGTGGTTATGCTCCATTGCTGTTTCTGGCTGTGGAGTGATCTCCGGCGGCTCGCCCAAGGGTCGCGGATGGCACTTTCGTCGGACTGTTCTTCATTTTCGGGGATTGCACGGCTTGGACAGGTATTCAACAGGTGTCTGCGCTGGGATTTTGGCGCACGCAATCGGATTGTGGCACAGATGCGCTGGCTTCCATGTGACACAACTCGGGGGCTGTGCCATTGGACGATCCGACTGATTCGGACTGAGCGCGGGGGTTTAACTTTCAAATTGTGTTGCAAGCCCAAGTATTTACATATACCAGGAAGAAGAAGGTGAACTCCGGCGGACCTGAGCGGGAAGCGACACATGCAGGATATTGGGCGCACAATCTTAGTGAATCGCGGCACAGTGCATTATACACGGACAATGCACTTTCGATGAACTCTGCGGACGGCTAAGTAAATGTGCCCCTATGTGTTTCCCATTAAAGGTAATGGGACCATCAGCTAGCCGTGAAAAAATGTTGTGGTAAGGCTAGCACATGGCTGAGAAAGACGTACATGGGGCCTAACTAGTCACAAGTAGGATAATACTGTAAATGAAGATGAAGTGCACACTTCTCTATAGCTATTCAGATAGATAGGTCGGTAGATAGATAAATGATAAATACAAACCTGATAAATGCCGTGTGGAGGAACATAATAAATGTCTCCTGGTGAAAGCCTGTAATTGTCCTTCTGTATCTCCTCACTGTAGAAGATGGAGAGCAGTGACAGCAGAAGTCGCCTGTCCTTGTCATCTGTCACTCTTCCTCCATAGTTACATTCACCTGTATAGATACAATACATTTATTGTATATACACTATTTAGCAAATGTTTATACCTAAATACTGAGGGTTGCTCTAGAGGGTTTTTGGAAATTTCAAGCAGGCCATTTGCAGTGATAGAAGGTGCCTGAGGCTACCTTTATGCGATCTATGACTGTAAAGAACGGGAAGCAACTTTCAAGACATTTTCACATCGGACTGGCCCCAAGCAGAATCCCAAGACTTAATACTATGTACTTGTGCCATAATACACAACATCATTTGTGTGTCTTACACTTCAGTTGAAAGTAGTTTAGTATTCTTTCTAGTAACATGAAGGGCGGGCCCCAAAAATAATTTCCTCTTGGCTGTCCTAACACTAAACAAGAACATAACTATTATTATCCTGTCCCATATGTGCAAGATTATAAATACTATAATACTGGCCCATATCTACATAGACCTCACTCCTATTGATCCATTCCTTCATGTAATGTAAAGCAGCATATGTTACAAATATCACCCTTCAGACCTTGCCTGAAGCTCTGGTACCAAGACAATTATGCTTTGCCTCCCCTGACCTCACACTGTCCACTGACCCCCTCTCCCCATATACCCATTGTAGAGGTGTCCACCTTGATCACCTGCTACTGGTCACAGAATACCACAAATGGTTGTGACATGGTGTTCCCCTGAAGAAAAGTCCAGGTCCCCATATAAGGGACCACATAGACAGTTCCCTAAAATCTAGCTCCAGGTCAAACTCATTCAATAACAGGTCCACACCCTATGCATTACAGTTACCTACTGACGGCACTGGCACTATTCTTGGGCGCTCTACTACAGTCATTGACAATGTGATGTTTTTCTTGAAGTCTACTTCAAGCCATTCTCCTGCACCTGTGGACTACCTAAGGTACCTTTGTCCACAGGTGTCTTTTTAACCCATGTTCAGCTTGTTTCTCTGACTCTGAATCTGTTCTGCCTGAAGAGACCCTGACTCTGCCCAGTATATCACATTAAACATACTCTGCCAACCCTGACCTCACATTTTCCACTCACAACATTCCTGCTTGTCCCTTCTGTAATGTGTGCCAATGTAACTTCATCTTCCTGGGTCAGCAGTCTCTGAACAAAACGAAGAGGGAAAGCAAGGGGACCACTTAGACAACACCCTCTGAAGCACCCCAAAGTCAAATCCATTCCAGTCCAGACCCAATACATTAAAAGTACATACTAAATCCACGCTTGCCTTCACATGACCATAAATCTTCTGACTATGGTTGGATTGTCCGCATGAATAGCTTCTCCTATCTGCACACTGCAGTGCTCTCTGCCTCCTGCCCCTCCCCAACCACACTCTGGGTTATTACAATGACCTATCTACGGAGTGATAGGACCCAAAACAGAAATAAAATTGACTAAAATTGCAAAGTAAGGGGTTAAAAAGTATGTTTATTGTGTAAAAATAACTTGGGGATTAAAATTTGAGAACTTTCTTTCATAGGAAAACTCCTTTAACTATGCACCTCAATCATTTTTTACCTGTTAGATAAGTGAGGGCCTCAAATGGGACCACCTCATACTCATTGAGAAACATCTGGATCTGCCTCATGCTGATTCTCAGGTCAGACTCATTGAATTCGTATGGAATGTTCCAACCTTTGATAAATATAAAAATATATGAAATTTGTAAACTGTGCAATAAAACAAAAGAAGTATGTTTCACAAGCATGTCTTTTTTTATTGTAATTATCTGTGGAAAATACAGGCAGCTTCATTGAACTACTGGTCCGTGTCTGTGCTGTCAAGGGCTGATAAGGTTACACATCATATGAACCAGACAGTGTGACACAGACATGTCAGGATTTCAGATGAACAGCATAATCCACAGTATATGGCCCGACTTGCAGCGCAGTTAACACTACCCCCTAAAAAACTCTGTTTGGATCTGGAGTTATAGGTTGACATTATTATCTGGAGTATTAAGTAGACATTATTTGATCTAGGAGAGGTTCTTCAGGTCCTATCAATGTAATTAACCATAAAAATGTGCCATAAGTATCCTTCCTAAGAAGCTTTGTTTTTAGTGGAGACTAATATTGTCTACTTATAAAAATGGAACCATTCTAGTCTTCGTTGTGCATGTATCTTTGGCTTTGTGCTCCTACCTTTTTTTTTTCCTTTTTCTGCTGTTCAGATGTGTCCTAGAACAAAAGTCACAAAAGTCCCCAAAAAGTTTCAAACAGTTCTAAACTATTTCCTACGCCTGGGAAGAGAAGGTACAGATTTGCAACTTTTTTTGTGTCTTTTTTGGCAAAAAGTTGCAACTTCCATAACTGGAATTGGTTGATAACTCAATTCAGAAAAAGCTCAAAACTTGTGCCCCTAATTGTCATAGAGATTTTTTTTAAAAAACCTTATGTAATCAGAAATAGTATAAATAAAAAGTACAACCCATCTCATAAATAATGAACCCTTTAAAGCACATGTACCATTAAAGCACATCTACCGGTGCGCCTAAGGGCCCCTCATCTTTTATTTTATGCACACCCCCTGTTCCAATACAAGTCCCACCCAGTTCCACCCCTCAGCTGCTCTATGCACTGTGGACGGGCAGGACTGGTATCAGAAAGAGGGGAGTGAATAAATGAAAAGCGAGTCGCTCTGAGACGCCTTGTCTGGAATGCACTAAACTAATTAGCATCATTTTTATAACTCTCTATTGGCGTATAGAGTTATAATGAAAGAAGTCCTGAGGACCATCGTTCCTTAGGAACTTGTTAGTAGGACACATCTACCATCCGTAAAAGTCAAAAATATGTGGCTGCAAATTTTTCAATCACACCTGAGGGTCCATAGACACATATAAGAAAAAAACTACATCAGTATTTGAAAACTGAAAAAGAGCCACCCAGATTTTGCATAGGGGACCTAGGAGGAACTTCATACTTCGTTGCGGTGGTAAATTCTGCTGCTTCATCTGCTGCCTCCCCATTTATTAATCACCCCCTCTGCAATAAAAGCTTAGCACTTCATATGACCTACCTCTCCAAGCCGATTAATTAAAGTGTGGCTAACCAAAGAATCACATGCTGTAACATATACAAGGCCCCAATGCCTTACTGTAAGGATTTGTGCTGTAATTACCACTGGTGTCATAATAATTTAGTCATTGACATTCATACAGACAATGCAGGATATGATCATTATGAAGTATCATTAGTTGTGTGGGGGATATGAAGCTTATAGTCTGTATAATAATAGATGTTTGTCAGCATGTAAAAGAATCTTAATGACGATAATGAACAAATCAGCCCACACCACTGAGCCTCTGCTTATAAACAGCCATCACTGCCAATAAGAAGAGCTGCAGTATAAAGCATGGAAGACGCTTACATTCTGACATCATAGAGTCTTACCTAATGGGCCAAAATTTCGTCTTTCCTGAACGAGAGCGTGGAAGAAGCAGAGTCCAAACAAAAGCTTCTGCCACATCTCTGGTTTCTGGCAGCTGCTGAAGAACACAGGGTCAGATATGGGGTCGTTCAGATATGACCGTAGTAAATTGGCTCGAAGGCCCTTCGGTGGTTCGTTGGTCATTTTGACTCCATTCTGGAGGATGCTCACTGGAAACTTGTCTGAAGGGTAACTAGTCAGCCATAGCCTGAAACAGGAGAATTACATTGAATTAGGAATTGTCAAAGAATGACTCACCTATGAATATGCTCCTTCCACCATACAATGATATGTCATTAAAATATCAAACTTTACATAATTTCTACATCTTTTTGTATGAATTATGAATATTCAGTGTCTGAATTCTCTAAATAGAATGGCTCTAACAAGGCACACATCAATATAGATATGTACGTCTACGTAAGCACATCTACAGACAATTATGCTACAGACAGAAAATTAAACATATTACTTTATTCTGTTTTCTATTGTAATTCTAGGCATTCTTACTATTATTTATGATTATGACGGCTGCCATCTTGCCTGAGCTTCTCTTAACGATCTGTCAGGTCAATTTGGGACCCTAAATCAATTACTGGTACTTATAGACCTGTGGTTTAAGGTCCCAAATCTCAATGTAAGGAATTTACTTACCTAGATGTGAGTCTGATGAGGCTCATTGAAGCTGTGGTGTAATACTCCAGCTTTATTGCCAGAAGGGAGTGAGGGATGAGTTGAGTTTAACGGGCTTTTTTTTACCCCGAATGCTACACATCATACGGGAGTTTGGAGTTTAGGGACATGAACCAATGGTCCAATAGGACATGTGGATGTTTAGTGTGCCAAATCACTGACAGGTTCCCTTTAAGTTGTGGTAACAGCATTGGTTATTTGGTTTACAGTATCATCTATTGTCAGTAGTGATGTAATGATGGGTCAGTGTTATCTATATAGAGGTCATTGTACAGGGAGGGGGCGGAGATAAGCTGTGACATCATCTATTGTCAGTAGTGATGTAATGATGGGTCAGTGTTATCTATATAGAGGTCATTGTACAGGGAGGGGGAGGAGATAAGCTGTGACTCATCTATTGTCAGTAGTGATGTAAGATGGGTCAGTATTACTATATAGAGCGTCTTGTACAGGGAGGGGAGGAGATAGATGTGACATCATCTATGTCAGTAGTGATGTAATGATGGGTCAGTGTTATCTATATAGAGGTCATTGACATGGGAGGGGAGGAGATAAGCTGTGAATCATCTATGTGCAGTAGTGATGTAATGATGGGTCAGTGTTATCATAGAGTCATTGTACAGGGAGGGTAGGGAGGATAAGCTGTGACATCATCTATTTGTCAGTAGTGATGGAATGATGGGTCAGTGTTATCTATATAGAGGGTCATTGTACAGGGAGGGGGAGGGGATAAGCTGTGACATCATCTATGTCAGTAGTGATGTATGATGGGTCAGTGTTATCTATCTAGAGGTCGTTTACAGGGAGGGGGAGGAGATAAGCTGTGAATCTCTATTGTCAGTAGTGATGTAATGATGGGTCAGTGTTATCTATGTAGAGGTCATTGTACAGGGAGGGGAGGAGATAAGCTGTGACTCATCTATGTCAGTAGTGATGTAATGATGGGTCAGTATTATCTAATAGAGGTCATGTACAGGGAGGGGGAGGAGATAAGATGTGACATCACTCTATGTCAGTAGTGATGTAAGATGGGTCAGTGTTTCTTATAGAGGTCATGTACATGGAGGGGGAGGAGATAAGCTGTGACATCTCTATTGTCAGTAGTGATGTAATGATGGGTCATGTTATCTATATAGAGGTCATTGTACAGGAGGGGGAGGAAGATAAGCTGTTGACATCATCTATTGTCAGTAGTGTGTAATGATGGGTCAGTGTTATCTATATAGAGGTCATTGTACAGGGAGGGGGAGGAGATAAGCTGTGACATCATCTATTGTCAGTAGTGATGTAATGAGAGGTCAGTGTTATCTATATAGAGGTCATTGTACAGGGAGGGGGAGGAGATAAGCTGTGACATCATCTATTGTCAGTAGTGATGTAATTGATGGGTCAGTGTTATCTATGTAGAGGTCATTGTACAGGGAGGGGGAGGAGATAAGTGTGACATCATCTATTGTCAGTAGTGATGTAATGATGGGTCAGTATTATCTATATAGAGGTTCATTGTACAGGGAGGGGGAGGAGATAAGATGTGACATCATTATTGTCAGTAGTGAGTGAATGAGGGTTCAGTTATCTATATAGAGGTCATTGTACAGGGAGGGGAGGAGGAGATAAGCTGTGACATCATCTATGTCAGTAGTGATGTAATGATGGGTCAGTGTATCTATATAGAGGTCATGTACAGGGAGGGGGAGGGGATAAGCTGTGACATCAGCTATGTAGTAGTGATGTAATTGTGGGTCAGTGTTTATCTATAGAGGTCATGTACAGGGGGGGAGGAGATAAGCTGTGACATTCATCTATTGTCAGTAGTGATGTATGATGGGTCAGTGGTATCTATATAAGAGGACATTGTACACGGAGGGGGAGGAGATAAGTGCTGTGACATAATTATTGTCAGTAGTGAGTAGTGATTAATGATGGGTCAGTGTTATCTATATAGGGTATTGTACAGGGAGGGGGGAGGGGATAGCTGTGAACATCATCTATTGTCATAGTGATGTAATGATGGGTCAGTGTATTTCTATATAGAGGTCATTGTACAGGAGGGGGGAGAGGAATAAACTGTGAATCATCTATTGTCAGTAGTGATGTAATGAGGGTCAGTGGTATCTATAAGAGGTCATTTGTACAGGGAGGGGGAGGAGATTAGCTGTGACATCATCTATTGTCAGTAGTGATGTAATGATGGGTCAGTGTTATCTATATAGAGTCATTGCACAGGAGGGGAGGAAATGGGGAGAATAGCTGCGACATCATCTATTGTCAGAGTGATGTAATGAGGGTCAGTGTTATCTATATAGAGGTCATGTACAGGGAGGGGGAGGAGATAGCTGTGACATCATCTATTGTCAGTAGTGATGTATGATGGGTCAGTGTTATCTATGTAGAGTCATTGTACAGGGAGGAGGAGAGATAAGCTGGAATCATCTATTGTCGTAGTGATGTAGGATGATGATGGGTCAGTGTTATCTATATAGAGATCACTGTCCAGGGAGGGGGAGGGGATAAGCTGTGACATCATCTATTGTCAGGTGATGTAATGATGGGTCAGTGTTATCTATATAGAGTCATTGTCAGGAGGAGGAGGAGATAAGCTGCGACATCATCTATTGTCAGTAGTGATGTATTGATGGGTCAGTTATCTATATAGAGGTCATTGTACAGGGATGGGGAGGAGATAAGCTTGTGAATCATCTTGTCAGTAGTGATGTAATGATGGGTCGTGTTATCTATATAGAGGTCATTGTACAGGAGGGGAAGGAGATAGAAGTCTTTGATTGATGTCCACCGTTCCAGTCATGGAGGTGAGGGCTGTAGTACACATTCAAACTACCCCACCCCCTCACTAATGCTGACACTGCCATACTAGGGGAAGAGAACTCTGGAGGGAGTAGAGGAAGGAAGTGAGCTAGACATCTCTGCTATCATTAACCATGCCCTCCGAGGTGGGGGCTGAGAGGGGCTGGCTGTGTGAATAGAAATCATTTCCTCCTCACTGGTTAGTGAGGGTGCTAGGTCAGCTGTGTCCGTGATAAGTGAGGGGGGGTGGCTTGAATGTATACTACAGCTCCCGGCCTCTTGAATGGAACAGACAACATCAATAATAGTCCTTATTTACAAGAATAGTGTCTCTAATCCCATGGATAGAGGCATCAGTGGACATGTACAAAGACTTCTAAAAGAGACTTGTACTTTGTATGGTTGACAGGTTCTATTTAACCTAATAATTGTTTGAAAATATGTCATGTATTAGCTGAACGCTTATAAACCGGTAACAATAATAAGTAATCAATCCCCACATCGCTACTTGCTACCTATCTGTTAGTCTTCTACACTGCCTGTATATCTTCCTCATACACACCTCTTTTGGGTTGTGTAAGGTATTGCAGATAATCTCTATTGAAGTGAATGACAGTGACATGCAATACCACATGTAACCTGTAGAAAGAGTGGCGCGCTATTTTGTTTTTCTAGCCACTGACAACCCCTTAAAAAGGGATGTTATTGGAAGCAGCCTTTGGAAGTTGATGAGGCTGTACAATGTTTGTTTCAGCCATACTGTTTATAGTCTTTCCACCTCTTCCATTCATCTTCCCTGCTGATGTTATATGGCAGGGCGAGAGAGGCTTTTATGTCTTCTGCTTTTACCTATCGGTATCTATTTGATGACTGCACAGAATGGATGATACCACAAAGCATATTGTTTTTCAGCACACACCGTCATGAAATAAAACTTCTGCTTGTTCACAGCGATTACTTTAGGCTCATGCTGCTTTGGCATACCTGGAAATTCTCATGTATTCTCCGGCACAATGGTCTCCTCGTATATCTTTTCCAGGGATGGCATCCAGCTTGTGGCCAGGGGACAGTTCTGAAGGACTACCCAGGTCCATCTTAATGCCTGGTTGTACATCTCGCGCAATGGCCTTGGCCCTGTCCAAGAGAAATGGTCTGGATGTTTTCTCCTCCCCATTCCGAGGTCATCGGCAAACTTTAACAAACTGAGGTCAATACACAAACAGGGAAGACATTGAAGACACTTAACAAGACAAAGGGAGTAAATCAGGGGTGGGCCTATGGGGCCACTTCTATTCTGAACTGATTGGTTTCACAAAACTGGAATTACCAGTCACTGCAAAGAAAAAGAAACTTAGAGACTGTCTTTGGTCTACTGAGAAGAAAGAACAAAGTTATGGGAGGCATTGGTCTAGTTATGCATGAATGTTAAACAACCTGGACCAGGGTTGGCATTGCCACCATAGTATCAGACAATCGTTTGGGGGTTTATAGTTCTTACAAATAATAAACCAATACTAGAACTATTGCCAGTGACTACCATATTGAAAACTGATATTGGGTGACTTTATTCATGGTAGGTGGGGCTAACAGTTAAAATGTATGGCATAAAAAAATATATTTCTTTTCTTCTCTTTTTCCCTACCCGGCCCTAATTTTTGATATACGTCAGTTCTGTATAACTAAAGGCAGGTCTAATTACAACTTACCCAGATTCACTGTCTTATACTGGCACATGATGTTTCTGTAGGTGCGTTAAAGACGACCTCACCAACTGTCCCACCCCGCTAATTATTTTTCTCTATCCACCACCGCTCCAGAGAAATCGTTAATTTACGTCAGGAGGGTGGTCGCAGTGGTCTACTCAACCTACACAGCACTTAACAGTATAGCATATGAGTATTAGAATATCAGATGCCGAAAAAATGGTAGAACAGAAGAACAAATATGGCCTAAAGAACAGTGGGAACCAGATAAATCTTTCCAACTGCATTGGGAAACAGTAGACTGGTGTCTATAAGGATGCAAAGAGTCCTCGGGGATGTAAAGGAACCTTATAGATAACAATACAAATTACTAATATTGTATTACAGGGACTTTTGTAAAGGATATATGAAAATGTCTCCTGTAATGGCAATTTGTTGTTGTACAAGCTAAAACAAGTCGGGCATAGTTTGTCGGGCATAGAAAAGGAGACACGCATCTAATTTCTGTAGCCATAAAGAAAACACCATTTCCATTAACTTTCCTTTCACCTGCCTTCCCATTCCAGGAATTCATGATAAGTCGCACACAAGTATTCAATAACAAATTGTATCTTTTCCTGCAGATCATTATGCGGGGAAGTGTAAAGCATGCAAATGATTCATGTTATTTGCGGAAATATAGTGGTGTATGGGAAGCTCTGTGAAAGGTGGAGCTTGATGTAAAATACATATCGTGTTTGTGAGTACGTGGAAATAATGTTATATGACTAGGAACATCTTAAGAGAGGAGGTAAGGGAGAAATCATATATATATATATAAAGAAAAAATAACATGTTTTCCGCCAGTGCACAATTATAAATCTATTTGGTTTCACGTCTAAGTCCCACATCCATCTCCAGATAAAGTCTCCGTCCCAAAATAAAAAAAAAGATGTGCTGCTAGGACCCATTCCCGATAGAAATGTGGGTCGCTTTAGGTTTATTTTCATTGCAGGGGACAGAAATACAGGCAGTCCCTAGATTACGTACAAGAAGGTTCCATAGGTTTGTCTTAAGTAGAATTTGTATGTAAGTCAAAACGTATATTTATAATTGTAGATCCAGACAAAAAATTTTTTCCCAATGACAATGGAGTTCAACATTTTGCGTAATGGGACCAAAATTATCAATAAAGCTTCATTACAGACACCTTACAGTGTCATTGCAGTCACGGGAGGGTCACAGTAGGCTGGGGGGCTGTCTTAACTAGGGGTCATCGTAAGTAGGGTGTTCTGAGTAGGGGACCCCCTGTACTGTAAAGTGTTTTTAAACCAAATTAGATTTACCAACAGAATAAGATGTATAAAAGAAGAAGAATTTTTACACCCTAGGATATATAGAGGTGTAAGGCTGACAATGTATATAGAGGTGTAAGGCTGACCCTGTATATATAGAGGTGTAAGGCTGACACTATATTTACAGGTGCGGACCTGACACTGCTCATAGAGGTGCGGTTCGACACTGTATATAGAGGTGCTGGTCTGACACTGTACATAGAGGAGTAGGGCTTACAATGTATAGAGGTGCAGGGCTGACACTGTATATAGAGGTGCAGGCCTGACACTGCATATAGAGGTGTATGGCTGATACTGCTCATAGAGGTGCGGGGTGGTTTAAGGTCCCAAATCTCAATGTAAGGAATTTACTTACCTAGATATGAGTCTGATGAGGCTCATTGAAGCTGTGGTGTAATACTCCAGCTTTATTGCCAGAAGGGAGTGAGGGATGAGTTGAGTTTAACGGGCTTTTTTTTACCCCGAATGCTTACACATCATACAGGGGGTTTAGGGACACTGAACCACTGGTCCATAAGGACATGTGGATTGTTTAGTGTGCCAAATCACCTGACAGGTTCCCTTTAAGTTGTGGTAACAGCATTTGGTTATTTGGTTTACAGTATCATCTATTGTCAGTAGTGATGTAATGATAGGGTCAGTGTTATCTATATAGAGGTCATTGTACAGGGAGAGGGAGGAGATAAGCTGTGACATCATCTATTGTCAGTAGTGATGTAATGATGGGTCAGTGTTATCTATATAGAGGTCATTGTACAGGGAGGGGGAGGAGATAAGCTTGTGACATCATTATTGTCAGTAGTGATGTAAGATGGGTCAGTATTACTATATAGAGGTCATTGTACAGGGAGGGGGAGGAGATAGATGTGACATCATCTATTGTCAGTAGTGATGTAATGATGGGTCAGTGTTATCTATATAGAGGTCATTGTACATGGGAGGGGAGGAGATAAGCTTGACATCATCTATTGCAGTAGTGATGTAATGATGGGTCAGTGTTATCAATAGAGGTCATTGTACAGGGAGGGTAGGGAGGATAAGCTGTGACATCATCTATTGTCAGTAGTGATGGAATGATGGGTCAGTGTTATCTATATAGAGGTCATTGTACAGGGAGGGGGAGGGGATAAGCTGTGACATCTATCTATGTCAGTAGTGATGTAATGATGGGTCAGTGTTATCTATCTAGAGGTCGTTTACAGGGAGGGGGAGGAGATAAGCTGTGAAATCTCTATTGTCAGTAGTGATGTAATGATGGGTCAGTGTTATCTATGTAGAGGTCATTGTACAGGGAGGGGAGGAGATAAGCTGTGACATCATCTATGTCAGTAGTGATGTAATGATGGGTCAGTATTATCTATATAGAGGTCATGTACAGGGAGGGGGAGGAGATAAGATGTGACATCATCTATGTCAGTAGTGATGTAATGATGGGTCAGTGTTATCTATATAGAGGTCATGTACATGGAGGGGGAGGAGATAAGCTGTGACATCATCTATTGTCAGTAGTGATGTAATGATGGGTCAGTGTTATCTATATAGAGGTCATTGTACAGGGAGGGGGAGGAGATAAGCTGTGACATCATCTATTGTCAGTAGTGTGTAATGATGGGTCAGTGTTATCTATATAGAGGTCATTGTACAGGGAGGGGGAGGAGATAAGCTGTGACATCATCTATTGTCAGTAGTGATGTAATGATGGGTCAGTGTTATCTATATAGAGGTCATTGTACAGGGGGGGGAGGAGATAAGCTGTGACATCATCTATTGTCAGTAGTGATGTAATGGATGGGTCAGTGTTATCTATGTAGAGGTCATTGTACAGGGAGGGGGAGGAGATAAGCGTGTGACATCATCTATTGTCAGTAGTGAGTAATGATGGGTCAGTATTATCTATATAGAGGTATATGTACAGGGAGGGGGAGGAGATAAGATGTGACATCATCTATTGTCAGTAGTGATGTAATGAGGGTCAGGTTATCTATATAGAGGTCATTGTACAGGGGGGGAGGAGGAGAAAGCTGTGACATCATCTATTGTCAGTAGTGATGTAATGATGGGTCAGTGTTATCTATATAGAGGTCATGTACAGGGAGGGGGAGGGGATAGCTGTGACATCACTATGTAGTAGTGATGTAATGTGGGTCAGGTGTTCTATTATAGAGGTCATGTACAGGGAGGGGGAGGAGATAAGCTGTGACATCACTATTGTCAGTAGTGATGTATGATGGGTCAGTGTTATCTATATAGAGGACATTGTACAGGAGGGGGAGGAGATAAGCTGTGACATAATTATTGTCAGTAGTGAGTAGTGTAATGATGGGTCAGTGTTATCTATATAGGGTCATTGTACAGGGAGGGGGAGGGATAGCTGTGAACATCATCATTGTCATAGTGATGTAATGATGGGTCGTGTATCTATATAGAGGTCATTGTACAGGGAGGGGGGAGAGGAATAAAACTGTGACATCATCTATTGTCAGTAGTGATGTAATGATGGGTCAGTGGTATCTATAAGAGGTCATTGTACAGGGAGGGGGAGGAGATATAGCTGTGACATCATCTATGTCAGTAGTGATGTAATGATGGGTCAGTGTTATCTATATAGAGTCATTGCACAGGAGGGGAGGAGGGAGAATAGCTGCGACATCATCTATTGTCAGAGTGATGTAATGAGGGTCAGTGTTATCTATATAGAGGTCATGTACAGGGAGGGGGAGGAGATAAGCTGTGACATCATCTATTGTCAGTAGTGATGTATGATGGGTCAGTGTTATCTATGTAGAGTCATTGTACAGGAGGAGGAGAGATAAGCTGGAATCATCTATTGTCAGTAGTGATGTATGTATGATGGGTCAGTGTTATCTATATAGGATCACTTCCAGGGAGGGGGAGGAGATAAGCTGTCACATCATCTTTTGTCAGTAGTGATGTAATGATGGGTCAGTGTTATCTATATAGAGGTCATTGTACAGGGAGGGGAGGAGATAAGCTGTGACATCATCTATTGTCAGTAGTGATGTAATGATGGGTCAGTGTTATCTATATAGAGGTCATTTAAATGGAGGGGGAGGAGATAAGCTGTGACATCATCTATGTCAGTGTATGTAATGATGGGTCAGTGTTATCTATATAGAGGTCATTGTACAAGGGAGGGTGAGGGGATAAGCTGTGACATCATCTATTGTCAGTAGTGATGTAATGATGGGTCAGTGTTATCTATATAGAGGTAATGTACAGGGAGGGGGAGGGGGAAAGCTGTGACATCATCTATTGTCAGTAGTGATGTAATGATGGGGTCAGTGTTATCTATTAGAGGTCTGTACCGGGAGGGGGAGGAGATAAGCTGTGACATCATTATGTCAGTAGTGATGTAATGGGGTCAGTGTTATCTAGTAGAGGTCATTGTACAGGGAGGGGGAGGAGGAGATAAGCTGTGAAATCATCTATGTCAGGAGTGATGTAATGATGGGTCAGTATATCTATATAGAGGTATTGTACAGGGAGGGGAGGAGATAAGATGTGACATCATCTATTGTAGTAGTGATGTTGAATGATGGTCAGTGTTATCTATATAGAGGTCATGTACATGGAGGGGGAGGAGATAAGCTGTGACATCATCTATTGTCAGTAGTGATGTAATGATGGGTCAGTGTTATCTATATAGAGGTCATGTACAGGGAGGGGGAGGAGATAAGCTGTGACATCATCTATTGTCAGTAGTGATGTAATGATGGGTCAGTGTTATCTATATAGAGGTCATTGTACAGGGAGGGGGAGGAGATAAGCTGTGACATCATCTATTGTCAGTAGTGATGTAATGATGGTCAGTGTTATTATATAAGAGGTCATGTACAGGAGGGGGAGGAGAAGCGTGACTCAATCATTCAGTAGTGATGTAATGATGGGTCAGTGTTATCTATGTAGAGGTCATTGCAGGGAGGGGGAGGAGATAAGCTGTGACATCATCTATGTCAGTAGTGATGTAATGATGGGTCAGTATTATCTATATAGAGGTCATTGTAAGGGAGGGGGAGGAGATAAGATGTGACATCATCTATTGTCAGTAGTGATGTAATGATGGGTCAGTTTTTATATAGAGGTCATTGTACAGGAGGGGGG
Organism: Engystomops pustulosus; assembly: GCA_019512145.1. NCBI lineage: Eukaryota > Metazoa > Chordata > Amphibia > Anura > Leptodactylidae > Engystomops > Engystomops pustulosus. The sequence continues at coordinate 16,292,948 of CM033648.1, forward strand.
GGAGGAGATAAGCTGTGAACATCATCTATTGTCAGTAGTGATGTAATGATGGGTAGTGTTATCTATAGAGAGGTCATTGTACAGGGAGGGGAGGGGATAGCTGTGACATCATTTGTCAGTAGTGATGTATGATGGGTCAGTGTTATCTATATAGAGGTCATTGTACAGGGAGGGGGAGGAGATAAGCCGTGACATCATTATTGTCAGTAGTGATGTAATGATGGGTCAGTGTATCTATATAGAGGGCATTGTACAGGAGGGGGAGGAGATAGCTGTGACATCATTATTGTCAGTAGTGATGTAATGATGGGTCAGTGTTATCTATATAGAGGTCATTGTACAGGGAGGGGAGGGGATAGCTGTGTGACATCATCTATGTCAGTAGTGATGTAATGATGGGTCAGTGTTATCATATAGAGGTCATGTACAGGGGGGAGAGGAAACTGTGGACATCATCTATTGTAGTAGTGATGTAATGATGGGTCAGTGTTATCTATATAGAGGTCATGTACAGGGAGGGGAGGAGGATAAGCTGTGACATCATATATGTCAGTAGGGAGTAATGAGGGTCAGTGTTATCTATATAGAGGTCATTGCACAGGGAGGGGGAGGAAATAGCTGCGACATCATCTATTGCAGCAGTGATGTAATGATGGGTCAGTGTTATATATAGAGGTCATTGTACAGGGAGGGGGAGGAGATAAGCTGTGACAATCATCTATGTCAGTAGTGATGTAATGATGGGTCAGTGTCTATATGTAGAGGTCATTGTATCAGGGAGGAGGAGGGAGATAAGCTGTGACATCATCTATTGTCAGTAGTGATGTAAGATGGGGTCAGTGTTATCTATATAGAGTCATGTCAGGGAGGGGGAGGGGATAAGCTGTGACATCATCTATTGTCAGTAGTGATGTAATGATGGGTTCAGTGTATCTATATGAGGTCATTGTACAGGAGGAGGGAGAAAGCTGCGACATCATCTATTGTCAGTGAGTGATGTATGATGGGTCAGTGTTATCTATATAGAGGTCATTGTACAGGGAGGGGAGGAGAAAGCGCTGTGAACATCTCATGTCAGTAGTGATTGTAAATGATGGGTCAGTGTTATCTATATAGAGGTCATTGTACAGGAGGGGAAGGAGATAGAAGTCTTTGATTGATGTCCACCGTTCCAGTCATGGAGGTGAGGAGCTGTAGTACACATTCAAACTACCCCACCCCCTCACTAATGCTGACACTGCATACTAGGCTGAAGAGAACTCCTGTGGATGGAGTGAGAAGGAAGTGAGCTAGACATCTCTGCTATATCATTAACCATGCCCTCACGAAGGTGGGGGCTGAGAGGGAGCTGGCTGTGTGAATAGAAATCAACTTTCCTCCTCACTGGTTAGTGAGGGTGCTAGGTCAGCTGTGTCAGTGATAAGTGAGGGGGGTGGCTTGACTGTATACTACAGCTCCCGGCCTCTATGAATGGAACAGACAACATCAATAATAGTCCTTATTTTACAAGAATAGTGTCTCTAATCCCATGGATAGAGGCATCAGTGGAACATGTACAAAGACTTCTAAAAAGGTACTTTGTATGGTTGACAGGTTCTATTTAACCTAAATAATTGTTTTGAAAATATGTCATGTATTAGCTGACGCTTAAACCGGTAACAATCATAAGTAATCAATCCTCCCACTCGCTACTTGCTACCTATCTGTTAGTCTTCTACACTGCCTGTATATCTTCCATCATACCACACCTCTCTTTGGGTTGTGTAAGGTATTGCAGATAATCTCTATTGAAGTGAATGACAGTGACATGCAATACCACATGTAACCTGTAGACAGAAGTGGTGCTATTTTTGGTTTTTCTAGCCACTGACAACCCCTTAAAAAGGGATGTTATTGGAAGCAGCCTATTGGAAGTTGATGAGGCTGTACATGTTTGTTTCAGCCATACTGTTTTATAGTCTTTTTCACCTCTTCCATTCATCTTCCCCTGCTGATGATTTATATGGCAGGGCTGAGAGAGGCTTTTTATGTCTTCTTGCTTTTACTCCTATCGGTAATCTATTTGTGACATGCACAGAATGGATGATACCACAAAGCATATTGTTTTTCAGCACACACCGTCATGAAATAAAACTTCTGCTTGTTCACAGCGATTACTTTATGGCTCATGCTGCTTTGGCATACCTGAAATTCTCATTTGTATTCTCAGGCACAATTGTCTCCTCGCATATCTTTTCCAGGGATGGCATCCAGCTTGTGGCCAGGTGACAGTTCTGAAGGACTACCCAGGTCCCATCCTTAATGGCCTGGTTGATCATCTTCGCTGCAATTGGCCCTTGGCCCTGTCCAAGAGAAATGGTCTGGATGTTTTCTCCTCCCATTCCGAGGTCATCGGCAAACTTTAACAAACCTGAGGTCAATACACAAACAGGGAAGACATTGAAGACACTTAACAAGACAAAGGGGTAAATCAGGGAGTGGGGCCTATGGGGCACTTCTATGTCTTGAACTGATTAGGTTTTCACAAAAACTGGAATTACCAGTCACTGCAAAGAAAACTTAAGAGACTGTATCTTGGTCTACTGAGAAGAAAGAACAAAGTTATGGGAGGCATTGGTCTAGTTATGCATGAATGTTATAAACTAACCTGGACCAGGGTTGGCATTGCCCACCATAGTATCAGACAATCGTTTGGGGGTTTATAGTTCTTACACAATAATAAACCACTACTAGAACTATTGCCAGTGACTACCATATTGAAAACTGATATTGTGGGTGACTTTATTCAGTGGTAGGTGGGGCTATACAGATTAAAATGTATGGCATAAAAACATATATTTTCTTTTCTTCTCTTTTTTCCCTACCCCGGCCCTACTTTTTGTATACGTCGGTTCTGGGTACTCATTACAACTTACCCCAGATTCACTGTCTTATACTGGCACATGATGTTTTTCTTTAGGTGCTCTTAAAGACGACCTCCACCAACTTTCACGACCCCCGTAATTATTTTTCTCTATCCACCACCGCTCCAGAGAAATCCTTAATTTACTGTCAAGAGGGTGGTCGCAGGTGGTCTACTCCAACCTACACCAGCCCACTTAACAGTATAGCATATGTAGTATTAGAATATCAGATGCCGAAAATAATGGTAGAACAGAAGAACAAATAATGGCTAAAGAACAGTGGGAACCAGATAAATATTTCCAACTGCATTGGGAAACAGTAGACTGGTGTCTAATAAAGGATGCAAAGAGTCCTCGGGGATGGTAAAGGAACCTCTATAGATAACAATACAAATACTAATTATTGTATTACAGGGACTTTTGTACAAGGATATATGAAATGTCTCCTGTAATGGCAATTTGTTTGTTGTACAAGCTAAACAAGTCGGGCATAGTTTGTCGGGCATAGAAAAGGAGACACGCATCTAATTTCTGTAGCCATAAAGAAACACCATTTCCATTAACTTTTCCTTTCACCTGCCTTCCCATTCCAGGAATTCATGCATAAGTCGCACACAAGTATTCAATAAAAAATTGCTATCTTTTCCTGCAGATCTATTATGCGGGGAAGTGTAAAGCCATGCAAATGATTCATGTTATTATGCGGAAATATAGTGGTGTATGGGAAGCTCTGTGAAAGGTGGCAGCTTGATGTAAAATTACATATCGTGTTTGTGAGTACGTGGAAATAATGTTATGACTAGGAACATCTTTAAGAGATGGAGGGTAAGGGAGAAATAATATATATATATATAAAGAAAAAACCATGTTTTCCGCCAGTGCACAAATTATAAATCTATTTGGTTTTCACGTCTACGCCCACATCCATCTCCAGAATAAAGTCTCCGTCCCAAAAATAAAAAAAAAGATTGTCTGCTCAGGACCCATTCCCGATATAAATGTGTGTCGCTTTAGGTTTATTTTCATTGCAGGGGACAGAAATACAGGCAGTCCCTAGATTACGTACAAGATAGGTTCCATAGGTTTGTTCTTAAGTAGAATTTGTATGTAAGTCAAAACTGTATATTTTATAATTGTAGATCCAGACAAAAATTTTTTTTCCCCAATGACAATTGGAGTTTCAACATTTTTTGCTGTAATGGGACCAAGAATTATCAATAAAGCTTCATTACAGACACCTTACAGCTGATCATTGCAGTCACGGGAGGTCACAGTAGGCTGAGGGGTCTGTCTTTAACTAGGGGTCATCTGTAAGTAGGGTGTTCTTGAGTAGGGGACCCCCTGTACTGTAAAGTTTTTTTTAAACCAAATTAAGATTTTACCAACAGAATAAGATGTAAAATGAAGAAGAATTTTTACCTGCCATAGGATCTGCTCCCGGAGATAACACAAAAATCAATGGAGCGCAACAGTTAGAATCGTTATAACTTCCTGCAAGGTCAAACGTCGGAGGCTCGATATATGTCTTGCCCATATTCTCTGCAATGAATTCCTGGACTGCAGGGACCATTTTGTCAGGGCGAAGACATCTAAGAATAACCATACGACTCAGTCCCGTCAATTCCTGCCATTCATCTGGAAATGTTTCGTCCTGGGGTCTAACAGAGTCATAAATCATCTTCCATTTGGAAATACTGCTTTGAATGTGTTCCATAAAGCCCCTGAGTGGTGGGAGGTTGGAGGCACGTACAATTTCAGCCCAAGATTTATCTGACAACCACTCAGGAGCAGGGTTAGGGTAAGGGTTATCGAGAGCTACTCCACCGGTCAAGAGGAACCGCCAGATTTCATCATCTATTTTATTTTCTCCTTTCATGATCCCTATGGTCAGAAGAAGGGAAAACAAGAGCTTGTCTTTTTCAAACAAGGACCTGCACACGTTGTTGTAGATACTTTTTGTAAAGTGATGTATGATATTTGATATTCTGGTTTGAAGGTCATCACTCTTTTCACTGTGGGCAAGGGAGTGTACATAGAGGTTGATGAACCAGGTCAGAGAATATTGATACATTGGTTCAATGTTTGCCAAGTCAGAAATGCAGAAAAATACAATGGATGAATGAATAGCCACAGGCTTGTACCCCATGCGCGTGTCATCAATTTCCTTCTCCGTGGCTGTAGCGATTTGCTGCTTCTCTGAAATTTCTTCAGACAAGAGTTTGGATGATGATAACACTTTGATGGCGGTCTCATCTTCTAAGATGTTTCCTTTGGAGGAGGACAGAACCTCTAAAATTTTGTCTTCTATCTCCTTCAGCTGTTTTTTGTTGGCAGCACTTTCAACAATGAGTTGGTTCTTTTTGTCTTCTAGTTCTGGTTTTTCTTTAGCTGCAACTATGCCAAGAAGCTGGTCTTGAAGACCCAGTGGTGTGATCATAAAATTTAGTAGACATACCTTCACTGCCACTTCTGGGAGATAATGGGGATTTCTCAACCGAGTGGTCATATAAAGTCTAAAATCTTTGGAATACTCTATAATATTTTCACCAAGCCGAATATATTCAACCCCCTGCTGCTTAAATGTTTGTTTTAGTAACAATGGCTCCAGAACGGCATCTATTTCTTCTCCGATGTTTTCAATCAATACTGGGTATCCAAACTGTATTGCATTTTCTAGTGCCCTCGTATAGTTGGAGTCTGACAACTTGATGACAGAAAGTTTGCTGTTTTTCTCCATATTCTTAATCCATTTGTTGGCCTGTCCCTGAGGATCAATCATCAAAGCCCATCGTCTGGAATTGGAGACAATTATACCATTATCTATTGAGAATGAGTCAACAGGTAGACCAGCAATCTGCCATGCACGGATTTTGACAGGATCGCCAAGGGTGGTACTCAAGCTGAAGTAATTTGAGCTTGGGATTTTCTTTTCTTTGCATAAAACATGCCACTTGCTTTGGCACTGTTGCCGATAGTCCACTGTGAAGGCCCCAAGGTAAGCCACAGTGCCAGAAGACAAAAGGACATCACCTGTGAGGTTTGTGTACTTTGCCCCTAACAACCTTGCAGCTTCGGTCCATCTATCCTTTTCTCCTCCAAGGCCACTGATAAGTTTCTCTGCCCGTATGAGCTTCTGTGAACAGATGTCTATATTCTTCTCTAGCTCTTCCTTCTTGTCATTCATAGCTTGCAGATCATCATTGAGAGCTTGTAGGCGATCCTCCACGGCCTTCAGTTCTGCTCGCTTTTTGTTAAGCTCCTGCATTTGCACTGCTAATTTAGCTTCTGCTTCTTTGAGACGTTCACGTTTTGGAGCAACCACTTTTGCAACCCGATCATACACTTCCATGGCTCGGACCCATTTACACAAACCCTCACAAGCTGAAGACACATTCTTAATGACATTTGGTTGGAAGTCTTCATGGTTGATGAATTTCTCTCTGATTCTTTTCATGACAGCAGGATTAATGTTATCCTTATCAAAAGCCTTCAAACTGTCTAGAAACTTCAAGTCTCCAAGTACTTTCCTAGATGGACCCCAGTAGTCTTCCACCATTTTACCTGGTATAAATAACAATCAATAATGAGAATTAGTACTTACAAATAAACCATGGAAATAGAACATCTAAACTTTTCTAACAAGGCTTTTAAAGGCTGAATGTTCACACTTGAGAGGTACAACCAGCATTAATGTAATATGGAAAGAAAAGAGTATTCTATAAAGTCCAAATCCAATAACCCAATAAAGTAACACAGGAGTCTGTAATAGGAGTAGAAACATATCTTTGTGTCCACACAATGGTGAAACAATGCAGATATAATTTTCTTTTTATTGATACACAAATGAGCGCGGAAGTGCTCTGGAGGTGGGCCTTAGTAGCTAGTTTTGCCTACAGATAGGTATGACAGAGGCAGAGGTTAGAAACAGGGGCTTAACAACAGTGGAAGCAGCCATAGCAGCTGGTATGGGGCCCGCAGGGTCAGGGGACCCCAGCATCTGACATGACACCCTAAAGAATGGAGGATGTGCCCCATTATATAAGTATTATGTTGCACATTGTACAGCATTATACGTATATAGCAGTGCACAACCTCCACAGTATGCAGCATGAATCGGAAGTTAAGATTAATGTAGGGGGCAGCAGAACAATAGGAATAGGGATCGCTCATCTCTCTTTCTTAGAATTCTTCAAAATTCCTCAGAATGTTAACACAACGGGGCAGATTTACTTACCCGGTCCTGTCGCGATCCCGCGGCTCGTTGTCCGACGAGGATTCGGGTCCGGCTCGATTCATGAAGATCATGCCCCTGAGTTCCTGCATGTGTCGCTGCTGCGCCGAGGTCCGCCGGTGCTCACCTGCTTCTTCCTGGTGCATGTTAGTGCTTGATCTTGCATCACAATTGCGTTTTTAAATTCCGCGGTTTGTCCGAATCCGTCGGGTTGTCCGACGACCCGTCCCCCCATTTCTGTCACGTGCAGGCCAGCGCTGATGCGCCAAAATCCGATCACTTGCTCCAAAATCCAGGGGCAATTCAGAGCAAAACGGAAATCGATGGGAAAACCTGACGAAAGTGCGTCCGATGGACCCTTAGTAAATGAGCCCCAATGTTTCTCCGCAGAATAAAGGGGTTTGCCACTAATAACAAACTTTATCAGCATATTTACATATCCCATATTGTGCTTACCTAAGTAAGCAGGAACGGCAGGTCACGTGACATCCCGTGTCAGCAGGTCTGCTGACTTCTGGTGGACGGTGGTGGCCATGCAGTAATTACTTTATGCCCACCTATACCATACCAGTGTTCTTGACAAGCCCCTCCAACCATTGATAAGGGAGTTATCACAGAGGGGGCGTGGATACAGTAATGACTGCACAGCCCTCTCCATCCGCCAGAAGTGAGCAGGTTAAAGGATGTAACAGGAAGACCTGAGTCCTGCATTTGTGCTCCGTGACTTCTGTGGACTACAGACACACTTTACTAGGTTAAGTACAATATGGGAGACACATTAGGGTTTTGTACTTAACCCGGTAAAGTTTGCTACTAGTGACTAAACCCTTTAAAGACCACTACACTGTTACACAACTATTATAGGTTTCGGAGGCATTTTTAGAGCTGAAGGACCACCCCTTTAAAGTTGTTGTGTGGTGAAAATAAATCCGCCTTAGAAACAATGCTGCAGGGAGTCATCATGTCTGAATGTTTTTAAAATATTTTTACACAACTAGCTGGGTCTTTTTCAATAGAATTTTTTCTCCAGTGGCCATCCCCTTTAAGTGTATGTTTTCCTTTTTAAAATGAATCGAAATGTGCACTCTGCTGTGACCTGCACGCACATTACAGTCCCATTCCTTTTAATGCAAGCATTGTAAACATAGCTGGGAATTGTCTGCATCCAGTAAATTGCAGTATAACTACAGCATTTTCCATCTACTGCGGCTAATGTGGTGGAAGCCCATTCTTTGAGGAAAAGTTCTGCCGCAATTTCACCAGCTAAACAGGCATAAGCGGATCAATTCTTAGACTCTTTAAACCATTGTTTGAAATGTATACATCTCAAGGTTATTGAAGTCAAATCTCCAGTTTCTTTCATGATCTTAACGTGGCAGAGTTATTAAACCAACCCACACGTCTCTGAATAGAAAAAGATGGGAATATGTGTATACAATGCCGGGAATGGATTTTTTAAAAAACTATTTTGTGTAAATCAATACTTTAATTTGGAAAGTCTTCTTTCCAGATTTCCCTTATCTTATACTAACCCTTTACAACCAAACATGTTCTACAGTATACTTCAAGGGATTGTCCAAAGACATTGGACATTAGTGCAATGTATTTTGGGTAATTTACATAATATAGCCATGAGATTTCCGAAGTATAAGTTACCGATATCAGTTTGGTGGTACTCCCATTCGCAGATACCCCCAAAATCAGTTGTTTAGTGGCTGAACTGAGTTAACAAATGAACTGTATACTCCTGCTCTGTCGACAGCTGATCTGTAGGGGTTATAGGTTTCAGGCCACCACTAATCTGATATTGAAGACCTATTGTATGGATATGTTCTTAATATTCTCAGAAGACTCCTTTAATTTACCTGTTCCGATTGCATGTCAGTCAGTAATACCAGCAGCATCTCTGAAACCCCAAATACTCCAAGTCACCTCTAGACCGATCAGTGTCTTCTATGATGACCTCCACACAAACAGTACATCACAATCAAGACCAGTGATTGGATCAGAGATGACATGACCTTGGACAGTAGGTGGCCCTACGACAGACACCCTAGCTACTTAAGGGATTACTTTTGGACCTGGGGGTAAGGTAAGGTTCTTTATTTTACTCAAATACATTGCTGCAATGAGTTAGTAATGTTTTTAGGTTGGAGAACCCCTATAATGCATAGGGGGAATGCTTTTGGGCTAGCAAAGGTGGATTTGCCAGTTGCTAACCCACCACAGATTACAGAGGAAATGCATTTCACCTGTTCCTCCGGGGTCGGGCTTCCTGTCCGCTTTCATGCCTTTCATCACACAGATACTCTCCATGACCAATTTAACAGGACCTGGGGGATTCTGCATAGATTTCACTAGAGTGATGTCATTTTGGTTGAGAGTATCAAGAGCTGACAATGCTGCGTTGAGAGCTGGCATGGCCTCGGCTAGATCACCTTCACATTCATCCTGCAAAGTCATGACATTGAAATGATATTAAAATACATTAAGTACCAGTAAGACAAGTAAGAAAGTTAGACTAATCTTATGTTGCATCAGAATTTCAGAATGCCCGATGCTGGATAAATCTGGCGTAGTTTAAGACGGTCGACCTTTGCACCACCTTTTCGTTTACAAAAGCTTATTTACTGGAAAATAATTCATGAAAGATACAATAAATTGGATTGCATATTTCCTTACATCAGTCGTTGACTGCCGATTGCTCTCCAGCTTTTAAAGGGTTTTTTCAATAACGGATATCTATGACTTATCCATCCAGCACATAACATAAATATCTTATAAAGGCAAGTTTATCTATTCTTGAATGCTATAGAAGTTAACAAAGACTTGGACATCCTTGGACGCCACTAAACTCACATTGTCTGCAAGAATAGTGGGTCAGTCAAGCACCATGCCATGCTTGGAATTGTAGTATGTCATGAGATGGATAGTCTCTGTTTGCATTATATTGATCTCAAACTACAAAACAAATGCGTTCCTATTTATGGTACCTTACACTGGTACATACTGTGCCTCATCACAATACTGAAAAACCGAAGATTTTTAAGATCCTGCCCCCTGTAGGGAATAGCACGGGAATATATGGATTCAATCTTCTCTGTGAGGGACAGGAAAGTCATTTCGGAATGATGACAAGAGTGGTAATACAGATGATATATCTTTAAATGTTATATCATATATCCTGGGTTAAGACAACAGGTCGATGAGGAGGGGGGTGGCTAGAAGATGGTCACATCGTGCTGTTACAATTTCCATTTCTACACAACTCAAACCACACCATATAAACTAGTGCATCAAGAACATAGGCTTATCAATGATTATGATTATAATGTACATGGTGGGAATATAGGAAATACTACACTTCTATGATAAGCTGAACTAAATAACTGTGGGATATCTACTGTACTGACAGCTCAGCAAGAAGGACTGATGATATATATTCCCTGAATGCTGCTGCAGCCTTATTATTACAAGAAACATCTTTCAAAATATTACTATATGATCACTGCAATACTCCAATGAGCTGAAATACCAAATCTGCCTTTTAAAATGTAGAAGGAAAATTGTTAGCTATTGTATACGTTTCTAAATGCTATCCGTGGTGTTTCTGGTTTCAGGGCTGGTGTTAGGGGGAAGCAAACTGGTGATTTGCCCAGGGACCCCTGTCCTAAAGGGCCCCCTGCATGTGGACTTTTTGTGGGCAGAGGATCTATTGCTCCTTTAATACCCCTTGGTTGAATGACCGGGTGAAGATGCTTATCATGTATCTCCTGTCTATATATCATCTATCCATCTTGTTATCTTTCTACTATAATGTCCTATCTATATATCTGTCTAACCATTTTTCTATCTAGATTTTTGTCCATGTATCTATAAATCTTCTATCTACATATCTATCTCCTTTCTATTATATATCCATCTATCAATCGATCTTCTATCTCTCTTTTACTGTATCTATCTCTCTGTACCTGTCTTCTATCATCTCGCTATCTACATATAATCTACTTTATATTTCTGCATCTATAAATCTATCATCTATCTATAAATTTATCATCTTTCATGTGTATCTTCTATCATCAATCTCCTATAAAATTCCCCTACAGTCCCATATGACAGATTGCCTTACCATACTACTGTGTGTAACTACAAGGTGTTATTATTGTGCAGGGCTAAAGGAGCCTCTTACTGACTGTTCATAAAATAGTTTTATTTTGGGGCCCCACTTTTAGTTTTGCCCAGGGTCCATCTTTGTCTAAAACAGGCCATGTCTGGTTTACCTGGTTATTTATTAAAAGCTTAGTAATGGCGGCAGGGACTGGTGTTTTTTTTACAGCTGATTGCATGTAGTATCTTGTCCCAGGCATCGGACTGTCAAAACAGTCACTAAATTGGGTCTTAATATATTGCCCCATAGAATCATAGTAAATATGGTTGGAAAAAGACACAGGTCCATCAATTCCAGCTTATAGGATTAAAGAAATCTTATTTCCTGTAACACGCAACATTTTTGTTTTCAAGAAAGATATTGGGGCAGATTTACTTACCCGGTCCATTCGCGATCCAGCGGCGCATTCTCTGTGGTGGATTCGGGTCCGGCCGGGATTCATTAAGGCAGTTCCTCCGACGTCCACCAGGTGGCACTGCTGTGCTGAAGAGCATCGGAACGCACTCAAGTTCCCCGGCCTATTCCTAGTGACGGTAAGTGCAAGCTCCGGGACACTTTTTTTTTTAATGCAGCGGTTTTTCCGAATCTGTCGGGTTTTTGTTCGGGGCCACAGCCCCCCCCCCCGATTTCCGTTGCGTGCATGCCAGCGTCTATAGAGGATGCCCCTGTCTATGGTGGTGGTAGAACCACCTCTTGTCTAGGTGTAGAGGATGCCCCCTGTCTATGGTGATGGTAGAACCTCCTCTAGGTGTAAGCAGTTGGTTCTCAACCTGTGGGTCGGGACCCCAGCGGGGGTCGAACGACCAAAACCGGGGGTCGCTAAAGCCATCAGAGCCACAATTTTACAGTGTTTTTCTGCGAGTTGCATGGTTTGGGTCACCACAGCATGAGGAACTTGTATTGTGGGGTCACAGCATTAGAAAGGTTGAGAACCACTGCCTGTCTATGGTGATGGTAGAACCACCTCTCCTCTAGGTGTAGAGGATGCCCCCTGTCTATGGTGATGATAGAACCGCCTCTTCTCTAGGTGTAGAGGATGCCCCCTGTCTATGGTGATGGTAGAACCTCCTCTCCTCTAGGTGTAGAGGATGCCCCCTGTCTATGGTGATGATAGAACCGCCTCTTCTCTAGGTGTAGAGGATGCCTCCTGTCTATGGTGATGGTAGAACCATATTTTTGAGGAATTATGAATATTCAGATGTCTGCATGACTTCTCTAACTAGAATGGCCTAACAAGGCAAACATCAATATCGATATGTCGTCTGCTAGTAAGGCACATCTAACAGACAATTATGCTACAGACAGAATTAAACATATTACTTATTCCGTTTTCTATTGTAAATTGTAGGCATTCTTACTATTATTTATGATTATGAGGCTGCCCATCTTGCCCTGAGCTGCTCTTAACGATCTGTTCAGGTAAATTGGACATAAACAATTACTGGTACTTAGAGACACGTGGTTAAGTCACAAATCTCAATGTAAGGAATTACTTACCTAGATATGAGTCTGATGCGGCTCATTGAAGCTGTGGTGTTTAATACTCCAGCTGTATGCCAGAAGGGAGGAGTGAGGGATGAAGTTGAGTTTAACGGGCTTTTTTTTACCCCGAATGCTTACACATCATATACAGGGATTTTAGGGACACTGCAACCCACTGGTCCCATAAGGAACATGTGGATTGTTTTAGTTGGCACAATCACCTGACAGGTTCCCTTACGTTGTGGTAAAACAGATTGTTATTGGTTACGTTTCCCGTATCAATCTTTGTCAGTAGTGAGTAAGGATGGGTCAGTGTTATCTATCAGCGGGTCATTGTTACAGGGAGGGGGGCGGAGATAAGGAGGTGACCTCCTCTATTGTTCAGTCGTGCTGTCCTGGCTGGGGGTCCGTGTGAGATATATCGAGGTTCCTGTCCGGCGGGGCGGCGCTTCCGCTGTGACCTCTCTCTTGTCAGTCGTGCTGTCATGCTGGGTCCGTCGTCTCTCTCTCGCGGTCTTGTCCCGGGGGGGGCAGGAGATAAGATGTGAATCATCTATGTCACGTAAGTGAGTGATGTAATGAGGGGTCAGTGTTATTATATAGGTCTTGTACATGGAGGGGGAGAGATAAGCTTGTGACATCATCTATTGTTCAGTAGTGATGTAATGATGGGTCAGTGTTATCTATATAGAGGTCATTGTTAAAGGGAGGGTGAGGGGATAGCTTTGTGAATCATATATTGTTCAGTTAGTGATGTAATGATGGGTCAGTGTGATCTATATAGAGGTTCAATTGTACAGGGAGAGGGGGAGGGGGGGATAAGCTGACATCATCTCTTGTCATCGTTGATAGTAAATGATGGGGTCAGTGTTATCTATATAGAGGTGGTCGTTGGTACAGGGAGGGGGAGGAGATAAGCTGTTTTGGACATCATTTTGATACACGTAGTGATTGTAATGATGGAGGTCAGTGTTATATGTAGAGGTCATTTGTACAGGGAGGGGAGGGAGATAAGCTGTGAAAGCATCTATGTCAGAGTAGTGATTAATGATGGTCAGTAGTATCTATATAGAGGTTCATTGTACAGGAGGGGGGAGGAGGATAAGATGTGACATATCTATTGGCATAGTGATTAATGATGGGTCAGTGTTATCGATATAGCGGTCATGTAATGGAGGGGGAGGAGGGGAGGAAGATAAGCTGTGACATCATATCTATTGTCGTGTGATGTAATGATGGGTCAGTGTATCTATATAGAGGTTCATGTACAGGAGGGGGGGGGGAGGAGATAAACTGTGACATCATCTCTCGTCATAGTGATGTAAGATGGGTCAGTGTTATCTATATAGAGGTCATTGTACAGGGAGGGGGAGGAGGAGGAAGATAGCTGTGACATCATCTATGTCAGTAGTGATTGTAATGTGGGTCAGTGTTATCTATATAGAGGTCATGTTACAGGGAGGGGGAGGAGATAAGCTGTGACACATTCTATTGTCAGTAGTGATGTAATGATGGTCAGTGTTATCTATGTAGAGGTAATTGTACAGGGAGGGGGAGGAGAATAGATAGCTGTGGAATCATCTATTGTCAGTAGTGATGTAATGAGGGTCAGGTATTTCTATTATAGAGGTCATTGTACAGGGGAGGGGGAGGGAGAGAAGACTGTGACATCATCTTTGTCATAGTGATGTAATGAGCGAGTCAGTGTTATCTATATAGAGGTCATTGTACATGGAGGGGGGAGGAAGATAAGCTGTTGTGTGACATCATCTCTGTTTCAGTAGTGAATGGTTAATGATGGGTCAGTGTTATCCGAATATAGAGGTCATTGTTACAGGGAGGGGAGGGGATAAGCTGTGAATATTATGTCAGTAGTGATGTAATGATGGGGTCAGGGTTACCTATATAGGGTCATTGATACAGGGAGGGGGAGGAGAGAAGCTGTGGACATTCAATCTATTGTCATAGTGATGTCAATGATGGGGTCAGTGTATCTATATAGAGGCATTGTACAGGGAGGGGGAGGAGAAAGCTGTCTTGGACCATCATGCTATTGTCCTAGTGATGTAATGATGGGTCAGTGTGTTATCTATCTAGAGGCATGTACAGGGAGGGGGGGAGGGGATAGCTTTTGTGGACATCATCTATGTCACGAGTGATGGTAATGATGGGTCAGATGTTATCTATATAGAGGGCATGGTACAGGGAGGGGAGAGGATAAACTGTGACATCATCTATTGCAGTAGTGAGTAATGATGGGTCGTGTTATCTATATAAGGTCATTGTACAGGGAGGGGGAGCGAGCATAAGCGTGTGAATCATCTATGTCAGATAGTGAGTAAGTGGGTCAGTGTTATCTATAGAGGTCATTGCAGAGGGGGGGCAGGGGGGAGGGGAGGAAAATAAGATGCGGACATCATCTATTGTCATAGCAGTGAATGAATGAGTGGGTCAGGTTAGATATAGAGGTCATGTAACAGGGAGGGGGAGGAATAAGCTCGTGAATCTCTATTGTCAGTAGTGATGTAATGATGGTCAGTGTTGATCATGAGAGGCTCATTGTACAGGGAGGAGGCGGAGATAGCTGCTGACATCATCTATTGTCAGTAGTGATGTAATGATGGGTGCAGTGTATATGATAAGAGATCAATGTCAGGAGGGGGAGGGGGATAAGCTGTTGTGACACTAATCTATTGTCAAGTAGTGAGTGATGATGAGTTCAGTGTGTATATACTTATAGGGTCATGTACAGGCGGAGGAGGGAGATAAGCTGCGACATCATCTAGTTGTCCGTAGTGAGTATTGATGGGTCAGTATATCTATTAGAGTATAATGGGGGAAACATGGCTATTAAGAGTCGGATTATGTGACCCGGGCTCCGACACGGATTGCCAGGGTCAGGAGAATAAGCTATGTGACTCGAATACAGCTCCAAGAACGGGGGAACTAAAGAACGAGGAAATTGTCACGACGTGATGTAGATGAGGTGTAAGACTGATGGATTTTAGTGATCTTATGGGTTGAGCGCATGGACAGCGAAGAGAAGGAGATAGAATTTCCCTTCGTTGAAAAACATGACACCGTGATCAGTCATGAGGTAGCAGAGCGCGAGTACAATCAACTACCGCTCGATCCCATCATCGTAAACTGAGCACTGCATACTGGAACGTGAAGAGAACTCCTGGGATGGAGTGAGAAGGAAGTGAGCTAGACATCTCTGCTAATACATTAACCATGCCCTCACGAAGCAGGTGGGGGCTGGAGAGGGAGCTGGCTGGTGAATAGAATCAACTTTCCTCCTCACTGGTTGTAGTGGAGGTGCTAGGTCAGCTGTGTCATGTAAGTGAGGGGTGGTGGCTGACTTATACTACAGCTCCCGGCCTCTATGAATGGAACAGACAACATCAATAATAGTCCTTATTTTACAAGAATAGTGTCTCTAATCCCATGGATAGAGGCACAGTGGAACATGTACAAAGACTTCTAAAAGGTACTTTGTATGGTTGACAGTTCTATTTAACCTAAATAATGTTTTGAAAATATGTCATTGATTAGCTGACGCTTAAACCGGGGTAACATCATAAGTAATCAATCCTCCCACTCGCTACTTGCTACCTATCTGTTAGTCTTACACTGCCTGTATATCTTCCATCATACCACACCTCTCTTTGGGTTGTGTAAGGATTTGCAGAATAATCTCTATTGAAGTGAATGCAGTGGACAGACATACACACATGTAACCTGTAGACAGAAGTGGCGCTATTTTGGTTTTTTTCTAGCCACTGACAACCCCTTAAAAAGGGATGTTATTGGAAGCAGCCTATTGGAAGTTGATGAGGCTGACATGTTGTTTCAGCCATACTGTTTTATAGTCTTTCACCTCTTCCATTCATCTTCCCCTGCTGATGATTTATATGGAAGGCTGAGAGAGGCTTTATGTCTTCTTTGCTTTTCTCTTATCGGTAATCTTTGTACATGCACAGAATGGATGATAACCAAAAGCTATTGTTTTTCAGCACACACCGTCATGAAATAAAACTTTCTGCTTGTTCACAGCGATTACTTTATGGCTCATGTGCTTTGGCATACCTGAATTCTCATTTGTATTCTCCGGCACAATTGTCTCCTCGTATATCTTTCCGGGATGGCATCCAGCTTGTGGCCAGGTGACGTTGAAGGACTACCCAGGTCCCATCCTTAATGGCCTGGTTGATCATCTTCGCTGCAATTGGCCCTTGGCCCTGTCCAGAGAAATGGTCTGGATGTTTCTCCTCCCATTCCGAGTCATCTGGCAAACTTTAACAAACTGAGGTCAATACACAAACGGGAAGACATTGAAGACACTTACCAAGACAAAGGGGTAAATCAGGGAGTGGGGCCTATGGGGCACTTCTATTCTTGAACTGATTAGGTTTTCACACAAAAACTGGAATTACCAGTCACTGCAAAGAAAACTTAAGAGACTGTATCTTGTGACTGAGAAGAAAGAACAAATTATGGGAGGCATGGTCTAGTTATGCATGAATGTTATAAACTAACCTGGACCAGGGTTGGCATGCCCACCAAGTATCAGACATCGTTTGGGGGTTATAGTTTCTTACACAATAATAAAACACTACTAGAACTAGCCAGTGACTACCATATTGAAAAACTGATATTATGGGTGACTTTATTCAGTGGTAGGTGGGGCTATGACAGATTAAAATGGATGGCATAAAACATATATTTTCTTTTCTTTTTTTTCCCTACCCGGACCCTACTTTTGTATACGTCAGTTCTGTATAACTAAGGCAGGTACTCATTACCATACCCCAGATTCACTGTCTTATACTGGCACATGATGTTTTTTCTTTAGGTGCTGTTAAAGACGACCTCCACCAAATTTCAACCACCCCGTAATATTTTTCTCTATTCCACCACCGCTCAGAGAAATCGTTAATTTACTGTCAGGAGGGTGGTTGCAGGTGGTCTACTCAACCTACACAGCCCCTTAACAGTATAGCATATGTATATAGAATATCAGATGCCGAAAATAATGGTAGAACAGAAGAAACAATAATGGCCTAAAGAACAGTGGGAACCGATAAATATTTCCAACTGATTGGGAAAAGTAGGACTGGGTCTATAAGGATGCAAAGAAGTATCGGGGATGGTAAAGAACCTCTATAGATACAATACAAATAATAATTATTGTATACAGGGACTTTTGTACAAGGATATATGAAATGTCTCCTGTAATGGCAATTTGTTTGTGTTGTACAAGCTAAACAAGTCGGGCATAGTTTGTCGGGCATAGAAAAGGAGACACGCATCTAATTTCTGTAGCCATAAAGAAACACCATTTCCATTAACTTTTCCTTTCACATGCCTTACCATTCCAGGATTCATGCATAAGTCGCACACAAGTATTCAATAACAAATTGCTATCTTTTCCTGCAGATCTATTATGCGGGGAAGTGTAAAGCCATGCAAAGATATTCATGTTATTTGCGGAAATATATGGTGTATGGGAAAGCTCTGTGAAGGTGGCGCTTGATGGAAAACATTACATATCGTGTTTGTGAGTACGTGGAAATAATGTTATGATAGGAACCATCTTTAAGAGATGAGGGTAAGGGAAGAAATAATATATATATTATAAAGAAAAAATACATGTTTTCCGCCAGTGCAACAAATTATAAATCTATTTGGTTTTCACGTCTACGTCCCACATCCATCTCCAGAATAAGTCTCCGTCCCAAAATATAAAAAAAAGATGTCTGCTCAGGACCATTCCCGATATAAATGTGGGTCGCTTTTAGGTTTATTTTCATTGCAGGGGACAGAAATAACAGGCAGTCCCTAGATTACGTACAAGAAGGTTCCTAGGTTTGTTTCTAAGTAGGAATTTGTATGTAAGTCAAAACTGTATATTTTATAATGTAGATCAGACAAAAATTTTTTTCCCCCAAGGACAATTGGAGTTGCAACATTTTTTGCGATGGGCCAAGAATTATCTAATTATACGACACCTTACTGATCATTGCAGTCGTCGGGTACATGTCACTTCTTGTTGCTGTAGCAGCTGATTGAAAACAAAAGGCTTTGCACGGCTAAGCTGGGTCACAGTCAGCTTGTCTAATGTCACAGTAGGCTGAGGGTCTGTCTTTAACTAGGGGTCATCTGTAAGTAGGGTGTTCTGGAGTAGGGGACCCCTGTACTGTAAAGGTTTTTTAAACCAAATTAAGATTTACCAACAAATAAGATGTAAAATGAAGAAGAATTTTACTGCCATAGGATCTGCTCCCGGAGATAACACCAAAATCAATGGAGCGCAACAGTTAGAATCGTTATAACTTCTGCGAGGTCAAACGTCGGAGGCTCGATATTGCTTGCCCATATTCTCTGCAATGAATTCCTGGCCTGCAGGACCATTTTGTCAGGGCGAAGACATCTAAGGAAACCATACGACTCAGTCCCGTCCAATTCCTGCCATTCATCTGGAAGTTTCGTCCTGGGGTCTAACAGAGTCATAAATCATCTTCCATTTGGAAATATGCTTTGAATGTGTTCCATAAAGCCCCTGAGTGGTGGGAGGTTGGAGGCACGTACAATTTCAGCCCACAGATTTATCTGACAACCACTCAGGAGCAGGGTTAGGGTAAGGTTATCGAGAGCTACTCACCGGTCAAGAGGAACCGCCCAGATTTCATCATCTATTTTTTCTCCTTTCATGATCCCTATGGTCAGAAGAAGGGAAAACAAGAGCTTGTCTTTTTCAAACAAGGACTGCACACGTTGTTGTAGATACTTTTTGTAAGTGATGATGATATTTGATATTCTGGTTTGAAGGTCATCACTCTTTTACACTGTGGGCAAGGGAGTGTACATAGAGGTTGATGACCAGGTCAGAGAATATTGATACATTGGTTCAATGTTTGCCAAGTCCGAAATGCAGAAAAATACAATGGATGAATGAATAGCCACAGGCTTGTACCCCATGCGCGTGTCATCAATTTCCTTTCAGTGTGTCGTGTGCGATTTGCTGCTTCTCTGAAATTTCTTCCAGACAAGAGTTGGATGATGATAACACTTTGAGGCGGTTCTCATCTTCTAAGATGTTTCCTTTGGAGGAGGACAGAACCTCTAAAATTTTGTCTTCTATCCTCCTTAAGCTGTTTTTGTTTGGCAGCACTTTCAACAATGAGTTGGTTTTTTGTCTTTTAGTTCTGGTTTTTCTTTAGCTGCAACTAAGCCAAGAAGCTGGTCTTGAAGACCCAGTGGTGTGATCATAAAATTAGTAGACATACTTCACTGCCAACTTCTGGGAGATAATGGGGATTTCTCAACGAGTGGTCATATAAAGTCTAAAATCTTTGGAATACTCTATTAATATTTTCACCAAGCCGAATATATTCAACCCCCCTGCTGCTTAAATGTTTGTTTAGTAAATGGCTCCAGAACGGCATCTATTTCTTCTCTCATGTTTTCAATCCAATACTGGGTATCCAAACTGTATGGCATTTTCTAGTGCCCTCGTATAGTTGGAGTCTGACAACTTGATGACAGAAAGTTGTCTGTTTTTCTCCATATTCTTAATCCATTTGTGGCCGTCCCTGAGGATCAATCATCAAAGCCCATCGTCTGGATTGGAGACAATTATACCATTATCTATTGAGAATGGAGTCAAACAGGTAGACCAGCAATCTGCCATGCACGGTTTTGACAGGATCGCCAAGGGTGTGACTCAAGATGAAGTAATTTGAGCTTGGGATTTTTTTTTCTTTGCATAAACATGCCCCCTGCTTTGGCACTGTTGCCGATACCACTGTGAAGGCCCCAAGGTATAGCCACAGTGCCAGAGACCAAAAGGAATCACCTGTGGAGTTTGTGTACTTTGCCCCTAACAAACATTGCAGCTTCGGTCCATCTATCCTTTTCTCCTCCAAGGCCATGATAAGTTTTCTCTGCCCGTATGGCTTCTGTGAACAGATGTCTATATTTTCTCTAGCTCTTCCTTTGTCATTCATAGCTTGCAGATCATCATTGAGAGTGGAGCGGTCCTCCACAGCCTTCAGTTCTGCTCGCTTTTTGTTAAGCTCCTGCATTTGCACTGCAATTTAGCTTCTGCTTCTTTGAGACGTTCACGTTTTGGAGCAACCACTTTGCAACCCGATCATACACTTCCATGGCTCGGACCCATTTACCAAAACCTCACAAGTGAAGACACATTCTTAATGACATTTGGTTGGGAAGTCTTCAGGTTGATGAATTTCTTCTGATTCTTTTCATGACAGCAGGATAATGTTATCCTTATCAAAGCCTCAAACTGTCTAGAAACTTCAAGTCTCCAAGTACTTTTCCCTAGATGGACCCCCAGTAGTCTCCACCATTTTAACCTGGTATAAAATAACAATCAATAATGAGAATTAGCTACTTACAAATAAACATGGAAATAGAACATCTAAACTTTTCAAAACAAGGCTTTTAAAGGCTGAATGTTCACACTTGAGAGGTACAACCAGCATTAATGTAATAGAAAGAAAAGAGTATACTATAAGTCCAAATCCAATAACCCAATAAAGTAACACAGGAGTCTGTAATAGGAGTAGAAACATATCTTTGTGTCCACACAATGGTGAAACAATGCAGATATAATTTTCTTTTTATGGATACACAAATAAGCCCGGAAGTGCTCTGGAGGTGGGCCTTAGTAGCTAGTTTTGCCTACAGATAGGTATGAGGTTAGAAACAGGGGCTTAACACAGTGTAGCAGCCATAGCAGCTGGTATGGGGCCCGCAGGGTCAGGGGACCCCAGCATCTGACATGACACCCTAAAGAATGGAGGATGTGCCCCCTTATATAAGTATTATGCACATTGTACAGCATTATACATATATAGCAGTGCACAACCTCCACAGTATACAGCATGAATCGGAAGTTAAGATTAATGTAGGGGGCAGCAGAACACAGGAATAGGGACGCTCATCTCTCTTTCTTAGAATTCTTCAAATTCCTCAGAATGTATACACAATGGGGTAGATTACTTACCCGGTCCTGTCGCGATCCCCAGCGCTGTTGTCCGACAGAGATTCGGGTCCGGCTCGATTCATGAAGATCATGCGCCTGAGTTCTGCATGTGTCGCTGCTGCGCCGAGGTCCGCCGGTGTCCACCTGCTTCTTCCTGGTGCATGTTAGTGCTGATCTTGCACACAAGCGTTTTAATTCCGCGGTTTGTCCGAATCCGTCGGGTTGTCCGACGACCCGTCCCCCCCATTTCTGCACGTGTCAGACCAGCGTGATGCAACAAAATCCGATACAGCTCAAAATCCAGGGGCAATTCAGAGCAAAATGGAAATCGACGGGAAACCCGACGAAAGTGAGTCCGATGGACTCTAGTTAGTAAATGAGCCCAAATGTTTCTCCGCAGAAATAAAGGGTTTGCAACTAATAACAAACTTATCAGGATATTTACATATCCATATTGTGTGTACCTAAGAAGCAGGAACGGCAGGTCAGTAACATCCCGTGTCAGCAGGTCTGCTGAACTTCCGGTGGATGGTGGTGCCATGCAGTAATTATTTATCGCCCACCTCTACCATACAGTGTTCTTGACAAGCCCCTACAATCATTGATAAGGGAGTTATCCACAGTGGGGGCGTGGATACAGTAATGACTGCACAGCCCTCTCCATCCGCGGAGTGAGCAGGTTAAAGGATGTAACAGGAAGACCTGAGTCCTGCATTCGTGCTCCGTGACTTCTGTGGACTACAGGCACACTTTACTAGGTTAAGTACAATATGGGAGACACATTAGGGTTTGTACTTAACCCGGTTAAAGTTTGCTACTAGTGACTAAAACTCTTTAAAGACCACTACACTGTTAACAACAACTATTATAGGTTTCGGAGATTTTTAGAGCTGTGATAACCACCCCTTAAAGTTGTTGTGTGGTGATGAAAATAAATCCGCTTAGAAACAATGCTGCAGGGAGTCATCATGTGAATGTTTTAAAATATTTTTACACAAACTAGCTGGGTCTTTTTCAATAGAATTTTTTCTCCAGTGGCCACCCCTTTAAGTGTATGTTTTCCTTTTAAATGAACGAAATGTGCACTCTGCTGTGACCTGCACGCACATTACAGTCCCATTCCTTTTAATGCACTTGAAACATAGCTGGGAATTGTCTGCATCCAGTAAATTGCAGTATAACACAGCATTTTCACATACTACTCGCGGTAATGTGGTGGAAGCCCATTTTGAGGAAAAGTTCTGCGCATTTCACCACTAAACAGGCCATAAGCGGATCAAGTCTTAGACTCTTTAAACCATTGTTCGAAATGTACACCTCAAGGTTATTGAAGTCAAATCTCCAGTTTCTTTCATGATCTTAACGGGGCAGAGTTATTAAACCAACCCACACGTCTCTGAATAGAAAAAGATGGGAATATGTGTATACAAATCCGGAATGGATTTTTTTTTAAGACTATTTTGTGTAAATCAATACTTTAATTTGGAAAGTCTTCTTTCAGATTTCCCTATCTTATACTAACCCTTACAACCAAACATGTTCTTACAGTATACTTCAAGGGATTGTCCTTAGGCAATGTATTTTTGGTAATTTATATATAATATATCCATGAGATTTCCGAAGTATAAGTTACCGATATGGGTTTGGTGGTACTCCCATTCGCAGATACCCCCAAAATCAGATGTTTAGTTGGGAACTGAGTTAACAACAATGAACTGTAACTCTGCTCTGTCGACAGCTGATCTGTAGGGGTTATAGGTTTTCAGGCCACACTAATCTGATATTGAAACCTATGTATGGATATGTTCTTTTAATATCTCAGAAGACTCCTTTAATTATACTGTTTCCGATTGCATTTCAGTCAGTAATACCAGCAGCATCTCTGAAAACCCCAATACTGCAAGTCACCTTAGACCGATCAGTGTTTTATGATGACCTACACACAAACAGTACATCACAATCAAGACCAGTGATTGGATCAGAGATGACCTGACCTTGGACAGTAGGTGGCCCTACGACAGAAACCCTAGCTACTTAAGGATTACTTTGGACCTGGGGTAAGGTAAGGTTCTATTTTACTCAAATACATTGTTGCATGAGTTAGTAAGTTTTTTAGGTTGGAGGAACCCCTATAATGCATAGGGGGAATGCTTTTGGGCTAGCCAAGGTGGATTTGCCAGTTGTTAACCCACAGATTTACAGAGGAAATGCATTTCACCTGTTCCTCCGGGGTCGGGCTTCCGTCCGTTTCATGCTTTCATCACACAAGATACTCTCCATGACCAATTTAACAGGACCTGGGGATTCTGCATAAGATTTCACTAGAGTGATGTCATTTTGGTTGAGAGTATCAAGAGCTGACATGCCTGCGTTGAGAGCTGGCATGGCCTCGGCTAGATCACCTTCACATTCATCACTGCAAAGTCATGACATGAAATGATATTAAAATACATTAAGTACCAGTAGACAAGTAAGAAAGTTTAGACTAGACTAATCTATGTTGCATCAGAATTTCAGAATGCCCGATGCTGGATACAATGTGGCGTAGTTTAAGATGGTCGACCTTTGCACCATCTTTTCGTTACAAAAGCTTATTACTGGAACAATAATTTATGAAAGATACAATAAATTGGATGCATATTTACTTACATCAGTGGTTGACTGCCGATTGCTTCTCCAGCTTTTAAAGGGTTTTTTCAATCATGGATATTTATGACATATCCATCCAGCACATAACATAAATATCTTATAAAGGCAAGTTTATCTATTCTTGAACTGCTATAGAAGTTAACAAAGACTTGGACGCCACTAAACTCACATTGGCTGCAAGAATAGGGGGTCAGTCAAGCACCATGGCATGTCTGGAATGGGTATGTCATGAGATGGATAGTCTCTGTGTTGATTATATTGATCTCAAACTACAAACAAATGGTTCCTATTTATGGTACCTTACAATGGTACATACTGTGCTCATAACAATACTTGAAAAACCGAGATTTTAAGATCCTGCCCCCTGTAGGGAATAGCACGGGATATATGGATTCAATCTTCTCTGGAGGGACAGGAAAGTCATTTCGGAATGATGACAGAGTGGTAATACAGATGATATATCTTTAAAGTTAACTATACCTGGGTTAAGACAACGTTCGATGAGGAGGGGGGGGGCATAGAAGATGTCACATCGTGCTGTTACAATTTCCATTTCTACACAACCAAACCAAACCATATAAACTAGTGCATCAAGAACATGCTTATCAATGATTATGATTACCGGTATAATGTGTATGGTGGGAATATAGAAAATACTACACTTCTATGATAAGCTGAACTAAATAACTGTGGGATATCTAACTGATACGACAGCTCAGCAGAGTGTTATGATGATATCTATTCCCTGGAATGCTGCTGCAGCTATTATACAAGAAACATCTTTCAAAATATTACTATAGATCACTGCAATACTCCATGAGCTGAAAACCAAATCTGCCTTTTAAAATGTAGAAAGGAAATTGTTAGTATTGTATACGTTTCTAAATGCTATCCGTGGTGTTTCTGGTTTTCAGGGCTGGTGTTAGGGGGAAGCAAATGGTGATTTGCCCAGGGACCCCTGTCCCTAAAGGGCCCTGCATGTGGACTTTTGTGGGCAGAGGATTATTGCTCCTTAATAGCCCTTGGTTGAATGAATGGGGGGAAGATGCTTATCATGTATCTCTTGTCTAAATAATCTATCCATCTAGTATTTTTCTACTATATTTCCTATCTATATATCTGTCTAACCATTTTTCTATCTAGATTTTTGTCCATTTATCTATAATATTCTAAATATATCTATCCCTTTCTATTATATATCCATCTATCAATCGATCTTCTATCTCTCTTCTACTGTATCTATCTCTCTGTACCCTGTTCTTCCATCATCTATCTCGCTATCTACTATAATCTACTTTATATTTCTGCATCTATAAATCTATCATTATCCATAAATTTATCATCTTTCATGTGTATCTTCTATCATCAATCTCCTATAAAAATTCCCCTACAGTCCCAATGACAGATGCCTTACCATACTACTGGTGTAACTACAAGGGTGTTATTGTGCAGGCTAAAGGGAGCCTCTTACTGACTGTTCATAAAATAGTTTATTTTGGGGCCCCACTTTTAGTTTTGCCCAGGGTCCATCTTGTCTAAAACAGGCCATGTCTGGGTTACCCTGGTTATATAAAAAGCTTAGTATAGCGGCAGGACTGGTGTTTTTTTTTTACAGCTGATTGCATGTAGTATCTTGTCCCAGGCATCGGACTGTTCAAACAGTCACTAAATTGGGTCTTAATATATTGCCCCATAGAATCATAGAATATGGTTGGAAAAGACACAGGTCCTCAATTCCAGCTTATAGGATTAAAGAAATCTTATTTCCTGTAACACGCAACATTTTGTTTTCAGAAAGATATTGGGGCAGATTTACTTACCCGGTCCATTCGCGATCCAGCGGCGCATTCTCTGTGGTGGATTCGGGTCCGACCGGGATTCATTAAGGCAGTTCCTCCGACGTCCACCAGGTGGCGCTGCTGTGCTAAAGAGCATCGCAATGCACTCAAGTTCACCGGCCTATTCCTAGTGAAGGTAAGTGCAAGCTCCGCGACCTTTTTTTTTTTTTTAATGCGGCGGTTTTTCCGAATCTGTTGGGTTTTTGTTCGGGGCCACGTCCCCCCCATTTCCGTCGCGTGCATGCCTGCGCCGATGCGCCACAATCCGATCACGTGCGCCAAAAACCCGGGGCAATACAGGGAAAATCGGCGCAAATCGGAAATATAATAGAACTGCCTCTTCTCTAGGTGTAGAGGATGCCCCCTGTCTATGGTGATGGTAGAACCTCCTCTCCTCTAGGTGTAGAGGATGCCCCCTGTCTATGGCGTTGCTAGAACTGCCTCTTCTCTAGGTGTAGAGAATGCCCCTGTCTATGGTGATAATAGAACCACCTCTCCTCTAGGTGTAGAGGATGCCCCTGTCTATGGTGATGGTAGAACTCCTCTAGGGTAGAGCAGTGGTTCTCAACTGTGGGTCGGGACCCCAGCGGGGGTCGAACGACCAAAACCGGGGGTGCCTAAAGCATCAGAGCCACAATTTTACAGTGTTTTACTGCGAGTTGCATGGTTGTGGGTCACCACAGCATGAGAACTGTATTGTGGGGTCACAGACATTAGAAAGGTTGAGAACCACTGGTGTAGAGGTGCAACCCCTGTCTATGGTGATGGTAGAACCGCCTCTCCTCTAGGTGTAGAGGATGCCTCCGTCTATGGTGATGGTAGATCCACCTCTCCTCTAGGTGTTAGAGGATGCTCCTGTCTATGGTAATGGTAGAACCTTTCTCCTCTAGGTGTAGAGGATGCCCCCTGTCTATGGTGATGGTAGAACTGCCCTCTCTAGGTTGTAGAGGATGGCCCCCTTCTTATGGGCAATGGTAGAACGACCTCTCCTCAGGTGTATGGGATGTCCCCTGTCTATGTGATGGTACAACCGCCTACTCAGTCTAGGTTGTAGAGGATGCCATCTATGGTGATGGTAGAACCCTCTCCTCCAGAACGAGGAGGAACGTGCTCTGTGCATGGCTGTTAGGTAGAACTCCTCTCCTCTAGGAGTTTGTAGAGGATTTGCCCTTGTCTATGGTGATGGTATTAGACATGGCCCTCTCTCTCTAGGTGTAGAGGATGGTCCCCTGCTATGTGTACATGGTTAGACTGATCTCCTCTAGGTGTATGTGGAGGATGCCCCCTGTATATGGAGATGTAGAACTGCTACTCTAGGTGTAGAGGAATGACCCCTGTCTATGGTAATGGTAGAACCACCTCGCCTCTCGGTTGTAGAGATGCCCAGTCTATGGTGGTGGTAGAACCACCTCGTTGTGTAGAGGCTCCCCCTATCTAGGGTGATGGTAGAACAGCTCTTCTCTAGGTGTAGAGATTGTCCCCGTCTATGGTAATGGTAGAACCCGCCTTTCCTCTAGGTGTAGAGGATCCCCCCTGTCTAGTGGAGAGGTAGTGAAGAACGCCTCTCCTATAGGTGCTAGAGGATTGCCACGTCTATGGGATGGTATAGAACCTCCTCTCCTCTAGGTGTAGAGGGAGGCCCCCTGTCTATGGTGATGGTACAACTGCCTATCCTCTAGTGCTAGAGGAAGCCCCACTCCTATGGTGATGGTAGAAACCACCTCTCCTCAGGCGTAGAGGATGCCTTCTGTCTATGGTTATGATAGACATCTCCTCAGGTGTAGAGGTGCCCCCTGTCTCCGGTGATGGTAAAGCTGCATCCCTATAGGTGTAGAGGATGTCCCCTGTATATGGAGATGTAGTAGAACTGCCTTCTTCTCTAGGTGTAGAGGTGCCCCCTGTCTATGGAGATGTAGAACTGCCCTCTCCCTAGGTGTAGAGGATGCCCCCTGTCTATGGTAATGGTAGAACCACCTCTACTCTAGGGTAAGGATGCCCCCTCGTCTATGGTGGTGGAGAACCACCTCTGGTTAGGCGTAGAGGATGCCCCCCGTCTGTGGGATTGGTAGTAGAACAGCCTCTTCTCTAGGTTGTAGAGATGTCCCCTGTTCTATTGGTTAAGGTTAGAACCGCCTCTCCTCTAGGTGTAGGGATGCCCGTTCTTATGGCAATGGTTTTTAGATTTAGAACGACCTCTTCCTCCAGGGGTATGGATGTCCCCTTTCTATGGTGATGGTCCAACCGGCTTCCTCTAGGTGTAGAGGATGTCCCCTGTCTATGGTAATTAGAACCACCTATCCTCCTCTCCTCTAGGTGTAGAGGATACCCCTGTCTATGGTGATGGTAGCACCCTCTCTCTTCTAGGTGTAGGGGATGTCTCCTGTCTATGGCGATGGTAGAACCACCTCTCCTCCAGGCGTAGAGGATGCCCCCTGCCTGTGGTTATGGTAGAATCTCCTCTAGGTGCAGAGGAACTGCCTATATTCTAGGCGTAGAGGATGCCCCCTTGTCATGGCCAGAGGCCTAGGTATAAAAAGGTCTTTGGAAAGATCCCTGTACTGTCCATTCAGGTATTTGTACAAAGTAATGAGGCCCTCTCTCAGCCGTCTTTTCTAAGCTAAATAACCCCATGTTTAGTATTCTGTCATTTTATTCCAGTTCCTCCAATAATCTTGGTTGCTCTCCTCTACGCCCATTCCAGTTCTATGATGTACTTTTTATACACTGATGCTCAAAACTGTACACAATGGGGCACATTTACTAAGAACAGTGCTAGCTGCACTAAACCGCGCAGCGGAGCGTCCCCTAATTGTTTTGCAGACACTTCTGAAATACCTGTGCAAGTGTCATGGGTGCTCTTGGGACCCATATCTGCACCCGTGTGCTTCCCTGTGCCCTCTCTTCCCTGCAGCAGCCTTACTCACTTGTCCATGTTCCATCGGCGGTCCCATCGCTCTGGCACATGCGTCCCCGCTACTAAAGTGCGAACACCAGCAATCTGAGATTTAAAGGGCCAGCGCACTGGCCAGCTGCCCTTCCTGTTATATTCCTGTCCCCTTCCTGTGTCCCCTGCCGGATCTTCGTGCCTTGTGCTTTAGAGAAAGCTTGTTTATGATGTCCCTTGTTTTTATGGTGATTTCCTGTTGTGACCTACGTTCTGTTCCTGACTTCGCTCCTTTGCTGCTAGCCCTGACCTTCTGCTACGTCCCTGACTCTGATCCAGTGCTGCCTGTCCACAACTCCATGCCTGCCATCTTATTCTGATCCTTGCCTTGGCCACCACCGCGGACAAAGTTGCACCTGGATAGCGACCTTGTGGTACCACGCTGCAGCAAGTCCAACCCACTTTGTAGCGGGCTCTGGTGAAAACCGGGTGCCACTTAGACTCCGCTCCCAGGTGTCTGCTTACGTCATGGTCCGCGGTGGTCCAGTGGGTCCACTACCCCTGGTTCCTGACAGTAAGCAGTTTGCACCTAAAAGAACATGAAAAATGCAATGGAAAACTGGCGCAAGGGCTATTTCTCTCTTGATACATGCCATAATTTTATTTGCTTCATTGTCAGCTGCCTGGCTCTGGTCACAAAAATTAAGTTTACCATCCACCAATACCCCCAAGCCTTTTACTTCTTCAGTTTTACAAAGTAATTGACTGTTTTGTCAGCAATTGATTGTACTTTTTGTTTCCATGGCCCAAGTGCACAACCTTCAGTTTATCTACATTATAATTTATTAGCCATTTCTCCACCTAATCCTGTAGCTTCCACAAATCCCTCTGTAAGGTTATACTATTCACCTGTGTATTAGATACTTTACAAAGCTTAGTTTGTAGTATTGTAACTCGACTGTGTAAACCCTATATGAAGTCATTAACAAAAGCTACACACATGTATGTACTGTATACGGATCTACAAATATCTGATTCATAAACATTCTGTTGCAATCTGCTCACCAGCCGTGACTTCAAGCTATAGGACTCCTTCAATCTTATTCTGACAATACCATTGAGTTCTCTAAGTATATTACAAGCTTTTCAGATTTATTTCTGCCATCCATGTAAACATTTTAAGTATCAGGAAAGACATAATGGAGCTGAATTCTTGCGGATGTACAAATCTGACAAACAGTACATTTAGTTCTTGTTTTACATCTTATTCACTCAAACTTTAGCAGAATAGTAAAGTTCATGAAATAATCATTAGAAGAACAGCCGCCTGAGGTTCTTCTGCTGACTGCTGTGACAGTGACTGTCAAAGGCTTTTAACAGGGGCTGTCACAATCTGATCTCTAGTAAGGATATAGCCCCACGGTCCATGTAGCCTAATAAGGTTAGCCGGGGCCTGACACTGATCATTATTAAAAGATCACTTTGTCGGAGAAATACAATGCTCCATGCTAGCATTACATGTCATTTGTGACCGCATGCAGCATGGGTCTGCAGTTATGTGAGAATCATAAAAGAGGATTCTAAGATTAGAGATGTGTGTTCTTCACATGACATGACCACGAAATATGTAATTAATCAATCAAAGGAATGTGACATCTAACGTCTAAGCTCCTTCTATTATTTTATGTGTCCCACAGCACTGACACTTTTACACAGTTCAACTTAACGTATAACCTTCACAAAAAGTTAACATTTAAGAATCCAAATCTTGAATATGAAATGGGAAAATAAAGAAAATTTCTGGAGTAAAAATCAACTATTTTGTCTAATCAACTTGTATAATCAGCTATGTGTCTCCGCACCAACAGACTACAAACAAATATTGTGTAGTCTGATACTGCAATCCCATCTGTCCCTTCTTAACATCGTACTAATCTACTAATGGAACTTTCTTGCCCAAAAGTAAGTGCAATCAGCGAAAATCGCTCCATGCACTGAAGGGATCTCTCGACCCCAAACCTCTTGGAATGAACTCCTATAGGGGTATGTATCATACCCCAGCATTTGTGCGCTGGTGTATGATAGCCCCGCCAGTCTTCTGACTTCGACTTGTGAAGAGTTGCTAGCAGCAACGAGTGTGTTCCTTGGCACGGGGGCCAAAACATTTAAACCAAGTTGCTTAATTTAAATGAGCAAAAAATAAAAATGTAATATACTCCCTTGCCAGGGGATCTGTAGCCAGATCTTTTATTCTGGCGGCAGTACATGAATTTATATTTGAACAGACTCTTAACTTCTCAGCTTTTCTCAAAGGTGAAGACAGAGATTTTTTAAAAAATGGATGCAGTTCAACAAACATGACAGTAAGCTCTTATGCGTAAAACTAGTCTGCATCACAATTCTGGGAAGATGTGAAAAGGCATTTAAGACATTCGAATGATTTAACAGATTTCAACTTAAAAAAATAAAGCTGAGACTATTCCAGAGTGTTAAAAATAGACAACTGCAGCAAGAACAACCACAGCAACATTCTTACCAGGTAAACAAACTATTGTATTAAAATTAAAGTATCCTTAAATGTCACCAGACTTTGCATAAAAAATAGTATGTCAGGAGTAACATTATTTCTGTACATTATAAAAAGTAGCATTCTTCATTTTTTAGCAATTATTCCCCTCTATGAAGTCTCCTCTGTGCTGCTCACAAAATGTAGGATAATCTACCATTTAAAAAAATAAAAACCATGTACAAATACTTACCTACTCTCCTCTTGATGTTGATCCCGAAGCTGTCCTCCGCTAATCTGGACACAACGGGATCACCTAGAAAAGAAACACATGCCCCCAACATAACAGAGGGAAGTGTGTGGGGGGGTGCAGCCTGGAGCACCACCCCATTAAGAGGATCAGAGGTGAGTATTTGTACATGGTTTTTAATTTTTTAAATGGTAGATTTCCTTTAATCTCAATTACTTACTCTGGGCCTCATTAGGATCAGACATTCTAGAAAAAGAGTATCCACTACTGTGAATAACGCACTTTGGGGGAGATCTGTCTGTGCCTGTGGCTCTCCACTATAACTAAGCTCCTACTTCCTACCTCCTCCACTGAACTTCTATGATACATGATTATTCTGTGGGTGGTAGTCTTTGAGAGTGATTGCCATTGTAGGAGGGGAGAAGGAGGGAAGAGGTAGGAGCAAGCTGAAGCTTGCCATCATGTGGCGTGCCATGTGAAAATTTTGCAATTTTGCAATAGGCCTAACGAAGGGTGGAATTGGGTGACTGGAAACAATAAATTAAATCTCCTAAGCATGTCAATTATTGCTGGGGACTAGAAATGCAGTATTCAACATTGAACTTAGTCTCCCCTGTCACCTCATGCCTGCAAATGCGAGGTAAGCCATGGCTGGAAGCCTATGTAAAGTCCAACTAGCTTCTGCTGTCCACATTCTGCAATGATTCCGGCACATGAGTCCCCAGCTCTAAGGCTACCTGCACAAGAACGTGTGCATTAGTGGGACGCAAACAATGGGCCTTCATTCAGTTGCTTGTGACCCACATGTAATCAGTATTTGAGGTCCTCTCACACACCGATGACAGAAGAAAAGACTGTCTGAGTTGGCTAATACATGAGGCCATAGAAAAGCACGGTCTTCTGTGTGAGACAATAGAAATACATAGGGATGTGCGCTAGTCTTGGAAACAACAGCAAGCACACATTCAAAAACAACGTTTGTGTGCAAGTATTTACGTCATCTTTGTTTTTGTGGTAACACTGCATTAGTTATGTCAGAACTGATTAAAAAATCAGACTACACATAGTTTGTCGTCTGTTACCATGGATGTGTAGCTGTTGACACGGCAACAAAATTATTTAAAAATGTTAGTTTTTCATTTTTGATGTTATGGTTCTGATTACAGAGATTTCCATCATCCCGTCAAAATAAAGTAGGGTATAAATGGTAATGGTACTGGAGATGTAACTATAAATTGGATTATTTGGACCAATGGTGGTGATCCACCTTCAAAATAAAGTTGTTATCTATTACTAAGGGATTAAAGTGAGTCTTTGTCCCAGAACTGTGGGTTACCTTAATCGCCTGAGAGGCTGCGGCCGCCTCGTTGGCCACTCTTTCATCTGCTGACACAAGTTCTCTCTTCGCATCAACTTCCACCGTCTCCTTTTCTATTTTAATCATCATCTTCTCGGTTTCGGCGGAAGTTTTAATCAATTCTGGTTGAAGCGCTGTAAGCTCTTTCTGCATAACTGAGACCTAATGCAAATTACATGAAGAGGAGCAATAATTAGCAATTGTACGACTCAACGGATTCAGCTGCAATGGGAATCATTAGATCTTATTAAACTTACGATAAGAACAAACATAACAAAGAGATGCACAACCACCTCTCACTCATACTTCACAGCAGCGTTTACATATTAAAAGTACTTGCTTTTTACATCCATTTTAAAAGATTAGGAGCTTAACAGGCTGCTGGGACACAATACCCACATCAAGCAATCTAGGTCAATTTGGAGGGAAGTAACAAAAGTGCAAGTAAACTGCAGTAAGCAGTTATTATTGTCAGACTTTCTACATAAATAACAAACCTGATAACAAGCTCTACATCAGAAGCTGCATACACAATATAAAAACTTTCTCTGCGGCTCCCATTTAGTGTATTATGAATTAGATAATGGTGAAATATCATGCAAATAAGTTTTACAGGGTGGGAGAAAGGAAAGCTATGCCTCCAGGGCTATATTAAATACTGCAGATCACTACAAATCAATGCCTGAATTTCGGAAAGTCTTGTAACACGACATGGGGTAACAACCAACCCAGTAGATCTCTTGCAAAAGTACCCGTATATACTCGAGTATAAGTCGACCCAAGTATAAGCCGAGGCCCCTAATTTTACCAAAAAACCTGGTAAAACCTTTATTTTTTTTACTCGAGTATAAGCCCAGTTTGGTTTTTCAGCACATTTTTTGTGCTGAAAAACTAGGCTCATATTCGAGTATATATGGTAATAGGCACCCAAATGTAGGCGCTGTTTCAGGATCATTATCCCTTGTCAGCACAGTGTAGGAAGGTGAATTTGGTAGATGAGTAGATGAGAGGCCTAAACCAGGTCTCTACACTGTATTGGTGAGGATCTGGGTGTCTCTTCCTTCAGGAAGAGGTTTACTGGTTTGCCTATTACCTCATGCCATATCATGCCAGAAACTCAGGAATTGACATATAGGGAGCTGCCATATTTAGGTTAGATCTGGAGGCATAGTTTTCCTATTCCTATTCCTTACCGAGAATATGTATATGTATATGTATATACATATTCTCGAATCCAGCGTAGAGAACGCGTCGCTGGATCCCGAATGGACCGGGTAAGTAAATCTGCCCCAATATGTCCAATGAGTGCTTCCATAACTGATGGTAGAGTTTATTGGTGCAGGAGTCTGGGTAGCAGTGAATCCAGCTGAGTTCTCAAAGCTCCTGGGTCCTCTCCTACAGCTCTGTTCTGTGCTCCTGATGCTGGTTGAATGTGCTGGCTAAAGGACCCAGAACAGAACTGCCCCAGGAGTCGGAGAGGATCCAGGAGTGGTAAGCCCTCTCCTGGCACAGCTCTGCTCTAGGTTCTGATACCACAGCATACAACCAGCACAGGACACAAAGCAGAGCAGCACATGAAGGAGAGAAGAGGATGCAGTATGGTGCAAGGAGGAGAAGAGGGGCCAGGAAAAGAGAGGATATCGTCTGCTCTAGGGGATCTTCAGCATTATTAGACTGCTCTGGGGATTGCCAATTTTATTATTGTCTACTCTATGTTCTCTAGTATTATACTTACCTGGTCTGGGGTATCCACTATTACTATCTGTTTTTGGTTGCATTACTGTGGTATTTATAATTTCTGGGGAGGCATTTTGTGCAGTGAATCTAGAATGCTGCTGACTAGTGCGGCCCCTTAAAGTTGAGCAGTATGACAATGTGTGTTGTTCCCCCATGTCCTGTACTGTAGTAAGTATATAAATAGTGAGTATATAAAGCACATATTCCAGGGTTGGCAGGGTAGGTAGATGCTCCAACTTGTTGTATATCCATGCAGATCTCTGGTTACGGCTATACTTTAGTTCCCCAAAAGCCTACAAAACACCTCAGCACAGTAGTGTATTCTTCATGTGTTCTTGTTCCACTTCATTTCTCCTTTTTTTAGTTTATGAAATATTTTAATAGAATATGTATTTCACTACATGAATCATTTCTATCCTAGTCTCTGGCAATATTGCAGAAGATAGAATACAAGATAGAATTGCGCTGAGGGAAACAATAATGTAGCCAGCCGGAATTACTAGTTATAACATATGGAGATTTCTACAATGAACACTGTTGTCATTTTTGCCTAAAATCATCTCAAAACCTTATATGCTTATATTATGCATACTTTTTACCTACCTGTATCTTTACTTTAACGTTTTCCCTCTATCAAGGTTGATCCTATTAACAGTTTTTAGGTAGTAGGAATGAGGCAGGGGTGATCTTTCCTAATCTGTTTCATTTCTCATAGTTTTTTTTATTTTTAATTCTATTATTCTACATGATTAAAGGGGCAGCCATATTGCCGAAGCTGTTGTTTACTGCATTTAGAGACTTGCTTCACAGCAGCCACATGGGTACAATGGTCTAAAGATATTTACTGACGTCTATTTGAGAGTTTTGAAGACATGTTTTATGACCTGAGCATTTAGGGGTATTCATTATTTTTTTAAAAGTAGTAGAATGGATGAGAAAATTAGAGAAAAATCACTCATATTACCAAGTCCGATGCTGCCTTTAAAACACCAACTGGGTCCTTATGCTTTCTACTTCATGTTGCCTTTTAAAATATAGGAAATGCCTTTCTGACAATCACTGCCTGTTTTTTAGACATATTTACAACTTGTACCATCAATTGATATGATGTGTAAAGTATAAGTGGACAGTCTTAATCTTAGATTTAACATTCAGCATCAGACCCTGAGGAATTGGAAGCTGTTTAACACTATCTAGTCTAACTACACACTACACATTAGTAGTAAATCTGCACCAATACATTTTATATTATTATAAATCATATAAAATTTTTAATTCCGAGCCTGCAATGAAGATGAGGTAATACAACGCCGAACAGTTATTTCCCTTGTGATCCATAAATTACTATTGAGATTATACAGTTTACAAAGCCAAAGAGACACTCACATTATAACATAATCAATAATAAAAGTTGGTCTCTAAAATTGTAACATAAAATATACTAAACGATGAAATATACATGAATGTAATTCACCCGATTTTCCACTTACTTGAGATGCTGCAAAATCCAGCTTCTCCAGACCAACCAGATAGCGGTTTCTCATAGTATCAACCTCTTGTCTTTTACTGTTCAGCAACGTCTTAAAGGTGAGGATGAGTTCCAAGTATGAGGTTGGTGTGACGTAGTTGTGTCTACGCAGCGTGCTATAGTAGCTATCTGACAAGTCTTTTACATTTTCCTGGAAATACTTGCACATGGAGACAACCCTGAAATAAGCAGAAATATACAGTATATATATGTGCTTTAAATTACATAGTAGCATAGAATGACACTGGAAGAATGAAAAAAGATATACATCAATCCTGTAAAATATTTTATCCTGCAATGTTGACCTATACCTCCGTGAGGGTTGTCTAAAGACATCCATGGGGGGTTGCTGGAGTGCAGATTATGAATCCTCCTTATCAATATTGCTATTGATGGATAGGTTAGGCCAGTAGACATAGACATCGTGAGATTGCTGTGCTGCTCAATGGACCATCAGGGTGCATGTGTAACTGAGCACACCGGCCCATCCTGCTGCCTGCAAGAGCCAATGACTGGCAGCAAAACAGAATTGCGGCTGAGTATGGCTGAAAGTATTGTACCGGGGAGGTACTGAACAAAACAGCTATCCAAAGACAAGCCCCTATACATTAGTTATTTTACCTTCACAACTGCTAAAGGGGTTGCACGGACGTACAACTGGAAAACATGGCCGGTGTGGCCAAAAACTGTGCCACACCAGAGTAGAGTGTGGTATTGCAACTAAGCTCCACTCATTTCTATAAAGGGGATGTAAAAATGTATGTAAGATTTGAGGGAGCTGTTCAAGCCAAAGAAAAAACTTGTGCTCACTTCTTCCAGCCCCGCCTGTCATTGCTAGCCTCTGTTCCCAACCACTGCTGCAAAAGTCAGCAGGAGCTCCACAAGTGAACAACTCCAGAGGAGGTTACTAAAAATCTTTTTTTTAAAGCAACCCTAAGCCTTACATAAAATGAAAAAAAAAATAAAAACCTAAATAACCCCTTTATGTCACAATAATTTTTGTTTCTTCAAACCTGGCTTTACAGCCCTGACTGAATTTTAAGGATCCAAAAACCCCTTTTAACATACTCTTTCCTGACATCATCGTCAAGGTCCACATCTTCCAAAAACTTGTTTGCCACCATCTCCAAGGCGTCGGTCGGCCAAGTCTGGAACCAATCAATGGTGCAGCAGTTGATCAGAGATGGGAACATTCTCAGGCGATTTCGGAAGGCGTCACCAATAGGGCTCATCGCTAATAGAGGAATAATATAAAAGCCATTGTTACAAACATAGTAGGATTTGGCTTACTGTACACAATCCAGACTGAAGTCTCCTCACCTAGCACAATATGTAAGTTAGCCCTGACTCTCTCAATGAAGAAGTTGTACATAGCCATAGGGGTGGCTTCAATCTTTTTGCCTTCAGTTCTTGCAATTGACTGCATTTTCTCCACTATATCTGCTTTCTCATCTGCAGGGAATATATTAGGGACATCTCCTGTGTTCAATAACATATTGATGTCTTCAACAAACACCTCATCTTTGATTTGATTATCACAAAACAGAAAGACAGTGTTTTTCCCAGCGACCCCGGCTTGCAGCATTACTTTCTTGATGTCGTCCCGCCATTCGTTCATGGTATAGTTCTTTGTTATTTCAATTTGAAAAAGTTCAAACGAGTTCATGAAGGTGGCCAACTTTGTAGCGCTCTGTCTACCACTTCCCCCAATTCCGACCAGCAGTAGATGACCGTTGTCCTGTTTCAGCACCCGACAGATTCTTGAGATGTGCTCTATGGCAAACTTAAACATTACCAAAGACATCGGAGCTTTGCTAACGTTATTAAATTCATCCAGGTAATACTCCATGACTGATGTTAACTGCTTCAGATCTGTAATCTCATCATATACTTTAGTGTCACTGTCAGGCTTGAAATAGTCTCCGAAGAAGAGGCTTCGGATGTTGTCATCAACTACTTTTCCTGTAGGCGCCAAGTGACTTAGAACCTGGGAGACAAAAATATATAAGATTCCAAAAGTAACAATAATTTTCATGATAGAATGTCAAAGGGGTGTTTCATGCTCTTAACATAAAGGGCCCCACTGGTTCACCAGATTACTAAAGGAACCTCCGGTGGTCCCAGCCTCCAACACATTGTAATAGTCCACCAAAATCCAGAAAAAGGCAAAAGACTTTGTAGGGGATTGGGGCTATGACTTGAAGGTCTCGCTGTTTTATAATGATTCAGAATAATTTATAATGATTCACTATATGGATGAGTAGATTATATTGATGACGCGTCTTACACTGGGATTTTATAGATGGAAAGTGGGCCCTCAAAATCACCATCTCTGGTGGGCCCATGTTACCTAAGTTTGACATTGCTAACATACAAAAGTATCTTCTGTATGAGGCTATTCTTTAAAGACGAAAAAATATATAATTTCACAGAATTTAGGGGTTAAAATGAACACCACTTGACCCTCACAGCATTATAAAGTCTTAGTAATCTTGATATCTATAGCACCATCCTGGAATATCTTGATATGTATCACAGACCATACATTATTTATATCTCTCAGTCTTTAATATATGCAAAGTATACGCATAATATGCATCCCATCGGTCCAGGGACAATATAAGACTTACACACAGATATTGTGCTGCATTATCCAGGACTGTTGCAATGTATGTAAATGCACATATTCTGAATACATCAACTGCACTTCAAATACTAATTTATAACTGCATAAGGGCCCCATGGCCTTCACCTATGACCATTATCCCATGAACCTGGACACTATTTCATGGAATTTATTTTTTTATACTTGATAAATATTTATATAGAGAGACAACTGTGTGCATCCATTTTTTTTTACTTGGTCATTAATGTGTCAACATGTATTTAACCTTTATTTATTGTGGTTGAAATTAATCTGTATATTGATCTACTGTATGTAATATTAAAATGCTTATATGGCTGCTTATTCCATGTGTAGAGATGTCTGGAGAGTTGGTACTATAATTTCCGGCCCATTATTTGTACTTTTGGTCTGACCTTGGATTAAACAGGCAGCTTAATCATTTCAATAGGCACTGTGTAGTTTTTCAGTTTTTGCAGGTGAAAAAAATGTAAACTTCTTCAGATAATCACTGGTGTCTCAGCAAAAGTATATTCTGAAAATAGTTGTTTCAAAACAAATTTTGACTAAAATGTTCTGCTTCTTTAAAGGGAAAATTTACACTCACCGGCCACTTTATTAGGTACACCATGCTAGCAACGGGTTGGACCCCCTTTTGCCTTCAGAACTGCCTCAATTCTTCCTGGCATAGATTCAACAAGGTGCTGGAAGCTCCTCAGAGATTTTGGTCCATATTGACATGATGGCATCACACAGTTCCCGCAGATTTGTCGGCTGCACATCCATGATGCGAATCTCCCGTTCCACCACATCCCAAAGATGCTCTATTGGATTGAGATCTGGTGACTGTGGAGGCCATTTGAGTACAGTGAACTCATTGTCATGTTCAAGAAACCAGTCTGAGATGATTCCAGCTTTATGACATGGCGCATTATCCTGCTGAAAGTAGCCATCAGATGTTGGGTACATTGTGGTCATAAAGGGATGGACATGGTCAGCAACAATACTCAGGTAGGCTGTGGCGTTGCAACGATGCTCAATTGGTACCAAGGGGCCCAAAGAGTGCCAAGAAAATATTCCCCACACCATGACACCACCACCACCAGCCTGAACCGTTGATACAAGGCAGGATGGATCCATGCTTTCATGTTGTTGACGCCAAATTCTGACCCTACCATCCGAATGTCGCAGCAGAAATCGAGACTCATCAGACCAGGCAACGTTTTTCCAATCTTCTACTGTCCAATTTCGATGAGCTTGTGCAAATTGTAGCCTCAGTTTCCTGTTCTTAGCTGAAAGGAGTGGCACCCGGTGTGGTCTTCTGCTGCTGTAGCCCATCTGCCTCAAAGTTCGATGTACTGTGCGTTCAGAGATGCTCTTCTGCCTACCTTGGTTGTAACGGGTGGCGATTTGAGTCACTGTTGCCTTTCTATCAGCTCGAACCAGTCTGCCTATTCTCCTCTGACCTCTGGCATCAACAAGGCATTTCCGCCCACAGAACTGCCGCTCACTGGATGTTTTTTCTTTTTCGGACCATTCTCTGTAAACCCTAGAGATGGTTGTGCGTGAAAATCCCAGTAGATCAGCAGTTTCTGAAATACTCAGACCAGCCCTTCTGGCACCAACAACCATGGCACGTTCAAAGGCACTCAAATCACCTTTCTTCCCCATAGTGATGCTCGGTTTGAACTGCAGGAGATTGTCTTGACCATGTCCAGATGCCTAAATGCACTGAGTTGCCGCCATGTGATTGGCTGATTAGAAATTAAGTGTTAACGAGCAGTTGGACAGGTGTACCTAATAAAGTGGTCGGTGATTGTATGTCCCCCATGTGTCCATCTATGCTGGTGAACGGTTGCCAATGTGATGCGATTTTATGTCCAGGATGATACAGCATCTATTATAAATAGGATTAACGGACACTCCTTATTCAAATGACCAGTAACAAGTCATGGGGGTGGAGTCACATCTCTTTAGAGTCACGCTGGTCTGCCTACAGCAAATGATAATTTGCTTTACAGATGAGCTGAAGGTGGCTTGTGATGTACTTGGCCCATGGGGCTTCAACCAGGCCAAGAGGAGGAAATAATCAAATGTGACCCTCCAGAGGAGCGGCTCCGCCCACAAGACTACTTACAAGTCATCTTTACATAGTGTGTGCCAAAAGAAAAAAACTAAAAACTTTTTCCGTGTTGCGCTGCATGGAATATAGAAGGAAATTATTGTCAAACTTTTCAAGTCCTGGGTATCAGGTTTGTGGCATTTTGGGGGCCTGACAAGCTCTTAACACTACAGAAATATTAATTGTGCCTAAAAATCAATACATAAATTTTACTCGAGGCTTTACAAAAAGTCTTACAAAAATAACACCGTAAAGTCAAAGTTTCCCTTTGACTGAGTCGTAATGTGACATTTTTACTAAATGAACTTTTAATTCTAATACGTTTCTGCCATGAAGTTTAGGAATATGATTTGTGAGGTTCATTAGTGACATGTCATGTAGTGACGGCACAGAGACATTTTTCAACACTAAAAAAATCAGTTCTTAAATATCTACAAAGACAGAATGAAACTTTTACTGCCCTCCAAGTCAAAACGGAGAAAATTCACTCATATTAATTTATTTTACACTGAAATTTGACACCTTTTATAAATGTAGCAGTCCCTTTCATACATTTCAGAATTCGTAATCATTAATGATTATGTAATGTGCAAGTTCTCTCTGCTTAAACCAAAAACCACACAAAATATACAGTGCTTAATCTTTAGCCATAGACCAGATGCTTAACTTAAGGGGACCAGATTTAAAGGGCACCAGTTTTTTACCTCACTAAATAACGAGCCTCCCCAGTTAGGGAATGAGGTCTTCAAAGTCATATGAAAATGAGCATCGAAGAAACATATTTTCCTAAATAGAGTCACTTTTAGAGGCTTTAGGGGTAGTGTCAATTCAGATGCCTCCATCTTTAGTTCTATAGTATCTAGAAACATGCTTTTGTGTCATATTAAAGATTGTGGTTCTGTGAGCTACAGAACCGGATATGCAGACAGTTAAAGAACTGTATCTATATCTGCAGCTCGCATTTCCAACAACTTCTTTAACTGCCAGTATTTCTGGTTCAGTAGATCACAGAACCACAAGCCTGATTTGATCTGGAAGATGAGATTATTATCTTTGATATAGAACCAAGGATAGAGGTGTCTGGATTGATGCTGGATTGAGAAGAGTCAAAATATGACTCTTCTCAGCTCATTTTCACTTGACTTTGGAGGGGATTTTTTTTATAGGTAAACGGGTGACATTTCACAAGAAAGAGGGAATTATAGAAATTATATCGTTCCCTACCTGAGGGGGGGGGGTAGAAGTTTAATGGGGTAAAATCTGTTGACATGGTAACTTTAAGCTGCCTGACCACAATGCAAAATCTGCACCAGGTCCTCAAACAGGTAAAGCCCTGGATATTTTGGTCTGGGCCTTGGATGTCCCCAGATCAGGACTACTATACAGTGCATGAATATAACTGCATAACTGATCATCATCACACTTTAATAAAATATACAACAGCAATAAATATATCACGGCAGATGGCCAGATGTTGAGCTGTAACTAATGAGGACATAGATTGGATAAATAGATTGGAATAGAGAAGCAACAGATAGATACCTTTAAGGGTAAAATATTGGACTCCCAAATCGTTCCCAAAAGTATACAATTATGACATGAAATAAGATACCTAAACTACTTAATTAAAAGAATATAATTGCCATTGCAGACAGTGATGTTGTAGGTGTTACACTGTGTAATGAATATTATAATCCATATTCTAAACTTTGTACTCATTAATATGCAAATTGTCTAAATCCTCTTTCATTTCTCTAAAGTCAAACAATGATGAAAGTCTCTGTTCTGTATAGATACAAAGTAAAAATACTGGAGAAATTGCAAATTAGTACAAAAATAATATACTATCTACAATGACTTTGTCTTAAAAGATTATAGGGTTATAAATGAGTCCCTAACATTTCTGATGGGATTTTCAGTAGAATTAATTAGACAAAAACATGAGACTGGAAAATCTATAAGCAATGTACTGTGGAGGACCCAAAGCGTCT
Source organism: Engystomops pustulosus (assembly GCA_019512145.1). Lineage (NCBI taxonomy): Eukaryota > Metazoa > Chordata > Amphibia > Anura > Leptodactylidae > Engystomops > Engystomops pustulosus. Next base: position 16,336,227 of record CM033648.1, read on the forward strand.
AGCATTAATCAGATGCACATTGATTTCTATGGTGCAATGCTTCATTTCACCTGCGGTTGTGCTGTAGGATAACTGAGCACTTATCAGTGGAGGTCTATTACCTTCTATATTCACCATGATCAAAAATCCCAGCATTCCTTGCAAATGGAGCACCAGAACCGTATGTCCACAAGGAGCATTTGGGGGTTTTTAGATCCCCTTTCTCCTAATCGATAGCCCCCCTGTAATCTGACACTTAGAAACTTTCCTGTGGATGATGAATTAATATCTCTAGGACAACCAATTTAAGAATAAAGGCAACACATTTTCAAATTTCTTTGGTTGGTATTTTATACACCGGATGCCTCAACAATGTCTCCTACCTTGTCCACACTCTGCTTAAAGCAATTAGATGTTGTCTCTTTGACCATATTGAAGAAAGTCTGCCTGTCCTCAGGATCAATTAAGCGGTCATAAAATACACGGTAAACTTCATGTATCCAAAGTCTAATCAATTTATCATTGTCCTGGGAAATACAGAAAACACAAGAAAATCGATTTAATAAGCAGGTCATTACTTTCCTTCTGGATTCCACTAAAAATATATGTTATGTCTCTCAGAATCCGAACCTTAATCTTAATGGCCATTACTTGATTTTGACATGGAATCTGTAAATATATGGCAATTTCTGAAGATTCAACATATTCCTAAAGTGACCATTACCATTGCTCATTGCTGAAGAACCTCTGTGTTGTCTAGTGAACGATTATCCATTATACATTCAGTCATTCCATTTGGATATACCATACATTTTCGTGTCACCAGGCGAAGTATAACGAATATCTGTGGGAATGTTCTTTTATGGAATGTGGAGTACAATATATTGGATGAAAATTGTAAATGTGGAGGACACTTTCCAGACAAGGGCTGTCTGTCATCACCCAGCTAAAACTATTTTGGTTTGAAAATGCTAAGGCCTCATGCACACAAACGTGTGTGTAATATGGGCCGCATACCGGAGAAAGTGATCCACTGTTTGCGGACTGTTTTTGCCTGAGGACATCAGCGGGTAAACACCTCTCAACCTGCCCAAGTCCCTGGGAAATGAGTGGCTTCACAGGACTGTGACCGTCCACCATAGAACTCAATAGGTCCTAACACGGTCACCTGCATGAGGCCCAAATTTGATAAGGGGTTTCGGTCCCTGCCCCTGGTGATAGCAACAGCCTGCACCCGTTCAGGTCTGATAGTGTCTGTCGCACAACTGCTGACCGTCGCTGCATAGATCAGGAGCTCGGAACACCCCAATATATCTGGCACGCGGGAGGGGAGAACATCTTACTCTAGCGTACAGTATGGAGATCTTTTTAATAATCTTCTTTTTACCAAGGCCTCTAACAACAACAAGATGGATCCTCTAAGCATAGAAGCATAGTCATTAGTGGTGGTGATTCTTTACTATAAGAGTATGAGACTTGCTCCCCGATATGTTTTTTGGATTACCTGTAGATGAGTGTGTGGACACAGAAGAACTCCCCGTACAACTCGGGCAAAGTCTCGTAAGTTAAAGACGTAATGGGATTTGGAAGGAGTCGGCAGGAACTTTTCCACAGCCGTCTTGTATATCGCCATGGTCGCTTGTATCATTAGTTTGCCAGTTCTGAAACACAACACAAACAATCCCACCGTAAGAGCTTCACAGGTTATTTGTTACTATTTTTACTGTAATAAATGTATTTCTACTCACGTAGCAAATTAATTAGTACATTTTCCCTTTAGATAATTATGATATTGTTATTATTTGTGAACTATTGCCAGAGCCAGAGGGAAAACATGATTATATGAGTGTAATTGTTGTGTAAACCATCATTTACATGATGTGATGGGATGTGATGAGGGGCACAAGTACGGTAGGTTCTCCCTTGCTGAATAAAATGATGCTGCTCATGGTTTCCTCAGGAATAGATTACAGATAATAGAGACGGGGAGAGTGCAGCCTGTCTAGGGAGACAGTAACGAGTAAAAAGACTGTAAAATTTATTTCTGTAAAATAGAATTTATAGCAATAGATATAAGGTTCTATCTAAGATATATTTAAACGATTATTTTTACTGCAATGTAGAATGTGAATCATTAAAGAAGCTTTGCCATTAGGACAATTTCTGTATAGAAGGAACCACCATAAATTGATCTGTTTTTTTAAACCAGGTTTTTAAAGTAAAAACATTTTATTAGCTATTTTTAATGATTTTTTTATTTTTAAATTTAATATTTCTAAATTTAATAAGAACTATATCATGCGATTCTTATTCTGAACACAAAGCCTAATATTAAACTAACCACACTCACCACACAGTTGTGTGCATCAGGCCTAAGGATTGGCAATGAGCAAAGTAAAATGTTGGGTCTCTGGGGCTGACAGGGAAATAACTGGCCAGGATATTGGGTCTAGCTTAAGATAGCAATAGTCCAATTGACCTTATTGTGTGACCGGAAGGTCGAAAGCCATGGATTACATTTATTTTGCTTCAGAACCTCAATCAAGTAAGAAATCCATAGAGATTTATGCTATTTTCAGTGCAAAAAAATAAAAATACTAATCTTTGGTGGAACACGTGTACAGAATTTTCCTGTTTTTAATAACCGTCACTGAGGAGGAATTGTGTTTGGCCTGTATACTTATACAAATCTGTAATAAATGATTTTTTGTTCTCTTAAAATTGTAAGACATGAAAAGAGCAGTTGAATGTTTTATCAAACAGATACGGTAAGTTTAAGGACAATAGATTCTAACCTAAACCAGAAGAGATGTAGTATAAAAATATAAAACCTCTGCACAAGCTTACTGTAGTCCTGAAATATATTAAAGCATCTTAAAGTTAAGAGATGAGAACATTGTACATAGCCTCCTATCTGCAGGCAGTATGTTATACAGCAGGAGAAGGTGAAGCAATTGTTCATTGTGTCCTATCTGCAGGAAGCATGTTATACAGCAGGAGGAGATTGTTCATTGTGTCCTATCTGCAGGCAGCATGGTATAGAGCAGTGGAAACTGACCAGATGCTCTATAGCATCCTATCTGCAGGCAGCATCTTATAGAGCAGGAGGAGTTGAGCAGATTGTACATAGTGTCCTATCTGCAGGCAGCATGTTATATGGAAAATAGCTTGATAAGGAATTAGAATTGCTTTGAGAAGGAATCTTTTTATTACTATATTGTATGTCTAATTTATATCAAACCTGTTGACAATTTAATGAGAACAGCATCTTTGAGGATGGGGGCCCTGGAAAACTGCACATAATGGCTGGTAACCACCTCACCAAGTCAGAAGTTGGAGATAAGTCCCAGCCCTGTGGCCTATTATAACTACCTATGTAGTGTAAACTATAAATAAAAATACCTCAAAAATGAAATATCAAATCCTTTGCCAAAGTGCCAGTCTGCTATGGAGCAAAATATTTTCGTCATTGTTTCATCGTCAAAGGCGTTGATAGAAACTATGTTCAAGTGTCGAGTGAAGCGACCTGCAGAACGAGATAAAATCAAAAACAAAAAAGAGATGATTGAAGGTGAATATTCCCATTTTCTGTCAATAATGCACAATGAATAACCTGCTGGGTGGACGGATCTACTGTATCTACAATGAATGTGAAGCCTCATATACAGGACCTATGCAGACCCCACTGAAGCTGTCGAAAGGGAATAGAAAACTGTCTTGTTATTCCATTTCTTGCAGATCGGGCAATATACTTGTAAGAAATTGTTTGCTGCTACCAAGTCGATTCCCTGGGGGGGTACAGAGAAATATGTTGTATGTGAATTAAAGAAATGTGCCTGATTCCTGCAGAGTCATGTGTCACTCATCAATAACAATTGTGTTCTATGATGAAACTCCCGCAGAAGAGGAAATATGTTCTGAACAGTCGGCCCTGTTATATTTCTTGGAATTAACCACCTTGCACACAATCCATTTCGGCATCTGGAGAGGCACTTCAGTTGCACTGGTATTTATCAGAAATTGCAGAAATCCTGTGGGCGGCTAACAATGGCCCCAGCTTGGTTCTGTCATACTTATAATGTGATTTGATGGGGGTCATTTATCTTAGACGTCTCTTTTTCCCCCTTATTTTGTGATTTGCGTCAAAATTTGCTATTTTTCCACTCGCCCAGCAAAGTTAGCAGTGGAAAAATTTTCCAGTATTGCTTCTGATATATCTTTAATATCCAGATGTGGACATATAAAAAGTTTTACGTTTGTGTAAATTGTGCCAATCCCGAGGCAAAAGTTTAGAAGAGAACTGTAGAAAAATGTAAAAAAAAACTTTTTTCTAAAACAGGTACAAAAAAAAAGACACACATGCCTGTAATATCATCCTCTAAGATAAATGAAACAGGTCCGAAATCCAGAAAAAAGACTTTATAAAATGTTTATCTGAGGTCATCACAACCACACAGTTCACAAATTTTCCAAAGCAGTAATCCTTCAGTCAGTAAGCATGAAATTTCTCTGAGAGTATGTAAAGCACCATGCAGATTTTGGGGATTGTGCAGCGTTTTTTCACAGCAACTGATCAGGTCGTCTCATTGCAACAGATCACAAAAGGCACTGTGCCCTGTCTGTAATTTGAAAAAATAGTTGCTATGAATTTGATATGGACATAAGCCATGTATAAATTGTATCCAGTATTCATACTATGCAGTGTTCACAACATTCTATATGATAAATAATTCCCATAATCCAATTAAAGGGTTTTAAATTTTGGATCGGCTTGATACAAGGTTTTGTAAGAGCTTGAAGCATCTTGGTGTTCAGGTATCACAGCCCAGGGATGAAATGCTCATTTGACAGCGCTCCAGTCCATCAAGGGGCCTCGCCTGACCACAGGGGCCTCTGTTGGTATATAGACTCTCAGCAATTATGAAATGACATTACACAGGCCACAGCCAGAGGATGTACGCACTGTGATGGTGAGCTGTACAACAGAAGCCAGCAGTGGTGGGAGGCTCTGCACTGGGCCAGAATGCCTGAGAAAGGTAAGTATAAGTTCCCTCTTGTTTTTACAGCAACTGGGGCCAGTCCTTTTAAAATCAGTGATTCTCGACAACCTCTTTCATTGAATTGAATTGAGTTGAGCCTCAATATCAAGAACACCCAAATGTACCAAGATGTAATACACATATACCCAATATTGTTCCCCGAGATAGGTGAAGCATACAGACGCACATGGCCGGGCTGCCCCATTCATCTCTATGGAGCTGACGGAGATCTCTGTCAGTTCCATAGAGATGAACAGGACAAGCCCGACATGCATGTCCTGCTATTCCGCGTAACCCCAGGGAACAATGAGGAGTCTGACTGGGGTGCATCGGACCCCTCGTTCTAGTGATCTGTGGGGGTCCCTTCACTGAGAACCCCACCGATCAGCAAGTGGATAAGGCCTAGCTTATTTCGTGGGAAAAACACCTTTAAATGAGTTTTCCAGGAGAACACAAGGGCTGGAGTAGGTGTACTTAGCCTACTCCAGCTCTTGGTTCCAATGGGGCAATTGTCTTCTCTGGCACTGCCAGCTTTTCCCAATTAGTGGGGAGGTAGCACAAGTGACTGTACTGTGAAGTAGAAGGCTGTCATGATGCTGGGACCAGCAGCTGGAACAGACAAAGTACAGAGTATGTATACTTATATTTTTTGGTTACACCTGCCCCTGTGTGGTTTCCTGAAGTCCTAGACATCCCCTTTAATATACCATAAATGGTAGAAGGCTTCTAACCCTATGTATCTTCCCAGGTCTACTGTTTGTCGACAGTTACTGATCCTTCTGTGTAAATCTTTACACTGCAGGAAAAGAGAATACAGTGTTTATGTCTGTGCTAGAACCCAGCATAATGGACTGCACAATGGAAATGCAGCTATTATATTTTATTACATCATATATATTTGTCACTATATAGCAGGCTGAGATTGATAGGCCTCATCAGTCACATTGACTCCATTTTACAAAATGTGCTTCTTTAATAATTCTTCTATAATTCTTCAATATGTGTCAACAAAATGTAGCATTTTGTCATAAGATTATTGAATAATCAACAGTCATTTTTGTTTAAATTCCTAAATGTTATTACTTGACACAATGAAATACTTCATAAATCTTGAAGTACAGCCATAATCTTTCAAACTCTTCTTATACAAATAAAAATGTGCAGCGAAATATCACCTCTCCCTAAAAAAATATTACAATATTTACCGCAAAGCACATATTGGTAGGAACATTTTAATATGTGGTTAAATATATATTGTAAAAAAGAGCCTATCACATTGTTTTCATGCATAATGGGGCCCATTTACTCATTGATTGATTCATTCATTCATTAAGAACGTGTTCCAAAAATCATGAATCTGTCGCTTCCCTGGACTGGCCCGACAGAGTTCACCAACTTTTTTGCGGTGCACCTTTAACATAGGGCGTGCGACAGACTTTGCATGTTAAATACGGTGCGTTCGAAAGTCCGTCAAAAAACCATGGCAAAGCCCTAAGTAAATGTGCCCCAATACAATTTTAGTTGACAGACTATTTATATTACCTGTAATGTCATTCCTCCCACCTCCAGGGGGCCCCATTGCAGACAAAAATAAGACATCCACAATATCTAGCCGTGATGTGTCCTTTCTGTCATACCAGTGGCCATGGTCTATCCACTGTCTCAAAAGTTCAATGGGCGGCTGAGCTCCATATATTTCTTTTGCTGGCATATTCAGATCATCTGTAGATAAAATAAAGAGTATAAATTAGGTCACAACTAAATATTTGTATATTATTTCTAAATAGTAGGTACTAAATAGTAGGTGGCGAGGTAAAAAGGGGATACATCAACACAATAACCCTGACATATTTTAAGGCAATTAAAAGTTCAGCTATTTGCTGTGGTTATGAGATCATAAATCCCTGGCGATCACTTAATAATTCTTTAGTGGTCGCTGCAGGGGAAAGGAGATACTACAGTTCAGCAATTTTGACACTCTATGTTATATGTTACTTACATGTTATATGAGATTTATAAATAGGCAGTTTTATAGAAATCCAATATGATGGTTTTATATAAATAAAGATTATCAATATTATTATTGTTTGTTATTTAAATGTTTATTTAAGGGGTATTCGCCAAATTTATGTTAAATTTTGCATGATGAAAAATTATACATTTTTTCAATATACTTTTTGTATCAATTACTCACTGTTTTCTAGATCTTTGTTTGCTATCATTCTATAGAAAGCTTCTAAGTTTCCTTCCAGTGGACAGAAATCCATGGTCACACAGATGCATGACTCGTCAGTATCATAGAGAGTAATCAAAGCTGTGTGTTATAACGAGCCGTGCACATGTGTGACCATGGTCAGATTTCTGTCCATTGAAAGTAAACATAGAAGCTTTCAATAGAAGGACAGCAAGCAGAGATCCAGAAAACCGTTAGGAATTGATACAGAAATTATATTGGAAAATTGCATAACTTTTCATTATACAATCAATAACATTTATTTGCTGATATGGGAATACCTCTTTAAGATTTTCAGACTGTGTAACAATTGTAAAGTGTAACAATTATCAGGATAATCTCTGATCAGATAATCTACAATTGCCACAACTTTACTTCAATTAGCTAATGATGTACATGCCTTATCCCAGATGTACTTTGCATTTTAGTATCTTTTAGAGATTTTTTTTGGACAGGTTTGAAAAGTGGAACAAAAAAGGAAGGATCTTGACCCACAAAGGAGATTGTTTAATTTTCAATAATATAACTTAATGATTTCTTACCCACAAACACAACAGCTTTCCTCCCAACAGGCGGCCCATACAAGCCCTTCCTCCGGCGATCTAGCTTGGAGAATATGATATCCTGGGTCTGGTTGGCTGAGGTTCTTGCTGAGAAGTTGATGCAGTTGGCAATATATTTATCTTTTGGAAGCTTTATTAAGAAACTGTTTGTAATGGCGGATTTCCCGGTTCCGGTTGGTCCGACAAAAAGCAAAGGAACAGAATGTTCTATGTATACGTTTAAGAAAAAAGACTGTCTAGCCGTTTCCATTGTAGGTATAATGAGGTCAGATACCTAGGGAAAGCAAATGATACATTTATGTAAGGCCAGTGTCACACAAAAATAATATGGATGCATTTTTGCCTATATTATGGCTGTATAACATGGCATTAGCAAATACGGAATTTTTTAAACTACGCCCCTGTTCCTTCCAAGACCAAACCCCTTTTGACGCTATACCCTTTTAATGTTCGAGTTGTTAAAGTGACTAAAAACTTGATAGATGCAATGCCAGGCATTTAAGGTGACTTACAGCGCAAATTACAACAGAACACTATGGGGGTCATTTACTAAGGGCCCGAATCGCTATTTTTCATCGGGTTTCCCAAATTTTACCGATTTGTGGCATCTTTCCCTGAATTGCCCCGGGTTTTTGGCGCACGCGATCGGATTGTGGGACATCGGGGCCAGAATGCATGTGACGGAAATCAGGGGGCGTGGCCATTCGAAAACCCTACGGATTCGGAGAATTAAAAAAAAAAAAAAATGTGTCACTTGAGACGCGCTTACCTGAACAAGGAATAGGATAGTGAACTCCGGCGGACTTCTGCGCAGCAGCGACTCCTGGTGGACATCAGGCGCACTACCTTATTGAATCGCCGGAAGACCCGAATCCTCGACAGAGAACGCGCCGCTGGATCACGACAGGACCGGGGAAGTAAATGTGCCCCTATATGTCTGCTATAACTTTTGGCACAAGTTAGAGAAAACCCTGTCCTGGCCTGCACTGGTCTCCGACCCACTGTGCCCACTGTTTTAAGAAAGTGTTATGGAGAGTATAAAATAATAATGTAACACTTTGCTTAAAACACAATCATAGGTTTTTGCGCAGTAATAATGCTTGTTGAAGTATTTGTCGTTTATGCTGTAGCTGAGTTATTTTTCAGCATTTTTTCCTTCCATAAGTAATAGCTGCAAGCTAAACAATTACTATGTAATGTGTATAGGCATCTTAGGATCTGACTGTAATCTCCCATTCAAATCTGAACAAATAGCCTCGTAAAGAAAAAAAAAATTATGTTGCTCTTCTGAAAATGACCATGAAAACAAGTTCCGCTGGAAAGGATATTGAGGAAACAATCAGCCATTACTTGCAGGTCAAGTGGTGATCACACAGGTTCATGTCTCTTATTGTATAACGGGTTAAGAATCTTATCTGTACATGGTTTTATTTATGGAATTAACAAAGTTGCTGAACTGATTGCGGCATTGACTGTACTATAATGATATAAACTATTAGCCATTCCCATATACATAAAGATACCTCACAGTTCTCTAGATCTCTGCTTGCTGTCCTTCTATAGGAAGCTTTTACTGCTTACGCCCAGTGGATAGGAATCTGACCATGGTTACACAGATGCACGGCTTGTTATATCACACAGCTGTGATTACTCTCTGTGATACTAACGAGGCGTGCACCTGTGCAACATCACATGACCAGCGACAGATTTCTATCCACTGGACGTAAGCAGTAAAAGCTTCCTATAGAAGGACAGCAAGCAGAGATCAAGAGAACTGCGAGGAAATGATACAGAATGTATAGTGGAAACTTGTAGAACTTTTCCTTACAAAACCATATCAATTATTTGCTGAAAGGGGACAACATTTTTTTTCTATAGATGACTAATAATTCTAAAACATAATATAATACAATGAAGTGAAATTTAAAGACAGATGGAGGCGCTACACATTACAACATATGGAAATAGTATTCTTCTCTAACTATTTGATCCATTAGAGCTAACAGAGAAACTAGTATGAAATGAGCATTCTGTGCAGTGCTACATTATGACATATAATGGGGGACACATTTTCTGTTATAATGGCACCCCTGCTGTGTACACTGGAGAGTAGTGGTCTGATAATAGTCTATAGTTGACATTGGAGAGATATTCTATTCCAAGTTCCGTGGGACAGAAATGCCATTAAACAACAAGATTCATTCAATAAAATTGGCGCTATTATATAAAAGCACTTTGCAGTATAAGATAATAATGAATGCAAACTTTCCCTGAACTGTTCCTTAAACTATATACTGTTTGGCTTCCTTCCTCAAAAGGTAAAAGTTTGTTTAAAGTTTTTTTCTAAAATTATTAAAAATAGGCTGCCCATCCGATACCATCCAGCCCCAAGCTCCACCCCTCAGGAACAATACAGATTATAATGTAATTTTAACATACAAATTCAGACAAATTCTTTGAAATTAGAATCTACATAAATTAATTTAAGCATCCTTGGTCTCAAGGAATTGAAAATTTAAGTCCACTACATATATAATTGGAGCTTTTCCTCCCGTTACCCCACCTCCATGCCAAATGAACGTAGGGGGGCGTGGTGTAGGCCATGCTGGGATGTGAAACCCTGTGCTGGCACACTAGTTGTAGCCTGTGCCTGGAACTGGTTATAGACCAATTCTACGTCAGGCAGGGCCTAAAATGATGTATGTGTGTTTGCACTTGATGATGTAGATGTAAATTAAAGGGTATATTCCAGCCTTTTCTTTATTGATTTTAGATGAGTAAGGTCTGACACCTGATCCCCGCATAAAAATCTGCTGTTTGAAGAGACCAGAGCATTTGGACAACTTCTGTAGTTTCTCCACCAAGCCCTGTACATTGTGAAGTGGCTGTGATTGGTACTGCAGTGTTACTTTATGTGCTGGAATACATTTCAATGGAAGATATCAGCAAGACCACACACGTGACATGCATGGTTCTGTTCTGGAGACTGAGCATAATTTTTCCTATCTTTTACATCTACTACAAAATCTACAATTAAAGGGGTTGGCCATTTTACCTTATTTTTGTATGTAAGTGTGGGGGGCAGGGTACTAGGTAATTTACCAATATCCATCTGTTAAAAATTCTTGACAACCCAAGTTCCTGGCAGGGTGATTGTTCATGGACAAATAAAGATCACATAACCCTCCATCTGCAGCAATTTTATGGTGAGTAAAGCCCGGCTGATGAGTTAAAAGGAAGCTTAATTTTTTTGTATCAATAAAGCAATGCAGAACTTTTAATAGATGTATATCGGTAAATTATAATAAATGATACTAATATCCTGCTGCGCACACTTACACACACATTACAAAAAACATAAGGTAAATTGGCCAATCCCTTTAATAGCAGTGTCACATATTCCTTTGGTTCATGCTACAGGTTATTTCCTTTGGACTAGGTACAAGGTATGATATTCGGCATCACTAGGGAACACCAAGACACAGTTGTGTATGGAGTTATGTTTTTGTATTTCTGTCCTTATTTTTACATGCAAGATGATACATTTATCACTGAATCTAAATGATGATTTATATAGGCACTAAGCGTCTTTTGTACCTTTGCTGTAGGAGTAATTGTCATTTCCTCTTTGGTAATATAATCCGTCCATGTGTTCCACTGTCCGCTGGCATGCTTGTGGAAATAAAAGTCATATACAGTTCCTGAAAATCAGAAGCAAGGCAAAGTCAGTCTTACACATATTAGTTTTTGTATTTAAAAGGAATCTGTCACCACAATTTACCTACCCAAGCTAGCTGCTGTCGTAGGCATAACTAGGGGATGAAGGGCCCCATAGTAGACTTGTGAATGGTGCCTCCTTTCCCCCTTAAAAAAATATTCATATTTCTATACTCACATGTGAGTTACAATCACACACAGTATATACTAACCATGCATACAGCATATACACACATACATAGAGTACCTATACACATATGCATCATATACACAGACATACCATGTACAGGCATACTGCATCTACACACCTAATACCCCAGATGCTGGGGCCCCCTGAAAATATGCCCCTGGCTGTTATGTTATGTAGGGCAAAGCCCATGCATTTGGTTTTATTATCTAGCTGTTTCTCCCATGTTAAAACTACACTTATGCAAATGAGGCTGAATTGCTTTTGTGGGCATTAGCAGATGTATCTAACATAGAAATTAATTTGGGCGTGTAAATAATGGTGACAGATTCCCATTAAGATTTTATTATATTTTTAAATAATATTTCTGCCTCTGCATTCAGCTGTTATTCATGTTACACCTGTATACACACTGTTCTGGTTAATTTTATAAACAGCTGTGAGCATATGAAAGCTGAGCTCTGATTGGTTGCGATGGGTAACTGGAACAGTTTTGCTCTCTCCCACTTCTGATAAATCTTCCTTACTAATGCTCAGTGAGGAAGACTACAGGAGGGACTACAGACTTATTTTTTAACTAAACAATTCATTTACAAACATATCCAACAAACTTTTTTTGGCAAAATGTAGCATTCGACTTGACAATGATAATGCCATGTACCCTGCTCAGTAATTTTTACTTTGTTCACTAGGTACACAATTCTTTCTTTTTTCATAATGGGGGTCATTTACTAAGGGCCCGATTTGCGTTTTCCCGACGTGTTACCCGAATATTTCCGATTTGCGCCGATTTCCCCTGAATTGCCCCGGGATTTTGGCGCACGCGATCGGATTGTGGCGCATAGGCGCTGGCATGCACGCAACGGAAATCGGGGGGCGTGGCTGAACGAAAACCCAACGGATTCGGAAAAACCGCCGCATTTAAAAAAAAAAAAACTGTGGCGGAGCTTGCACTTACCTTCACTCAGCCCGGCTCGGTGAACTCCAGCGCGTTCCGATGCTTTTCAGCACAGCAGCGCCACCTGGTACTTACCTGGTACTTTAATGAATCCCGGCCGGACCCAAATCCAGCGCAGATAACGCGTCGCTGGATCGCAAATGGACCAGGTAAGTAAGTCTGCCCCGAAGTGTTAAATCTGTTAATTCCCTATTCAGAGAGATATAACTATTTTTTGCTAAAAATATTTACTAAGCTTTATGCTTTTAATGTCATGACTACCTCGCTCTGGAAACAAATTGTTCTTGGTTAATTTAACACTCTTTGGGCGAGGGTGCTGGTCGTCCATTCCCATTAGTAGGTTGCGGTAGAAAACATCAAACTTCCTCCTACTGTCTCCATTTATGGTTCCTCCAATGGTCCACACCAAAGCAAATAAGAAAAGACCTTGTAACCACAGTGTTATCTGCTGGCTGGACAAGGGTTCTCTGCCGTCCTCTTCAGATCTGATTATGTCATCTGCAACATAACAAGCCATAAGTTAAAAAGAAAACTGAAATCCCAGAAAACATCTGTAAAGTGGGTACTTTTAAGAGATGGGTAAAGAAGGATTGGGTATGTTACATTTCAATATGCACAATGCTTTGTTCTTCAATGAACACTTACTCATAGATTCAGGCAATGTGGTAGTAATCTTATATTTGTTATCCATGGTTCCCTTCTTTTTAAAATTAACTTTAAAATTATGCTAATGAGCCAAAAGTGCTCTGGGGGCAATACCAGAGCCTGTGCAAGGAGCATTTCTCCCTCCCACTGTGAATCATAATTTAAAAAGTTGATTTTAGAAGGAAGGAGGCCATGGATAAGACATATAAGAAGATTACCACAGTCACAGTGCCTGGATCTAAGAGTAAGTTCCCCTGGTTTATCATGGGTGATTTTTATTGTATATTTCCTTTAAAGAAAATCTACCATCTGTTTTTATGCATTGTAAACCAAACATACCTTGAGAATGCTGTAGCTACACTTATGCAGAAACATATCTTGTTTAATCCCTGAACCGAGTGGTTCTGCTCAAAAAACAATTATAAAAATCAGAGCCTCGTTATCATAATTTTATCATAGTTTTTTTTTAGCAAAACCACTCTGTTCAGGGATTTAACAACAAGCTACAGCATTCTAAAGGTATGTTTGGTTCATAATGCATAGAATCAAATGGTAGATTTCCTTTATGGAGGATCAGCTTTCGCCTGAACTACTTTAATGCCCCTTCTCTCTGCTCTGAGTAAAAGCTGTAACAGGTTTCTGCTGCAATACTACAGTAGTCAATCAGTTGTCACTCAGTGCAGTGGGAAGGGTCTGTTCTGCTATCCAAAGAGTACAACAGTGTGAGGACACGCCCCCAGTGCACTTAAAAACCCTCATCCTGGAATAGAAATCTATTATTCAAAGCTCAGCTCCCACTTACAACACTGAATGCTGAGGCTGCTTTCAAACATGGATAAAACTGCAGAAGATTCCCTTTAAAGTACAGCCTTTATATTCTTTACCTTTAGCCTGAATATTGTAAAAATTGTGTTTGGTAGACAAAGCAATAACCCAGGTCAGGAATAGTTCACTGGGCCATTGCAAACATTTTCATTGGAGTATTATAGCCAATATCTAAAAATAAAAGCATTTTCTTCCTATTGATGTCACATTTTGCCTCTCTTTGTAATTGAATGATGTCCTTTATTGAGTCTCTTCAAAAGCAACTAAATGGTACAAATCTCCTAAGATGCTTAGTTCTAAGAAAGGCAGCCTAGCAATCCCCAGAAGGAGAACAGTGAATTCGAAGAATATAAAAAATGGAGAGAAATGATGTATACAGTATAATCCACTCTGGAGCTATAATACTGACTGTAGTGTTTGACATGGTTAAATCATAAAATCTCTGAATATCCAGTCATGAAAATAAAAATTAACAAGCATACCGATCAGACAGGTATACAGCCGCATCATGCTGTATGTCAGGTGGATGGGAGAAGTCTGCACCAGAAATTTACATTCCAGACGGATGAAGTTCAAGCATGGCTGCACGAGCCAGTTAAACATGTCATTAATCTAAAAGTAAAATAAAGCACAACACAAAAGTGAAAACTGTTATCACTTAGAAGCGAAACTTTACGAAAGAATATAAAACTGGGAACAGACTCCTTTGTATGTGTCAGATTCAGGTTGCGATTACAAACTCTGTGTGCAGAATTCTTATTTTCAAGAGTCGAACAGAAGGCATAGAATTAAAATTTTATAGAAAAACATTACAGATCAGGAGGATGAGGGAAGGCCCCTTATAATTGGCTCATACAAACTCATGTATAGAAAGTAAATAACAAAGGGTGGCTTAAGGTGACTGTCTTATAGGCAGTGGCATAGGGGCCACCCAAAAATCAAGGGATCCTCCAGTGTGCCCTGGCACATAATACTGGACCCCATAGATAAAGAAGACAAACTAATTTGGATGCTGGTGGGATCTACTTCATGGAGGGATGATGATGGGTTGAACACTAGCGTGACACTCCTATAGGTAGTATTTTGCAGTATATATGCAGATTTTAACACAAAATTAGGATTGGATCTACCTTTTGAAATCACATGCACACTCACCTAAAGCAAGTCTGTAAGTGAATGGGAAGTCAAAAGGAATGGCACAGGGCCCAGAGGTGAAGGGAGGATGGGTGAGCCCTCCTCAACCCTTCCCTATCCATAGAAAGCTGAGCAGCCGCCGCACCGCATTCTGGCAAAATATACAATATGTCTGATATTTTCACAGCAGCCGTCTGGCTAGGTCACGGTGCGGTGAGACACCACCAGATCACCAGACATCACCATGTTGCTTATGTTAAAGGGTCGGATGTCTGCATGAAAACTCAGGCTGCAGCACAGCAAAGAAGTTGCAGTGCAGCTTTGACTTCAGGGTGGATAATGAAGGTATGTTTGGTCATGGAACGACTTACAAGCGCGAAACTGCATTTCTGTAAACATGGCATTATTGCCTAATAACATCAACAGAAGCCATTGGGGGTCATTTACTAAGGGCCCGAATCGCGTTTTTACGGTGGGTTACCCGAATTTTTCTGTTTTGCGCTGATTTTTCCTGAATTGCCCTGGGTTTTTGGCGCACGCGATTGGATTGTGGCGCATCGGCGCCGGCGTGCACGCGACGGAAATCGGGGGGCGTGGCCATACGAAAACCCGACGGATTCGGAAAAAACGCTGCATTTAAAAAAAAAAAGTGTTGCTTGACACGCGCTTACCTGCACTCGGCCCGGCTTGGTGAACTTCAGTGCATTCCGACGAACTTCAGCGCAGCAGCAACACCTGGTGGACATCGGGGGAACTACCTTAGTGAAACGCCGGAAGACCCGAATCCTCCACACAGAACACGCCGCTGGATCACGACAGGACCGGGTAAGTAAATCTGCCCCATTGTGTCATGTATGCTGCGATCCTGACAATGTAGTCTCATAACATCAACATAGGACCATCAAGTCTTGCTCAAAGCCCTTGTGAGTCACTCTCACTTTCTCCATATGCTTACAGTGTATCATGGCCAGAGTCGATATGGAGACTAAGCCTCAGAGACAAGAGGCACATCGGTCATCAGTGATGATTGTCACAGAGAGGATTCTCTAGACTGTAGATAATGGGGCGGTTACTGTATGTTGTAATTATATATTGAATATTAATGAATGGATAGAGTAAGCCCCAGGGCTGACAATGAATTGTCAGCGTTTGAGGGTAGGTAAGCAGTAGGCAGATGGATAGATCCAGGGAAATAACCAATCTTCATACTTGGGGTCAGGAAGGAATTTTTATCTCTCTGAGGAGGAGATCTCTATTCTTACTCTGGATCACTAGGCTGTGACCTCCAGCCACAGTGCCCATTATTTAGTGCCGTATTATACAAGCCATTATTGTTAATGGCTCCTCTGTTCATTGCCAATAAAAGATTTATATTCAGAAACTCAGGTGTCTCTGCATTATTTCATCTTACAGCAGAGAGGTTACAGCATCAAGCATATTAGGGGTATGAGTTACATACTCCTTACATACATACACCTTATATACATCAGTCATACACATCATACTTAGAACATACACACTTTGCATATGCTTTCATAATTCATACACCATGTGTAAATTATACACATAGATCATACAGTCATCACATACACCGTATATATCATTAATGCCCCTTATATACATCATAGAACATACATAATATTCACTGTACACATGATATACCTTATATACATCATACATTATATATAGAACTTATATGGCATACATACACCTGGGGGTGTCCAGTGCTCAGTCAGGCCATGCGCCACATTTAACATGCAAAGTCCGCCAGAAATGTGTCACTCGGCCCATTTTAAAGGTGCACCAAAAAAAATGGTGCACTCTGTCGGAGCAGTGCAGAGGGCGTCAGATCCAGGTAGAACTTGGGCCAGAAATCATGAATCTGGCGCCCCCGGAACACTACACAGGCAAACTGAACATGGTACAGAATGCACTGTTCTTAGTAAATGTGGGACATTCTCATTTAAAGAAGAGCAAAGCAGAAGAGTTGACATTCAGGCATTCACATTCAACTACGATCATAAATGGGTAATGATCATTTGGTTGATGGCTATCCAAAGTTCCAATAGATAAACGCAAACAGGACATGTGCTTGAAGCTGGTTGGCACAGGTGTTGTCAGTTTTGGACTACGGTTTCTTTACCTAACTTAAGGGAATGATGTTTATGTGTCTGTGTATAAGGCCGTTCTGCTGATATGAAGAAGAGGTTGCTCACCAGCCCTCTATCCTTGGACTTTACCACAATAAACACCTCCTATTTTATGAGCACTAATGTTGGGGGATAGTTTTGAAGAAGCATTTTGGGATATGTTCACGTAATGCTCACAAGACTCCTTCATATGAGGTTATCTGCTAAAGGACCTACCGGAAGACTCTCTCGTAATCTGGTGGACCAATTATATAATGTAATATTAATAATACGACCTATCAGAGTATTTAGATACTGGTTGAAGCTACATTCACATGGCTGTGTGCATGTTAGGACCAGAGATGGGAAGGGAGTGCCCTCCCCACCCCTCTGCTCTCCATTAACAGATGAGTGGCTGATTCAATTGCATCATGTAACTGGGTGCCATAGATATCAATAGGGTCCGTGATCAGGCCACAAATTGTGCAGCCAGATCACAACCCCTATTACACTCATGTGAATGGGGTCTGATAGTATTCCAATTTTGGCACATATGATGGGATACCAAGTTTTCCTCGGATTATGCTCACCCATGTGTAGCGTAATGTAATTATAGCCTATTGAGCGTTTTTTTAAAACTTTTTTGGTCCTGGCAACCCACAGTAGAGGGAAATTACCAATATACATACATGTGATGAACACAGCATGCAAATTTCTACTCTACAAACATGACTTGGACACTGGCGCTGATAACAGAGTCGCTGTCAGATGACTGAGAAGGCTGCGTGTGTCTTCTTTCTGCGGCGATCTAGCATGAACATGAATTATGGATAAAAAAAGACACAACCGATACAGGATTTCAGCGCATCACCTATTCTGACAGGATGACCTTTAAGCCACCCAGTCCTCTTTAAAATTTGATATCATGGTTGCTGTTTGATATGTATTGCTGTAGCACAGCTCCATGAGGTTCTCCCATTACAAAAAAAATGTTCATTTACTGTAGTCACCAATGATGCTTCTACATCCATATTTTTCATCTTGGTATATCTTATGGAATCTTTTGAATATCTGGTAGAAAGACTCCCATGCAGTATCCAATTCTTGATAATCATCTTCACTGGAGTGGGATGCAACAAAATGTTTAATATGCACACAATTCTTATTTTATTTTGTATGTACCTAAAAAGTGGAAATCGCTAGCAATGTTTGGAAAAAAAAATATAACTACTTCCTATGAACAAAGCATAACTATGGCAACCGTGATAGCACATTGCAAGCATGCAGCAAGAGTTTGTATTTGCTTCAAAGTTCCTGATTGTGACATTCACAAATAAATTAACTAGCAACACTCATTAAATTTCACCTGTTAGAATGAAAATGTAGTGTAAATTACAGACAGCAGGAATAGTGGAGCAGATCGTACATAGTGTCCTATCTGCAGGCAGCATGTTATAAAGCGGGAGGAGTAGTGGAGCAGATCGACATAGTGTCCATCTACAGGCAGCATGTTATAGAGCATGTTATAGAGCAGGAGTCTGCAGGCAGCATGTTATAGAGCAGGAAGTGCTGAGACTATTGTACATAGTGTCCTCTCTGCAAGAGGCATTTTATAGAGGAGGAGTAGCTGAACAGATTGTACAAAGTGTCCTATCTGCATGACCTGCAGATAGAGAAAGAGGAGCTGAGCAGATTGTACATAGTGTCCTATCTGCAGGCAGTATGTTATAGAGGAGGAAGAGCTGAGCAGATTGTACAGTGTCCTATCTGCAGGCGGCTTGTTATAGAGCAACAGGAGCTGAGCAGATTGTACTTAAGGCCAATCTACAGGCAGCATGTTATAGAGGAGGAGGAGCTGAGCAGATTGTACATAGTGTCCTATCTGCAGGCAGTATGTTATAGAGGAGGAGGAGCTGAGCAGATTGTACATAGTGTCCTATCTGCAGGTGCCATGTTATTGATCAGGAAGAGCTGCATTGATACATTTTTATACTCTTTGATAAGAGATGCTATAAGTTGTATTATACATACATAGGGGCATTTCTGTTCGATAATAAATGCCCCTATGTTCTTATAAATGTTCTTTCTATTTTATGATGACTGACTGCCCTCAAT
Organism: Engystomops pustulosus; assembly: GCA_019512145.1. Classification (NCBI taxonomy): domain Eukaryota; kingdom Metazoa; phylum Chordata; class Amphibia; order Anura; family Leptodactylidae; genus Engystomops; species Engystomops pustulosus. The sequence continues at coordinate 16,355,751 of CM033648.1, forward strand.
GTAATAGTGTGCATAGAGAGATAGCTGTCAATCTCTGATAGGACTGTCTCCCTAACTTTATAGCAACACAGACAGAGATATGAATGCATAATATGTGGCTTATGCTGACTTTTTCTCACAAACTGTCATATTAATTTACTCAGCCCTGTAAAATACTGCCTGCAGACTACTCCACATTTTCATGGTGACAGGTTTCCTTTAAGCATCAAATGTAAAGTATAGCTGCATATTTGTCAACCGAAGACAGAATTTAGTCAGTGTGCATATAATTCATCTTGAATTGTTATTTCCTTACCAATTCCTTGTGTTCAGACATGAGATGTTTCGGCAGAGTGTTCATGTAGGAATCTTTCAAAGGATTCCATCCGAGCTGGTGGGGTTCCATATAGATCATCCCACACCTGGATGGTTTAAAAGAGAAAAACACAACACCCTGAAGCAAAAAGATGAGACGTGCTGTGCAAATGCAGACAGTAACTACTCCAACCTGACCATTTGATGCAAATCCAATTACCTGCTCACAGTTGCTGGGGAAGCTTGCTCCAAGTCAGCAGGCTCAAAAATTAGGCTCATCTTAGAATTCATCTGAATGATTTCTCCGCTCATCAAGCACAGCTAAAGGGAAGAAATAATGGTGCCAATTACCATTTATTGACCATTCTTCAGACCCATCAAAACACTGACTTACCTCCCTATTCGAAACACAATGAAAGGCTTCACATTTAGGATATGGTATTGTATAACTTAATGGAAAAAGGAAATGTATGGATTGCAGAAGAATGTTTCCAATATCAATCACCTCATGCAAGTCAATTCTAAACAGTCATCAATAATAAGATCAATAATATCAGTCAAGTACAAGGTCACAACATCAAACATAGAGATGTCATTACCTTCTTATTGTCATCCAGGACGGTATTCATATTTTCGATCCACACAGCATCTACTGGGCCATCAAATATAATCCACTTCCTGTCATCCGTAGTAGAGGACGCATGTTCTCGGAAAGTAGTCGCCAATACTCCATCCGTCCACTCGTGACTCACGGGATCGAAGCATCCATATAGCTGGCCCATAGTAATGGCTTTCGGATTGATCACTCTGAAGTCCACAGCAAACTCATCCATTGATTTGGCTAATAAATAAAAACAATACGACTCAGAATCAATATTTTAAGTAGTAAATTCTACTTCATTTCTTAAGATCTATACTCTCATATTTTAAAGAGGTCTACTATACTTTGCACATTTTTCCATAGAAGACATATAAGACACTGCATAAAAGACAGATTTACTTACCCGGTCCATTCGCGATCCAGCGGCACGTTCTCTGCGGTGGATTCGGGTCCGGTCGGGATTCACTAAGGTAGTTCCTCCGACGTCCACCAGGTGGCGCTGCTGCGCTGAGCTTTCCCGAGGCCCGCCGAAATGCACTCAAGTTCACCGGCCTATGCCTAGTGAAGGTAAGTGCAAGTCTTGCAACACTTTTTTTTTAAAAATGTGGCGGTTTTTCCGAATCCGTCAGGTTTTCGTACGGCCACGCCCACCGATTTCCGTCGTGTGCATGCCAGCGCCGACTTACATACAAATTCGACTTACAAACCTACAGAACCGACACTATAAGGCGCACCGGAGTATAAGGCGCACCATCAATAAATGCCTGCTAAAATGTCTAGGTTCATATTTAAGGTGCACCGGATTATAAGGCGCACCTGATTATAAGGATGAATGACCAGCAGGTGGCAGACCTGTGCACAGTTCAAGGCAGTTGTTGTCTGTAAGTACGGTTCATATATAAGGCGCACTGGACTATAAGGCGCACCTTTGATTTCTGAGAACTGCCTGTATTCTGAGTCACAATTTTTAGCATATCTGTTATCCAAACCTCTGCAGAAGTTATCCCAGGATGACTGAGGTGAGTGGACACTCTTCCTTCTATACCTCCTTTCTATAGAGATCTCTATATTTCCAATGTATATACATATATCTCACTTATTGGTACTGCCATGTAATGTACTTGGTTTAAATGCATTTTAATGTAATGCCTGTCCCTTTTATAATTCCTGTATCCAATTACTGAAGATATTAAAGGAAATCTACCATCAAAATCTATCATGATGAACCAGGGAAAGTTACTCATAGATCCAGGCACTGTGGCTTTGATAATCTTATATTTGTTATCCATGGCCTCCTTCCTTCTAATATCAGCTTTGCTAATGAGCCTGAGGGGCTACCATAGCAGGGCCCTCTGTGATTTGACTTTACAGACTGTTACAATGTCTCACCCTCCACCCTGCTCTCCCAGCACTTGTGCACTTGCTGTTCACTGCATAAGTTCTGAGGGAGCAGAGGAGAGAGTGAGACATTGTAACAGGTTCCTTAGCAGAATTTTAAAAGTTGATTTTAGAAGGAAGGAGGCCATGTATAACAAATATATAGCATATTAGCACAGTCACAGTGCCTGGAAGTACAAGTAAGGGCCCCTGGCTTATTAGGATTCATTCTGATGATCGTAGATTTCCTTTAATAGCAGATAGACTATATGCTACTATAAGATTGTTAGTATGACTTTCTTGGTGGACCATTTGATTATCACATTCCAGAATTCGGGGTCTGTCCGCCTGTCCCATAAAGTTGGGAGCTATTCTCCGGAAAGTCACCTGATCCTCTACGATTTTGTTGTGTGGCCCTAGTATCATTATTGTTGGACTTACCTGTGTGTAAGTCAGCAAGTGCTCCAGCCAGGACTTTATATGCACAAGTCTTCCCCCCCATAGGATCTCCGACAATCATGAAGCCGTGACGCACAAGCATCATTTCATAAATCTGCCATTGAAGAATATAAATATATGAAAATTGCTGTGAAATATCAAGCAAGAAAACAAATTTGCAGTTCAAATGAGATCTTTAATTTAATTTCCCTAGGAAACATTTTGCCACATCCTGGTGAGAATATCTACTTTGTATTCTTGTTAGGCCTGATATACACAGCGCAGGGAGGGCTCGGGGAGCGTCTGTAGAGATACCAGTAGATGACAGGAGATGGAATCTGATTCGCGTTATATACCTGCATCATTTACTTTCAATAAGATATGAAGCAGATAAATGAGAACAGCCGGAGATCCATTACATTATCAGCCGGATACAGTCAAAATGTCAATTAGGCTGGTACACAAATTTATATAACAAAGTAACAAAAATGGCAACAATCTATTTAAAATTTGAGTTGTAAAGAAAGTGATAAAAATATTTATGTTGTTAGTGAATATGGAAAACTCTTCTTCTGGGTTCAATGTCTTGCTGTGTACATGTGCACAGATATTTGGGGAAAACTGTATTTGATCTCTGGCTCAGAGAGGAGAATGGCTGCAGGTGCCCTGCTGTGTCGGCATAAACAATAACTGCAGCACTTGAAGGGGCTTTAGGACATACTGTTCCCTAAACACTGATGTCCCAACAAAGTTACTGACCCCCCAGTCACTGCATAAGACAAGTCTGTGACGTAAGTCCTCCAGTGATCATAATAATGGTGGACCAAGGGCCTCCCTGAATCACCAAAGTAAATGAAACAATACACTCCATTTATTTCAATGGGGCGGAGTATTAGACACGAATGTGAATAGGGATGGTTCGGGAGGATTTTGGTCCTCAATTCTTTCAATCAAACCAGTACTTAAATCTTGAGTGATCTAACACATAGGGGGGAGGTCTCTGATACATCGACGTTCATGACCTGATGATGTTTTTGACCGCCGTGCTGCGCCTGGCGTAGTTTTGAGTAAAAAATTTGCAAACATAACGTGAATGTTCTCAGACTTTTAAAAAGTGCACAGGCGTGGGGCAAGAATACTGTGTGCTCGCCAACTCGGCCGGCCTCTGCATCCCTTCACGCCCCCCACCCACCTGGCATGAAGGTAGCTTAGAAGTACTGTTAAATCTCCCCCATAACCTTTATCCTGTGGATAGCGGGACAACCCCTTTAAGTGTACTTCTAGTGATTAAGAGTATGTAAGTTAATATTTGAAAAAAATGAGTGCTCTATGTCAGTATGGTTCATATTCGATGGAAGACGGAGATCCCAATAGTCACAGCCTGTTACGTTTCTGCCTTCAGGGAGAGACAAAATAACTAAACAGGGAATTTTTTTTTTTTTGTGTGATTATAAAGACTTGTATGTTAATAGAGTCCTATGATAACAGCAGCCTCACCTTGTAGCAAAGTACTAACAGGAAAAAGATGGGTCAGGGGGTGGAAAGTGTATCGTGAGCAAGTGGGTTCCTTGAAACAGGGTGACCAGACTGCAATCTGTAATTCTGTTATAAATGCAGAAGTAGGAGAGGTATTTCGTACATTCATCTCAATGCTAAATGGGTTTCCTACCTGTGAGTTAAAATATCTCATCAAAGTAATAATAATAATAATTCTTTATTTATATAGCGCACACAGATTACGCAGCGCTGCACAAGCATGTCAAATTGGTCTGATTTAAAGGGTATTTATTGTCAGTTTTTGACCCATTAAACAACTAGCCTCCTCAGTAAGCGCATGAAATATCCTTTCTAGAATTCCCTACCTCTTGTATGAAATCTCACCTGTTTACCTATAAAAAAAATCACCTTCCAAAATCATGTGAAAATGAGCAAAAAGTCATTTTTGATACAGTTAAAAAAGAGCGTGGATTATGTTTTTATCTTCAGCTATCATTTATAACTATGTCTTTAACTACCTGTATTCCTGGTTCTTTAGCTCACACACAAGCCTGAAAAATTAGATTCTTATCTTTAATATGACACCAGTGGCATGTTTCTAGGTGCTATGGGACCACATATATCTCAAAGCATCTAAAGTGACACTCCTGTAGTCTCTAGGCTTGATTCATATCTGGAAATATAACCCTTCTCTGAGATTTTTCATCTCCTATCTGATCGGGCTAGTAGTTTAATGGGTTTAAATTTAGTGACCCTTTAATTGGGTCACACTCCCAGAAGAGTTATATATTTTTGTCATACAACTAGGATGCCTGATGATAAGTAGAATGGAAACCACGGACTCCATTTTATTTTGTTGCTGCAGTCTTGGGGAAAGGAGATGTCCCTATGACCGCATTCCCTGGCTGATCGTGAGGGTACCAGAGGTGATCTCGCTTTATTGACTATCTACTGCATAGATGATTAATACTAGGGCAGAATACCTCTTCAATGAGTAACATAATGTAAAAAATGTTGGAGACTGCTGGTATGAACAATGTAATAAAAGATCTGGATAATGGAGTTAATTACTTCCGAAGTTCTTTGATTTTATGTACTTGCTTGTAAAAGAAATTTTCTTGGAGCAACAATGAATTATTGATGGCCCCAGTTGTAAAGATTTATGATCTCTAACCCTCAGTGTTTATACGCGCAGTAATTCTGATGTTCCAAATTTCCATAAAAATCACCCAAGAGGAGAAGAATTATGACGGCTCTGCGGATGCTATGAATCAGCTCATTTACCACAATGTTTTCGCATTATTTAGCTACTTTATTACTACTGAGTTTTTTACTTCTGTCATTTACTAACAATCAAAACTGTCATCTCTTGGTGCTGACTAGCATCCATATCTATTACTACACCTATCAGTAATAAATTACATTCATAGTGCGTAGTAATAGGATAGTAAATACTGTAAGAGACACATTTATGTGTTGTGTGTGGCTTTTTGGATCTACTGGGTACAATGTCAAGAAGGTTTTCAATGTTCTACCAATTACAGTCAACTTTGGCTTCAGATTTTATCCCTGATCCAAGATTTTGGGAACCACAACTTTGTATAGCCGTTGCATTTTTTTACAATGTATAAGCAAGTTTTTATATGGATGCATTCGATTGCGCCCCAAACCAGATGTAATTTGTGACAGACAACTGGATGACGTGCACATTTTAGAGACTTTTAATAGGTTTGTCTACAATGGAAGTGGGTGTGGCTTTTTAACAGGCTTGGCTTAATTTTTAATCTTATGCGCAAAAACTAGGCCCACAGAGCGGTACTGTAAATGGGGTTGTCAGACACTTGTCTCACTTTTATACAGTGGAGATTTCTATAGCTTCCAATATATAAATATGTGTGAAAAGTAACAAGATTGTTTCTAGAACTTCCATAAAGGCCTCATGCATATGACCGAATATGGTGGCCATGAGATAGTCGCACAAATTGTGGCCATCTCATGGCTACCATTGACTTCTAACATGCACAGTCACAGTGCTTACCCCATCATCTCCACCAAGGCATAATCCTTGTTTATGGCCTGTTTCAGTAGACGGTCGCATGCATATGGCCAAAACTCTATTTTGCATTGTGCATGTACGACTGGTGCTCCATACAACACGGAGTTATAAAGTGAAAACAATCAGTAGACTAGAGATAACCTCCAATAGGGGCTGGAGGAGGCCATTGACCTAAAGTAACATGAAGGACAGTCTCTTCTAGTGTAATATTTGTCAAAGAAAAATTTCAAGATAAGATATGTAGCATCACCTGGATTATCTTGCCAATAAACCACGGAACAGGTTGGAGATTCATTTTGGCAATATTTTCTTTGAGGGCCTGAATAAAGAGGTCATAATCTGGCTTTGGTAGAACCACTCCTGGGAACAGATCAGAAATGATGCCCTGTAAAGAGAACACAACACGCATGTAAAGACCACAGAAATAGAGAAAATAATTTCACTATGACCGGAGCTCCCAATATTCTTCTTCTCCCTCTGTATTCCATCTTTCTACGCATGTAAAGAGTTCTTGATGTTATCCATTCATCCATTATTCTCATACAAGGTATGTACACCCAGGACACCATGGACAACAGAATATTCCATCAGTAATGCAGCCCTGCAGGAAGGCATGGATTGAGCCAGGCCTGTTCACTGGGGGTACCAAGGTCATATTGAATTTAAAGGGGCTTTTAAGTTAGAAAGTTATCCCCTATCCACATGATAGGGGATGACAAGCTGACTGGTGAGGGTCCAACTGCTGGGATTCCCACGGATCACGAGAATGGGACCCCCAGTAATCCACTAATGGGAGGAGTGGCAGGATGAGCATGCATCCTACAGCTCCATTCAATAGTATGGAAGCATTGGAAATTGTTGGGCATAGGACTTGGTTTTCTCTAGCACTCAATGCCAGAGAGAGCTGAATGCTCTACTAGACAACTTTCAACACTCCCATACTATTGAATGGAGCGGCAGGATTCATGCTCTGCCTGCCACAACATTAATGAGTGACAACAGAAGCCTTGTTGTCCAAATTGCTGGGGTCCCAGCAGTTGGACCTTAACCAATCAGCTTATTATCCCCTTGGGATAGGAGATAACTTGCTAACTTTTTAGAACCTCTTAATGTACAGTGCCCCCAAGTTTGACGCCAGAATGAAGAAGAATGCAGAAAACACAAAAGCCTGCTTTGCCAGTTTAGCATCCCCTTCCATCCAGGATAGGATCCATATATACAGAAGCTTACAGGGGCTAGGACCAGCTTTGTTTATTAGGCACCAGGAAACAGGAGAAGCTGATAGTTGTGATAGCAATCTCCTGGTAGCTATCCTCCGGCAATGCCCACCATGGCTGACTTGTCAGCTCAGCATTACTTTTTTCTAAGTTGATACATGAAAAGAACTTTGTGGTCTCTTCAAAAAGATGATCGTCAGGGGAACCAGGTACTCACAGATCAGACATTGGTCACCTATCCTAAAGATAGGAGATCATTTAAAAAAAAATCCTTGAGAATCCCTTTCAAGATCACAAACCAGGGACATAGTAAAGCTTTCCAGGAATTGTGACTGTAACCAATCATTTTTAAGTGATTATATTAATAGGTGTAAATTCTGCTGAACAGCCAGCCCTCAACACTGTCTTATTACAGAGGGCCACTTGGTTAAAATGTTCCAGCACATATGAACCAGTGAGATAATCCGTCTTACTTTACTGACATTTCTGTTCTCGCAGATGCCTACCTCTCATCTGGAATATCATTAATGCCAGTCATGGAGATAATGGATGAATCTGTGAGTTACAGATCTGTCTTACATGTTCTGGCAGTATAATGGGATATTAGAGTCTTCCCACAGAGTTTGATGGATACATCATTACCTGTTATTAAATTACTAGTGAGAAACATCTATTGATACACTGTAAGGGAGATGGATTTCTGTTTTACAATGAAGACAGAAAATCCAAGCAACCTTGTAGTAATAAAAGTGTGTTTAATATGTGTATAATTGAAAGGGAAAATATATACATTGAGTATTGAGTAACAGATACCAACACAGCTTCCACTAGAGGGAACAACTACATTTGTAGCAAATATCCCCCTCTAGTGGTGGCTGCATACAGCTAGATTTCCACAATGTAGCTAGTCGTGAGAACCACGCTCCCAGGCCTTCATTTTTCTGTTGCTTTTTAATGGTCATAACAAACTTGCATTTTGATGACTTATCATAAGTACAGGTCCTCGATTATCAGATTGGTCAGTGTCACTGCAGCGCAGATTCAATTCAAAAGCATCATAGCTGATCTGCAGTAACTTGGTCGGACCACTACACAGAAAATAGAGCTGTTTGCATCCTGTATCATTCTCTGTTTATTGGCTATTGTGCTCAATGAGTGTGCTAAGTGTTGGAACCACATGAATGTAATACTAGAAACCTATTCTATATAAAAGTATAGCTTGGGTTTTTTTAGATGCAAAATCTTTTTAGATGATCTCTGCAGAAAAGAAACATGACCGCTGCATTGATATGAACTTGTTCCAGCCTTGATGCCTGATTACCTGAAAGAGAGGGACATCTTGTGCCAAGAATTTAGCCAGGTTGACATCTAGTAGGGCTCGCAGGAGTAGCACGCTCTCATCCTCTTCTGGATACTTAAGCTTGAGGTTGCCTGCAGCAGTGAGGACAGATTTCACGGCACGCATGCCATAGTCATAGTGGTGCTGAGATGACAGCTGTTCTGAGCACAGTCGGTAAGTGGCAACAATCTTCTGTGCCAGGCTGAAAAGAAGGAGAACTTAGCAGCACATCTACGCATCAGACAACACATCACCAAGATTATTATTCCCATAGACATAAAATTGAATAAATTCTTTGACGAAAGAATAAAATGATATAAAAACTCTGGATCAACAAAGTAGTGACCACTACCAATGTACACAATGCCAAGCAGAGTCATTTCATGAAAGTAAGCTTAGAGAGTATTCCCATTTCCCCAAAATTCTCGCTCCTGCTGCTCTATAACATACTGCCTACAAACAGGACATTTGTACAATCTGCTCATTATCTACAAGTTTTACTAAAAATAAACTAGGTAGCCTGTCAAGATCACTGGTTACTGAGAGTGATACACGTGCAGCAGGCCACTGACCACGGCATCCAAATCGTTAGACAACTTTAGCAAAATGCGGGGAGTTAATGGACTTATGCAGCTCAGAGTAAGGGCATAACAGTCTGTATAGGGGCAGTCTTGCGACCGCCCTTGTAAGGGCTGGGAGCAATACAAGGGGGACCAGGCTAACAGATACAGTAGGGTATAATAGGTCATCACTGGACGGAACAGACCCTACTGCGGCCAATTCTGGACGAAGACGGGTGAGATCCAACCTTTTCTTCCCAACACTGGCATATCTGCACTAATACATGTGGCCCTCTCTCATGCTGTTTTTGTAAATATTGGTTATGGTACGGCAATTTTTGTCCGTGTATGTGATTGTTTGTTTGTTCACTAGGTGTTCTCTTTTACGAATTGTGGCTGAATTGGACCACGGACTTGAAGGTGGTCGCCTTTTATCTATCTGAATTAAAAGTTATGTTTTAATAAATTGTGGCATTTTGCTAAAGTTATCTACAAGTTTAGAACAGATAGGACATTATGTACAATCTGCTCAGCTCATCCTGCTCTATAATATATATTCCCCAAAGATAAACTGCACGTTTAATGTGACAGGTTCCATTTAGGGAGCACCTACCCCATATCTCCTTATTGTTTTTCACAATAAAATTACAATAATGTACAACTACAATGTCCACCCACTGGGGCCTGACCATGGTGTGTGGGCAGCTGGATTCCCACCTGTACCTGAGTGGCTGCCTTGATGTGCAGCCTAGTGCCAGAGTCGGGTCAGGGGTAGCTTGGTCCAGGAGTACAAGCATCATCCATGCCAGTCAGGCCCAGCAAGGAGATGGAATAAGAGGGGGAAACGGCACTATAATGGTAGGTTCCGCCTGGGGAACCCCCGGTATATGTGTAGTGAAGGGATCCCCTGGCTGATGGTGAAGGGGAGGCCAGAGATGGTAGCAGCAGCCAAGGATCGCACGTGGAGACAGGGTTGATGAACATGATGAACTCACAGGGGCATACATACCAGGGCCTGTGCGCCACATCAGTGGCGTAGAACCCCTGAAATAATCGCAAATGCTAGCTTATTGCTAGCACTTACGATTATTTATCTCTCTCCGCCACCTTCAGGCCAGTTACTGCACCTGCACACTCACAGCTGCCAGCGACTTTTCACATCTGATAAGTCACCAGCTGCGTATATATTTCTACGCCATGAAGGGCCTGTTGTAGAAATAAATGCTGCGCAGCATCCAAATGGTTACATCAAGGGGCTTTCAGCGCTTTCATACGCCCTTCTCACAAATGCCAATGTTTGATAACTGTCCCGGGTGGTCTCTGTGTGTGCGCATCCCCGTGTCTTAGGTCGCGCGGCAGCTTTAGAAAATTTAAAGGGCCAGCGCGCCATTAATTGGCGCTGGCCATTTCCCATGAGGCTATTTATATCTGCCTCACCCATCTCACCCTGCCGGATCTTTGTGCCTCACAGCCTGAGAGAAAGCTATTCTGCGATTTGCCTGCCATTCCTGCGTTCCTGAGTCCCTCCGTGTTCCACTGTTACCTGAGTCCCTTAGTGTTCCCGTGTACTAGTGTTCCTCCGTGTTGCTGTCCTGTGTGCTGTGTTCCCGTGCCCTTCTGCTTGGACCTCCTGTTGCTGACCCCAGGCCGGACTTTGATGTTGCATCTCTGCCGCCTGACCTTGTGCTTGGACTTTGACCACCAGATGGTCTGCCGTCTCTCTCGGTACCTCGACCTTGGCCACTACTGCAGACATGTCACGCCTGAGGAACGACCTGGTGGTACCACGCTGCAGCTTGTCTAACCCGCTTTGCAGCGGACTCTTGTGAAAACCGGGTTCCACTCAGACTCCGGTCCCAGGTAGTGGCTTGTGTCATCGTCTGCAGTGGTCCAGAGGATCCACACCTGCAAGCCTGACAATAACTATCCCCCACAGTCTCTTTATTTAACAGATTTCCAACGCAGCAACGGGTATCAGGCTGAAGTAGAAGATCCTTCCTGTAGGCCTCCACAAGGTATCTGTTGGGTTTGCAGTCTGGGTATCGATCACAGCCCTGGTCCTGCAGAGTAGCTTAGGACACTTAGTCAGCAATTTGGTGCAGGCTCTGTGGAGGGATGAACACAGAGCTGCTGGTATGATGGAGGGATCGCCCTCAAGAGGGAGACAGCAGCATTCTGCTTGTCTCTGCAGACCTTCTCATGTGGACTCAGTTGCAAGACTGACTGAAACTGGAGACTGACTGACAACCCTCTGAATACTGACCCAGAGCTTTGCAAGGAGCTTCCTTATATCACTTTTAGCAGTAGCTCATTGTTGGGCTCACCAACCAATGGCTGACCTTGCTGCAGCGAAGGATCACATGTTACATTTAAGTGTAAGTGATCAAAACTTTAACCCTTCTTTCACAGGTAGATGACATTTTAGCTACAATACCACAAGTAGTCACTAGGTAGTAGCATAGGATTAGGGATTAGTGTATTGGTAATAGATACCAATACACTACCAGATTTAGTGTCCAGACATGCGCACACTCTGCTTACTAGGCAGGGAGCCAATGGGAACATGTTTAGTTTGTAATGCCCCATCCAGCGGGCCACTACACAACATTTTCCTAAAACTCTTCAGTGTTTGGGACATTATTATTCCTCATGTTGATATAGTGCATCCTGCCACAGTCTGACAATGATTGGTTTGATATGCGCATGCGTCCTTTGCAGGGAGAACAATACCATGTAGATGTCAATTTATGCAGGTCGTTTATTTCAGAGATAGGTCAAGGAACAGACAAGGGCACAATAAAATGTGTTTTCCGCATTGTTATTTTCTGGGGAATACAAAAAATTTCAGGAGAGATGACAGTATGTCTTTAAAGAAAACCGTCATTTTCCAGGATTATTTACTGGCAACAGGAGACAATTTGATAGAACATAATAGGTAATTTTAAATGAAAACTTCCCTTTCTAGATTTAATAGATAAACCTGTTTCTGCACAAACCTGTCAAGCAAGGAGCGACCGATCTCAGTTTATTTTCTCATTTTAAAACTGCTTTGTAATCATCGCCTATACTCTCAGCCACTAGTCAGCATGAAATAGATATTTTTTATTTGATATGGTGAATCCGTCAAATTTTAGTATTTAAACAAAGCTGTTTTTTTCTAGTCTTTTATTCTTGGGACTGGTATTGGAGGATCCTCAAATCAATCCCTGGGGAAATAGTTATTATGGACTTAGGCTATATAGGACCCCATTTATTAAAGGAAACAGCTAGTGTTGGCCAAACTATAGTAGCGCTTCACATTATTTGCTACCTAGTCTGAAGTAGGTAATAAAAAGGTACCAGGTATTTTTTGATACTTTTTTGCAATAGAAAAGAGTCTTAAAGGAAATATACCACCATGGATCTACCTAGTAAGGTAGATCCGGTGGCAGGTTCCTCTAATGTATAGTAGTATAGCCCTTTTAAGGGCAAATTCTTCGTGGCCCATAACTTTTATAAATTTGAATTCCCCCAATGTTCAAATTTCCTAAAGAGGCTACTGGGGCGTGGAGTAGCCGGAGCTGAGGCTACACGGCGCAGGTACTCCACGCTGCAGTAGCCTCTTGCATTCCGTCTACCAATCCATCTTCAGCTCAGCCATCTGTGAAGTTTGGTTCTGCGCATGCGCAGTAGCTCCAGCTTCAGAGCTGAGACTGCGCATCTGGCAGTCTGCGTTCTGTGGAATCCAGCTTTGCAGAAGAATGCACGCAGCTACAAGGAGCTGCGTGTTGAATATTAATTGATAAGCGGAACGCAAGAGGCTACTAGGGCGTGGAGGAGCCCCGCCGTGTAGCCTCAGCTCCGGCTACTCCACGCCCCAGTAGCCTGTAGGATATTTGAATATTTAGGGAATTAAAATTTATAAAAGTTATGGGCCACGAAAGTATTAGCCATTAAAAGGGCTATACTACTATAGATTAGAGGAACCTTCCACCAGATCTACCTTAATAGGTAGATCCATGGTGGTAGGTTTCCTTTAAAGGAAGTCTACCATTGAAATCCATCATGATAAACAAGGGACACTTACTCATAGATCCAGGTACTGTGACTGTGATAATGTTCTTATATTTATTATTCATGGCCTCTTTCCTTCTAATATCAAGTTTTATAACTATGCTAATTAGACAAAAGGACTCTGTAGGTGTTACCAAAGCCTCTCAATTCACTTCTGGTTCAGTAGCATCATTATAAAACTTGATTTTAGAAGGAAAGAGGTCATGGATAACAAATATCAGAAGAGTAACACAGTACAAGTGCCAACATCTATAAGTAAGTGTCCCTGGTTTATCATGATGGATTTTTTTTTATACACTTTTATTAAATTGTATCCATATACAAAATACAAAAAATTTCTATAACAAGAAACAACAATAATTACAAGCCCTAAAAACACAACCACCTCCCCAGGCGACAGACAGCTTTCAACTACTACTCTTCTAGCACAAAGCAACCTATAAAGAAATCTCCCTCTTAAACCTCAATGGACATTTATATAACAGTGATCTATTGATCCATGCCTCCCACACTCTTCTCATCACCATTTTATTTCCCACATCCTCCTGTTGCTCTGAAACCACCAACACAACCAATGTCTCCTCCCATGTTTTGATTTGTGGAGGTGTACTGGCTTTCCAGTTATACAAGATTATTTTCCTTGCTTTTAATAACCCTTTCCTCACATACAGAACATCCCAAACATCTTGTGCCCAAAATGCAATTTCTTGGATCAAATGGTATAGTGGAACAGAAAACACCCTGTAATCTTCTTACTACACCCACCCAATACCTATGGAGTTTCAGACACCTCCACAGCATATGAACTAGGGGCATCATTTATTACTCGTTGGGAGGTTTTTTGTGACTTTTCACTGCTAAAAATAGACATGAAACTGCCCAAAGGAGCTAGCCTAATGATAAAAACCCCTATGTGTTGGGGCACATTTACTAAGGGTTTTTCGCCAGTTTTCTGATGGACTTTGCATGTTCTTTTAGGTGTAAACAGCTTACACAGGTATTAAAAAATGTCAGCGCCACTATTGTGTCACACGCAACCGTTTTGAGGCGTATCAGCGCTAGGCACCATGTGACATAAATTAGGGGGCTTTCCAGTGCTCAGTCGGACCGTGTACCAGATTTAACATGCAAGTCTGTCGCATGCCCCATGTTAAAGGTGCACCACAAAAAAGTTGGTGAACTCTGTCAGGCCAGTGCAGGGAAGCGACAGATTCATAATTTCTGTCGCACATTCTTAATAAATCTGTCGAGCCGAGCATTATACACGGGCAGACCAGTTTTAGTGCAGTTTCCTACATTCTTAGTAAAATGTGCCTTATTATATGAAATATTCCCTGGGGATTTTTTTTTCATCATCTTCAACTAGTTGTTACATTCTTTCCTGGAAAGCTCACCCAAAACTTGCCTCCATTTATCATACCATACCTCCATATCTCTCTTAGTCAATATTCTGTACGAGGGTGGTTCAATAAGTACCCATGTTTGGCGACATAGGGCGTTCCTGAGGGAAGTTGGTGTTATCAACGTGTGCTGCCATCTATCAAACGACGGCAAATTGCAGACTGATTGATAGGATAGTTTTTATTTGGCAGCCATTTGAGTAAGATGGAAAAAGTGCAGTATCGTTCGGTAATTCGCCTTTTGTTTTTGGATGGGAAAAAATGCGAGGAGATAAAAGCAAAGTTGGATGCTGTTTATAGGAGCACTTTGCGATCGATGAACACAGTTAGATATTGGTTCAACGAATTTAAACGTGGGCGAACATCCGTTTTTGATGAGGAGCGACCAGGACGCCGGGCACACGTGGTTACCGAGGAAATCATTCAAAAAGCCCACGACATGAAACCCGCTGTTCAACGAATGAAAGTGCAGAGGCCGTAGGTGTGTCGACCAGAACGGCAATTAATATTTTAAATGATAAGTTGGCAGCCGCATTTGGCGAAAAAGAAGGTGGTCTTTCCCCGCGATAACACACCAGCACATTCACCTAGATTTGGCATTGCCAAACTGCATGAACTGCGTTGTGAATTGCTGCCGCTCCCCGTATTCACCCGATCTTGTTCCCTGAGACTTTTTCTTGTTCCCTAACATGAAGAAATGGTTTGCGAGAAAAAAATTTTGCTCAAACAAGGAAGTCATCAGCGAGAGAGGCGTATTTTGGAAAGTTCGACAAATGCTATTTTTGGAGGGGCTTAAAAAAATGGCAGGAAAGTTGGGACTATGTTGATAAAAATAAAAAAATATTTTTTTTTAAAAAATGGTATCTTCATTTCTAACACTGGTACTTTTTGAACCGCCCTCGTATATTGATGATTTTACACCTTTCCTACTTGGCTGAGAATCAAAGATTTTGCAAAATGCTTGATTTTGTATAAAAGATTTCCTCTATACAGATTTCCCATTCTCTGATGAGTAGAGTCTTGAGTTGTTTGCTCAGCTGTCTCATTAGCCAACTATGAAGCTATCCTTGGTGCTGAACCTTAGGCATCTATCTTACATATATTAGATATATTCCTTTCCCCTCCCTATCCATTTCATTTACCCTATGCTCCCCATTCTGAATCTTAACAACTTTTCCATACAAGTCTTCAGCGGTACCGCTTATGTTCAAACTTACGTTGCAATTCACATACGAGATTAACAAATTTGATTATATCTAATATACACATGTTATGGTTATAGCCAATGCATATTTACTTATCACTTTTATACAAGCACAAGTAAACTATGCAAAATGTATTGTCCACTGTATATGCAAGCTTCTTTGCTATGTATCACGTCTTCTCCGAATTAACTCGGATATCACGTCAACTAGCCATCAGGTGTATGTAGGTGATTTAAATTACTTGCAACCATTTGTTTTTAACTTTTTCACCATGAGTAAGGCTTAGGTACAAGCCGAAACGCGTAGGTGGCTCGCCTACATGTACACCGCACATATCTTTTAATGTGAGAAGAATAAAAGCCATTTTTTTATTGGATGTGCCACGTCTTCCTTTTTCTTTGTTTCGTTTGAATACACAAGCCAGCAAGACGTCGAGCACTCCCAAACAGCCTTCCACTACCTCAAGATCGCCTCCACATGGGTACGTGTAAAACTTTTTTACAGTTTTTTTCTCTGTCAATATACTCTTATCTGTTACCTGATCCTGATCTGGAGTTGATTTACATATTGCCCCAATTCCTGATCACATCCTTTTTTATGAACTGCATTGCATTCTAATATTTGACCTCAATTATTACCTCTAACTATTCTCGTAAGTACAATTTTGTCTCTGACACACCCTCTTGGCTTGACTTTGCTTTCTACCCTTGACTTTGGTTATCCCTCCCACACTCCGTCATTGTCCCCAATAATTTTCATGTTACTTAGTTTCTTCTACGTTCCGGTTACTTAGAACAGAGAATTCATGTTCTGCTAATATTGTTTCTCCTTTGTTCTATTTTACTAACATAGAGATGAAGGGAAAGGAAGAAATCTGCATTTGGATCATGAACCTCCAGAGACTAATAGTTTGTCAGGGCTCATTGTTCCTTTGCTGACATGTTCGTCAGTACAAAGGTTGCAAAAACTACAGCAAGTCATAAATCTCCCAGTTTTTGGAAGATATGAGCTCTCTGCAGGGACCCTCTAGGTTACAAAGAATCAGTCAGTAGTCTGTCATAAAACTAAGGAGATCCTGCAGAGATACTCCACAGCCTCGTATTGTGTCCAATGCAAATATGTATGTATAGTAATGTACTGTGCTGCAAAAAGGCACCTTTTCTATATGAAGATGGTCAGGGGCAGATTGATACCTACATCAAATTTATGCCTGGTGTGGGGGTCCCTATAGGCATAGCACCACTCTCTAAATGGCTGAGCATGGAGTCTATTGCTGAAAGCTCTACCGTAGCTTTACCATAGCTTTTAAGCACTTTAAATGGCTTCTTGTCTGTAGCAACTCCACAAACAAGCCAACAGCCATGGAGAGGAGAAGAAACTGCAGCTTGGGGGAGCAGAAAAGGGTGAGTATCGAAATACTATGGTAGTACATCAGGGCAGGGATACAGGCTGGATAACACAAGGAAGTGGGCTGGATTAGGCCAGTGGGCCTTGTGTTTGACAACGGTGCTTTAAAAGGTTTTTCCATTGAGTCTCATCCGTTTTCCAGGAGATTCCACTTCCTGTGTTGTCCCTTTGTTTGAAGAGGCGGCTTATCGGATGAAAACGCAAGCCCAAAAAAACTGAAGCACCGGAGTGATGCAGGAATCGGGAGCCAGATCTGAACTCCAGTGACTGCTGATTTTCCATATTCATAAAGCGCAAATCTACTAGTAGGTTCTACTGCAGGCACAAATATCTTATCTCTTATCATGCAGATCTATATTTAAAAAAATAAAAAAATGAGCAAATAAAACATATCAACTTCAAAATTAAAAGAAAAACCTATGGTGGAAAGTTGCAGAGGCTGGAAGCCATGCTGCTTGATATGGAACGAGATAGAAGAGACGCCATTCTCTTCTGATCTGTACATCATGACCCCTGCTGCCTCACAGACTCATAAGAAAGTTTATCTGCATCAAAACACATTTCAAGTTATTTTACAAACTTTAGGCAGTTTAGTCATTTTCTCTAAATTTGTGCATTTCCAAAATGTCAGAAAATAGATAAAGCTGATACATGTTGCTGGAAGAAGCGGCCGGCTTTGCTTAGTGCATAATGTGACTGGTGAGAAACTTTATAAAAAGTTTTACATTGCTTAAAGGAATATGTATGTTATTTTTTGAAATTAATTGATGGTTATTTTTTTAAAGTCTGTTTTTATAACAGGGTCCTACAGTTCTATTCTACTTTCTGTAAATGATGATGAGAAGGCATCTGGGATCCTGTAGTGTGGAGTAAACTCCATTGTATCATGTCAATTTTCTGTCTTCAGAATGTCTCACCTTTGTTGCACACATTTTGCGACTATTTGATTGTCTACCTTTCACTTCAGACAAATTACTCTACATCTGTCATGTAAATCCGGGCGTGGTAGAAATAATTATTAAGTACAAGTTTTTAAAAAGTTGCAACTTTAAATACAAATCCACTCTAGTCCCCATCCCCCACCTCCCGTGCAGGAACAACTAGGGAACAAGTGGTGCCAAATCTGCTACTTCTGCATAACTTTTTAACTAAAAATACTATATCCATTGAAAGCGCCGGCTCCAGGTCTCAGTGGCCCCTTGGGCGACAGAGCCTCAGTGGATCCCTTTGCAGTAAACTTGCGTAGCGGCATGGATTCATTATATACAGCCTCTCCCCCCCCATAAATTAATTATATGCACCCCCCATGGATTAATAATATGCAGCCGCCTTCCCCCCATGTATTAATTATATACAGACCAGGCCCATTTCACCGACCATAGTTTAATTATATGTAGCCCTCCTCACCCACATGGCTTATATGCACCCCCCTCACTGCTCATCATATGCAGCCCCTCCTCTCCCCCCAAACATTATATGCAGCCCGCTCCTCCCCCATTCATTATATGCAGCCCCCTCCTCATCTCCCATTCAATATATGCAGCCCATCCTCACCCCCATTCATTAAATACAGCCCATTCTCATCCCCCCTGCAGCAAACAGAGCACCGCTTTACAACACCAGCACCGGGCATGGCCAAGCTGGGGACGGGGATGTGGCCACAGGTGGGCCCTCCCAGCAGCTGTGGGACCTGGCACTTGCCCGGATTTGCTGGGTGCTGAACTGAAGTTTTTTAAATCTGCCCCATTGCTTTCTATTGTAGAGACATAATGAAAGACTGTGCCAGGAACACTCTTCCATTATAAAGCTAGAGATAGATTGTAAGCTCTTGTGACCATTGTATAAGGACTGTTACCTCCTGTGTCTCTTCCTCCTCATAGATTGTAAGCTCTTGTGACCATTGGACAAGCACTGTCACCTCTTGCCCCCCCCCCCTCCCCCTCATAGATTGTAAGCTCTAGTGAACATTGTAAGATCACGGTCACCTCCTGTGTCCCATGTAGTCCACCTATACATGGAATATCAATTATAACTATTTTGTAATTTATTGAATACATCTTATGTCAGGCTCAGGTAATCACTATTCATCAATTGAACTCCCTGGGAATACAATAGGTCCGTCACACAAACCTGTGAGAACACCACAGCAGACACAGGACCCCCACCACAGCAGGCACAGGACCACCACACCAGATGACAACAAACACCTTTGGAATCAAATGCTCCTCCACTCTCCTTCTTTCTCGCTCTGCCAAGTCTGCTAGTGCGCATGTGCAGCTGTATATATTAGAACTAGAGAGACGGGTCAGGATGGGAGGAGGAGCAGAGACCCCAGTAATGGTCACATGCCCTGTCCTCCTGCCTGTGCCCCGCCCCTCAGTGTAATGCGATTCCCCTGCTGCTCCCTATATGCAATATCACACAGACACAGAGCAGCTGGGAGAAGACAGTGACTGCTCCGTGCTGAGGGGGCGTGGCCTGAGCTCCTCTTCTGCGGGGGAGGAGCAGATACATCTCTGCAGTGTAGCGGGTCGGTGTGCACGTGACTGCTCTGTGTCTGAGCTCCGCTGTCCGCTCTGTCCCTTACACACTAGCAGGTGGCAGCTGCACATCGCTACTGCTGAGAGCTAGACAGCGTATTTATACGCTTGGTGGTTTTTTTGGAGAGTAAATGAGCCTCTGCATGCGTCAGACGCTTGTTGAGGCGTTATTGCGATCTCTGCCTCCAGTCTTTTCTGTACCCTTCCTGAAAAATTTCAAAAACTTAAAATACATTTTGTTCTAACAGTTATGGATAACCCAATATTTATCCTCTATACACAAAGAGTTACCATATATGTTTTATTACTAAAATCGGAACTCTGGGTTTAGAAATGTCCCGAATCCCATAAGAAAACTTTAAAAAAGAAGAACACCAGGGATCCCTTTTTTGATTTAACAATTGCCTAAATTTGCAACAATTACAACCAAATGCATGGTGGCTTTCTTACTTTATAGTACTATAGAGGAAGAGAGCAAAATCGGCCTACTGTGCATGCGACCATTAGTATTAAACATCTGTCGGTACACCAGATTGCAGGTTACATAAAAGGACATTGCAGGTTTTGACAAAACCTATCAGAGATTTTACATTTATTCTGGCAGCCAGGTTATGTTCCTGTACTTTATGGATGCTGCATGATGCTCTAGCAAAAGTCTCTGATGTGATGGATGATCGGGGACTATATACAGCAAATGCAAGGCCTCCTGCAAGCAACCTGGACAAGTAGGAGAGCATGGAAGTTTCTGCATGTACATAATAGAAGGTTATACTTTGTTATGACAGCTTGAAGAGGAGCTGTATGTCCTGGGATCACTAGCTCAAGAGAAGAAACTACGATGACCCTGTGCATCTAATCATAGGGAGATAGTAAATTGAAGTCGAGAATTGGTTAAAGCCTGTATATTGTGTATAGTGTAATTTACCTCCGAGGAAAAGAAGGTCTGTGGCCACAGGCTGGTTGACCACTGGTTGATTCACTTAAAGGCGTAATCTCATCTGGGCTTTCACATTCAGTTTCATTAATCTGCCATATATAAACATTTCTTCAACTGGATGTTATTAAAAAAAAATTGTTCTTGTGTGAAGATAATTTCTCATAAATGTAGTCATGTTGTCTATTAGAAACGAGAGAGCTTCCTTGGTTATGACCACCCCACACTCCAGAGATGGGTGGCCAGAGATGCGCTATTGAACCCTGCCTGACCACCGGGCTTCAGCGATCATTACCGGGCGGCTGGGGGACATGCAGTAACTTCCTTGACATTGCATATACAAAAACTTTTTGTTTCTTTGTGCAATTCCTCCAGCGGAGGTGGCCGTATCAAGGGACACAGTCTTGTTTCTAAGGGACCATATCACTACATTTCTAAGAAATTATCTTCACACTGGAACATTTTTTTAATAACATCTAATTGAAGAAATGTTTATATATGACAGATTAATGAAACTGAATGTGAAAGCCCAGATGAGAATACCCCTTTAAGATGGCTTTGCCTTCATAAGACAAACCCTCTTGCAATAAAACACAACATCATTTTTTTTTAGTTTTTAAGATATCATGCAATGAAACTTTGAAAGAAAAAAAATCTGAACACAAGATAATGTCATTAGTAATGTTAGCAATACAGGGGGAAAAAAACCTTTGAAGTTTAGTTCAAAGTTGAGGTTTACTTTGATACTGGCATTAAAATCAATGTCGACTTCAAAAGGACAAATGAACAAATGCCAACTACTACCTGTCAATGATAGAAATGCATACCCCAGGTACCAAACATTGAAAGTAGTACAGAATAAGAAGTGCAATTCTGACCATTACAAGGGTTGTATATACTGAACACCCTGTAGGGTGAACAACCTAAATGACATTTTGATGACACCTTGCACTTCCTTATCCAGAGCAAATTATCCAGAACAATACAGAAAATAAAGGTGGCGGACAGGGACAGATGTATGTACTTTCTAGAGGTGTTAGTAAGATTTTTCCATTTAGGAATAACGGTTTTTAAAGGACTTCAGAATATCCCACTAAGGCTGGATTCACACGACCGGTGCCTGCCGTACCTTAGCACGGCGGGCACACGGCAGCGCGCGGGGAGAGGAGGAGGGGGGAGAGCACTGCTCACTCCCGCCCCTCTCCATAGGGATACATGGCTCACGGCGCCGTATGCCCTGAAAAAAATAGGACATGTCCTATTTCTTCACTGAGTGGTGCGGTGCCGCACGTGTGCGGCACCGTACCGCTCCCGTAGGGTGCGCGCGCCCATTGCCGTCTATGGGGGACGTATATCGGCCGTATATACGTCCCCCTTGCGGTCGTGTGAATGCAGCCTAAGTCCATGAAATCTGTATTAGAAAGCTCTAAGTGAACACATTCAGACAAGCTGCTCTTCAGGACACATAAGCACAGCATCACTCCTTTTCTATGTGTAGATAAACCTGTAGCCTGATAATTTAAACCACATTATCAGCACACAGCATCTCACTAAAAGGATCATAAAGTGTCTGCTTAGAGAGTCCCCGCCCACACTCTGGAATTTTACACCGACCATTACTAAGCGATAGGAGCTAAAACATCAATAAAACTGAGTAAAATTGTATAGTGAGAGTTTAAAACTGATCTTTATTGTGCACATCACTAGGGGATTGAAATTTGAGAATTTTTCATGGACAACCCCCTTTAATGGTGTTATATTACTGGAGGAAAGGGCAACAAAGTATCAATAAAATACATATACATTTGTGGTTGTTGAGTTTAAAAACAAATTTTTTTAAAGTTGAAGAGCAATTGATACCCACTGAAAAACTAAGGGGGGGGGGGGGCTTGAAATAAAGGAGACCTGAAACCAGGCAGCACATGAATAATATTATGTGGAAGGGGAAGTGTAAGAGTGTGGAACCAGAGTCTTTTGTTGCTCATCAATGTCATTTTGAAGCTCCCAAAGTCATGCAGCTTATGCCTTGGGCTGCAAGTCTGGCCCTATTACGGGTCATATCACCTAAAGCACTGCCTTAGGAAACTCCAATCTTTCCAGCAGTGACACATCCCTAAGGAGTTCACATCGACTACAAATTAATGCCCAAGACGTAGCATTTATAGAAACCTCAATCTATAAACAGGGAGTAACTATGTGTAGTTTGATATTAATTGTGATAATAAGTTTAAGCTTGGGCAATCCAAACAAGACAAGAAAAAGGTGGGATGCGTACAAAAGGCTAGACAGAAATAACAAAAAATGTTTATTGGATAAGTAACAATTTTAAACATAATCAAGACATGACAACAATAAATGTAAAAACACTTAAAAAGTACACCAGAGGGGTGTACAAAGCTGCCAAGGGCCAAGTTGCCCTAGAAACACCCTACTACAGTCTGCAAACAGTTGAACTACAGTAACCATAAGGTTACCCCTGAGGAAGTCTCCGAATAGGTGACGATACGCGGGGGGTCTGCCTACCCCCCCCCCCCATTCCTGCCTGCCTTGCTTCATTGTCTTCTTCTACGACAACATGGTATTGTAGATGTTGGGCATGTAGGGAATCCATGCATCAGAGCTTTGTTACATTTTTCAAATTGCACTTTCATGCATCATTTTTTGCACTTTAGCTCTATATGGTTATTCATATTTTGCAAGAGCTAGGACAAGGACAGGTTCCAGCCAGGAACAGTACCTAGCGATGCTCACGTGTGCTGCACCGTACCGCTCCCGTACAGGGCGTGAGCCCATAGAAGTGTATGGGGGACGTATATCGGCCGTATATACATCGGCCGTATATACGTCCCCTATACATGTGTGTGAATGTAGCCTTAAATCTGGTCGTACAAACTTTGTGGCAAAATACCCAAGAATCTTGGAGGATGGAATCAACCAAGTACTGATTAGTGTGTCCGGATACTTATGTCAATGAATTTTTTTGTGTTTTTCCTTTTCAATAAAGTAGTAGATAACAAAAATGTAAAAAAAAAAGAAAGGGAACTGAAAGGAAACCTACCACTTGTAGTGGCAGGTTTCCGATGAAAATACCGGGCACCAGCTCAGGGTGAGCTGGTGCCGGAGCTTATTTTAGTTAGTGTTTTAAACCGCGGTATCGCGGTTTAAAACACTTTTTAAACGTTATAGCCGGCGCAGGCAGGTACGCGCGGCTCTCATTCACTTCCTATGTAGCCGCGTGCACGGTAAGTGCTGAGAAAGTTAAAGTACAAAAGGAGCTCCCCAAAACATGTAATGTTTGACATTTTTGTGATCAGAAAAGCTACGTAGACCCACTGCAGCATAGCGAGATCACTCTGCACACACATGGTAGCTAGAGAACGCCTCCTCTGACACTGTCCACATCTGATTGGACATTGTTAGAGAATATTAACATATATGCAAGCCCCACGCTTGACACAGCAACGTCTGTGAATAATGACGTAAGAGTTGTCATAGCCAGAGGCTGATATGTAACGGTGGAGGAAAGGAGGAAAAATTAAAGTGCTCCTGAATCCGCCTACATGTTGAGTTTCATATGTATGGGGTGGTGAAAGGTCCTCCAAGTGAGGGAAGGCCAACATTCATTGTTTTGACAATTGCTGACAAACTAGAAAATACCTAATAACAATATTATGAACAATATCAACAATATACAATATCAACAATAATATCAATACAATCGTCATACCAAAAATAACACCATATTTCCACATATGTAACTGAGGTAAACCCATACACAAAGCATACAACCGTCTCAGATGTATCCCATATCCTTCAGATGTAACTACTCAGAATTGACTACATACTACAGTAATATTGCACAGCAACGTATGGAACATACTTTAGTAGCCGATGGGTAGCCGAGGAAAGATCAAACAGTGTGAAGAGAGCAGTGAGATTGTGCACTCTAGTGTGAGGAGAAGATACATTAAGGGGAAGTGGAAGAAATGGAGCAGTAATAGACAAGCAGCACCTAGATGGAGAAGTATTTTAAGGAGAGAACTGTGTTAGGGCCAGAAAGGAGAAGTATATGGAGATTTACACTGTATATAGAAGCAGCATGGAGGAGAGGAAGGAAAGTTATTGCCATCCCCTCTGTGTACATTGCTTTAGTGACATGTCAACAGAAACATCTTCCAGGTAGAAGTGATGGCGAAACATGCGTCGGGGTGCTGTGGTGGTGGTCAAGCCTCTCTCCTGCAGTTTTGCACTGTTACGCCCGGGTGGGTAATATGAATTTGCACAAACTTGGTTTTGCATACTAGGTTATTATATTGGAGATATATATATTGACTTACCTTGGACCACCACCACATTCTTTTGTGTTTTGTGGAATTTTTATGTATAATTTTTAATATTATTTGTCTTGATTGCTGTAATTCGTATGTAATAAAAAGATTGTTGATATTTTATTCCCAATAGTAGTTTTTGCACTATTCCATAGTTTCTCCCTCCTGCAGACACTCTGCTGGGAATTGGGAACAGAAGGAAAGTCTAGCATAGTGCTGGACCGAGATGACAGCCCAGCAGAAACTACAGCACAAAGTTCATGCATCTACATTAGCCCACCTATCACAGGGTACAGGGACCCTGCACGAACAATGCCCCGCAATGCTTACTAGTTCCCATCCCACAGAAGACAATTCATGCATTAAGCTCAAGGGCCTTCCGTGATGTCATGATCATGTGACTTCAGTCACAGGTTTATGAGAAGGCAGGAGCAGGAAGAGGAGCCTATACTCCATATTTGTCATGTGATTTAGACATGGGAAATATATTGTGCAGATCAGCTCCTTGATATGTACTTCTTCCAGCATTGCACTGGGCACAGGGATAAAGGGCAGTGGCCAGTGCTGATCCGCTGGTACATCAGCTGTAGGGCATACTGAGGGGGAGGGAACACTTCATTACAGGTGATTTGTGGGAATCCTACCAGAGAGGAAGACCTGCGTGACCATAGTCAGGACTGAGTAGATGGTTGTACCCAGGGACAAAGAAAACACAGCATCAGGACAGATAGAGAATGGTTAGAATTAGATTTGTTAAATGCTGTATTTTTTAATGACATAAAATTACAGAATATGTTATTTTGCTATTCTGAGTCTACGAATTATACCTTTGTGGGAATAGCCCTTTAACACTGTATTAAATAGGACCAGCTAGCCAATTCCTAGCAATCTTGGGGCCTCTGGGCCTTGGTTACAACTTCAATATACAGTAGGGAATGATTTAGTTATTAGCATTATATACGCAGGACACTGCTACACCTTTTAATAAAAGAAGGGGAAACAAAATGCTGAAAGCAGGTGTCAACCCAAGTTATCATTTGAAGAATAATAAAGTACTAACCTACATAAAACCTCGGTGCCCGGTATTGCCATCGGAAACCTGCCACTACAAGTGGTAGGTTTCCTTTAATAGGTAGATCCGGTGGCAGGTTCCTCTAATGTATAGTAGTAAAGTCCTTTTTAGGGCTAATTATTTTGTGGCCCAGAACTTTTATAAGTTTAATTCCCCCAATATGCATATTTCCTAATACTGGGGTGTGGAGTAGCAGCGCCGTGTAGCCTCAGCTCCAGCTATTCCACGTCCCAGTGGCCTCTTTAGGTAATTTGCATATTTGGGGAATTAAAATATATAAAAGTTGTGGGCCGCAAAAGAATAAGCACTAAAAAGGGCTCTACTACTCTACATTAGAGGAACCTGCCACCTGCCTTAATAGGTAGATCTGTGGTGGTAGGTTTCTTTTAAAACTCTGTTTTACCAGACAAGGATTCAATGGAAGCCTGAGGCTCCCCCACTTAATTTAGACATTTTCTAGGACTTTAAGGCTCAGCTCCAGGGTTTAAATCGACTTATATGTCATTGGATTAGGTTTGCAATTAATATACATTACATACATTTTCTATCTATGGATGGCTGTATGTTACTGACTTGTCGCGTTACATAATGAAAGACTGTGCCAGGAACACTCTTCCATTATAAAGCTAGAGACAGATAACACAGGATCATCATTTATCTACAAGGCTATTGGCTGGATCCAGTGTTATCTGCCGCTCGCTTTATAAGGATACAAGCACATGCCTTGACTAAATCCAACATCTCCAATGACAGCACACGCTTGAGCTTCACATGTGGCGTTTTATTGCATTATTAAACACAATAGAAAGGCTCCACCTTGATCACACATCGTTTGATCAAGTTTTTGCATCAGAATTTGCTGCTCCTAGAATACATTAATTATATAGATATCATATACAAACATTACTCATCCTGACAGCTATATAACATAAAACGCGGTGGATCGAGTGGTTCAAGGTTATTCTATAGGAGTTTTTCTCAACACAGAAATGTTCTTTTGACAGTGGAAGCCATAGGCGCAGAAAGTTCAAAAGTAGCATTACATGGTAACCATTCAGATCAACGGCTGTGCATTTCACACTGCCAAAGTGATTTTCAATGGGGGGAAGTGGATAACATATGTTTTCCCTCGTATAGTTTGTCCTAAAAGATGCTTACTAAAGGTGTTCCCATTCAAATGGATCCTGGTTACTAAAAATATGCTTCTTGAAAGGATTAACTGGCCAAGTGAAATTTTTTTAATAATTTCCCAACACTCCTTTTGTAGCACTTCCTGGTTCCTTCACTGGTCTTCACTTTCAAGACCCTCTCAACACACCAGGAAGGGTTTCACAGCCACCAATGAAGACTGCATTTTGGCCGATGTACGGGTTAAAAGGACACCTGTCATCAGGTCTGTGTCATACGTGTCCTGTCACTACTACCTGTTGAGGCATCTCACAGGATCCCATCCCCACCTTTATCTGTTTATTTATCATACTTTTCTTTTAAACATCTATTTTTTATCATGTACATGAGGCTGGTCACAGTGTCAGAGGCAGTGGATGTCACTACCTGTTCCCCCTCCCCGCTACTCCCCCTGCTCATGTCTGTGTGTAATGTATAGTAAACCTGGCTTAGTGTGTGCTGCATCTGCTGACATCTGCATCCTCCTAAATATACAGGTGAGGACACAGACAATCTATTTGCTTCAAAGTTCCTGATTGTGACATTCACAAATAAATTAACTAGCAACACTCATTAAATTTCACCTGTTAGAATGAAAATGTAGTGTAAATTACAGACAGCAGGAATAGTGGAGCAGATCGTACATAGTGTCCTATCTGCAGGCAGCATGTTATAAAGCGGGGGAGGGTAGTAGTGGAGCAGATTGACATAGTGTCCATCTACAGGCAGCATGTTATAGAGCATGTTATAGAGCAGGAGTCTGAAGGCAGCATGTTATAGAGCAGGAAGTGCTGAGACTATTGTACATAGTGTCCTATCTGCAAAGGCATTTTATAGAGGAGGAGTAGCTGAACAGATTGTACAAAGTGTCCTATCTGCATGACCTGCAGATAGAGAAAGAGGAGCTGAGCAATTGTTCATAGTGTCCTATCTGCAGGCAGCGTGTTATAGAGGAGGAAGAGCTGAGCAGATTGTACAGTGTCCTATCTGCAGGCGGCTTGTTATAGAGCAACAGGAGCTGAGCAGATTGTACTTAAGGCCAATCTATAGGCAGAATGTTATAGAGGAGGAGGAGCTGAGCAGATTGTACATAGTGTCCAATCTGCAGGCAGTATGTTATAGAGGAGGAGTAGTGGAGCAGATCGTACATAGTGTCCTATCTGCAAGGTGCCATGTTATTGAGCAGGAAGAGCTGCATTGAGAAAAGGGAGGAAGCGAAGATAGTGGAGCAGATCGTACATAGTGTCCTATCTGCAGGCAGCATGTTATAAAGCGGGAGTAGTGGAGCAGATCGTACATAGTGTCCTATCTACAGGCAGCATGTTATAGAGCATGTTATAGAGCAGGAGTCTGAAGGCAGCATGTTATAGAGCAGGAAGTGCTGAGACTATTGTACATAGTGTCCTATCTGCAAGAGGCATTTTATAGAGGAGGAGTAGCTGAACAGATTGTACAAAGTGTCCTATCTGCATGACCTGCAGATAGAGAAAGAGGAGCTGAGCAGATTGTACATAGTGTCCTATCTGCAGGCAGTATGTTATAGAGGAGGAAGAGCTGAGCAGATTGTACAGTGTCCTATCTGCAGGCGGCTTGTTATAGAGCAACAGGAGCTGAGCAGATTGTACTTAAGGCCAATCTACAGGCAGCATGTTATAGAGGAGGAGGAGCTGAGCAGATTGTACATAGTGTCCTATCTGCAGGCAGTATGTTATAGAGGAGGAGGAGCTGAGCAGATTGTACATAGTGTCCTATCTGCAGGTGCCATGTTATTGATCAGGAAGAGCTGCATTGAGAAAAGGGAGGAAGCGAAGAAGGCAGCATGTTATAGAGCAGGAAGTGCTGAGACTATTGTACATAGTGTCCTATCTGCAAGAGGCATTTTATAGAGGAGGAGTAGCTGAACAGATTGTACAAAGTGTCCTATCTGCATGACCTGCAGATAGAGAAAGAGGAGCTGAGCAGATTGTACATAGTGTCCATTCTGGGAATTAACCCACCGGGCACACAATCCTTTTCGTGGGCCATCTGAGCGGCACAGCAGGGCACTGGGTTTACGAAATGGGCAGAAACCTGGGGCGGGGCTCTATGGGCCCCATCCTGTTCTGTCTACTTAGCATGTACATATCAAGGGGTCAGTTACGCCTTAAGACTTCGTCTTTTTTCCCTTATATTTTGATATTTGCACATCAAAATTTGCTACTTTTCCACTCGCCCAGCAAAGGTAGCATGCGAAATTTTTCACTTAGTCTTCTCTGAAATATCTTTAACATCCACACATGTGGCATATAAACAGTTGTATTTTTGTTAAAATTGTCCAAAGGCAGCAATTGGTGTCAAGTACTCCATCCCAATGAAAAAGTTTAGAAGGGACCGCAGAAACATTGTGCAACTTTTTTATAAAGCTAGGGCAAAAATAGACACACAATGTCTATAAATCATCGCGCTAAGATGAAACAGGGGTCAAAACCGAAAAACGTTATAAAATTGTTGATCTAGGTCATCAACAAATTATCCAAGCAGTCAATCCTCCAGTCAGAAGCAGAAATTGGTCTCTGAAGTATGTAAACCCCCACCTGCAGATTTTGGGATTGTGCGCGTTTTTTCACACACCATGCATGCAGGTCATGTCGTCTCATTGCAACAGATCACAAAGGCCTCTGTCCCTGTCTTAACTTTAATACGCTGTGTATGTTTGATATGGCTAATCAACCATGTCTATATATGTATCCACTATTAGTGTTCACAACATTCTATATGAAAGATAATTCCCATAATCCAATTAAAGGATTTTAAATTTGGGCTTGGTACAAAGTTTTGTAAGCGCTTGAAGCATCTTGGTGTTCAGGCGTGGGATGAAATGCTCATTTGACATTTAAAGGGGTTTGTACGAGATTCCAATTTTTTTTTAAGACTGGCCCCCTATGCTGTAAAAAGATTTAATAACATCTACTTACCTTTCCTCGAGTGGCCCTCATGACACGAGCCTCTGTTGTTATTAGAACTCTACAGCAATTATGAAATGACATTATCACAGCAGCACAGCCCAAGGTGTACGCACTGTGAATTGGTGAGTCGTAACAACAGAAGCCAGCATGGTGGGAGCTCTTCTGCAAACGGGCCAATGCGTAGAAGAAGTAATACAGGCCCTCGTGTTTTTACAGCACTGTGGCCAGTCCTTTTAAAAAATGCAATGTTCATCGACACCTCTTTCATTGAAAGTGAATTGAGTGTGAGTCCTCAATATCAAGAACACCCACAATGTAACCAAGATGTAGTACACTAGCTACCCAATTGTTCCCCTAGATAGTAAGCCCAGACCGCCACTGGCCGCTTCTTGCCCCATTCATCATCGTATGAGCTGACGGAGATCTCTTGTCCGTTCCATAAGATGAACAGGACAAGCCCGACATGCAGTCCTCTATTCCGCGTAACCCCAGGGACAATAGGATCCTGACTGGGGTGCTCGGAACCCCTCGTTCTACGTGATATCTGTGGTGGGTCCCTTCACGAGACCCCACCGATCAGCACGAGGTGGATAAGCCTAGCTTATGTGTTCGTGGAAAAACCCCTTTAATGTCTGTTCCAGGAGACACCACAAGGGCTGGAGTACTGTACTTTGGCTTTTCTTCCCAATTAGTGGGGAGTCAGCCACAATGTGACTGTACTGGAAGTAGAGGCTGTCATGAGCGGCACCACGCTGGAACATCAAGTACGAGTCATGTATATTATATTTTTTTGGTTACACCGGCCCGGTTGGTTTCCTGAACCTAACATCCCCTTTGCTATACCATAAGACTTAGAAGGCTTATAACACCTATTATCTTCCCGTCACTGTTGTGTTCGACAGTTTTACTGATCCTTCTGGATAATCGTTACACTGCCAGAAAAGAAAATACAGTGGTTTTATGTCTGTGCTAGAACCCAGCATACATTACAGAGGGCTGCACCATGGAAATGCAGCTAATTATATTTTATTACATCATAATGATTTGTCACTATTGCGCCGAATTGTAGGCCTCATCCTTCCCACTTGACCCATTTAAAAAGGTGCTTCTTAATTTTCTATATCTTCATATATGTTCCAACAAATGGGCATTTGTGCATGATATTAATTGCCTAATCCACATTCATTTGTTTGAAATTATAACGAATATGTTATTACGTGGCACAAATGAAATACTTCATAATCTTGTAAGTACACACATAAATCTTTCATCAAACTCTTCTTATACAATATAAATTGCAGCGAATATCACCTTCACCCTCCCTAAAAACATATTTACAATATGTACCACGCCAAGCACATTTGGTGGAGACATTTTAACATGTCAACTTGCATTTTAAAACGGGCGTTCGGTCCGGCTGAGTGCCAGAACGCCCACCTATTGTGTTTGGCATGGCGGCTAAGCGCAGCTGTTGTGCCACAAGGTGTGCGTCCGTCAAAACCTAGCAAGCCCTGAAGTAATGGTGCCCCAATACAAGTTTTAACTTGACAGACTAATTTTCATATTACCTGTAGATCTCCCCTTCCTCCCACCTCCAGGGGCCCCATTAGCAGACAAAAATAGACTCCAATCTAATATACTACCGTTGAGTGTCCTTTCTGTCATAACCAGTGGCCATGGTCTATCCACTGTCCCAAAAGTTCATGGCCGGGACTGAGCTTGCCATATATTATCTTTTTGCTGGCATTTCAGATCATCTGTAGATCAATAAAGAGTATAATTAGGTCACAAACTAAATATTTGTATATTATTTTCTAACATAGTAGCGTAACTAAATGGTGAGTGGAGAGTAAAAAGGGGAATACATCAACACAATAACCCGACATTTTAGGCAATAGTAAAGTTCACTATTTTGCTGTGGTTTAGAGTCATAAACTCCCTGGCGTACACTTACTATAAGTCTTTGTGGTCGCTGCAGGGGAAAGGCGATACCTACAGTTAGCAAACTTTTGGACCTCTTGTATATTTCTACTTACATGTTAATAGATATTGTCATAGGCGAGTTTTATGAACATCCATATGATGTTTTATATAACATAGATTAGCAATATTAATATGTTTTGTTATTTAATTTTATTTAAGGGGTTATCGCCAAATTTATGTATAATTTTTGCATGAATGAATTATACCTTTTTTCACATATACCTTTTTGTATCATTACTGCACTGTTTTCTAGATCTTTGTTTGCATCATTCTAGAAGAAGCTTCTAAGTTTCCTTTCCATGGACAGAAACCACTGGTCACACACGATGCATGACTGCGCAGTATCTAGAGAGTAAATCAAGCTGTGTGTTAAAACGATCCGTCACATTGTGACCATGGTCAGATTTCTGGTCCATTGAAAGTCATACGAGCCTTGCAATAGAAAGGACGCACCGAAGATCCAGAAACACGTTAGAATTGATACAGAAATTATATTGGGAAAAATTGCATAACTTTTCATTAACAATCATAACTTAAGTTTTGCTGATATGGGAACTACCTCTTTATTTTCAGACTGTGTAACAATTGTAATAGTGTACACCATTAATCAGGATAAATCTCGATCAGATAATCACAAACATTCCACACTTTTACTTCAATTAGCTAATTATGTAAATGCTCTAATCCCAATTACATTTGCATTTTCAGTATCTTTTTAGATAATTTTTTTTGGACAGGTTGAAAATTGGAACAAAAAGGAAGATCTTGACCCACAAAGGAAATGTTTATTTTCAATAATAATAACTAATGATTTTCTTACCCCAACACAACAAGCTTTCTCCAACAGTCGGCCCTACAGCCCTTCCTCCGGCGATCTCTCTGGAGAATATGAATCCTGGGTCTGGTTGGGCTGAGGTTCTTTGCTGAAAATGTTGATTGGCATATATTGGCAATCTATATTGGAAGCTTTATTTTTAAAACTGTTTGAATGTGCGGATTTCCCTTTCCGGTTTGGTCCACAAAAAGCAAAGAACAAATTCGATTATACGTTTACGAAAAAAGATGTCAGGTCTAGCCGTTCCATTGTAGGTATAAGAAGGCAGATCCTGGGGAAGCAAATGATCATTATCAAGGCCAGTGTTCACAGAAAAAATATGGTCGCAGTTTTTGCCTAATTATGGCTGGATAACATGGCATTTTACAAATACGGAATTTTTTAAAGAAAACGACCCCTGTTCTTCCAGACCAAACCCTGTTTGACTCTATAACCCCTTCAATGTGCGAGTTTTGTGTGTAAAAGCTTGACTAAAACACTTGATAGATCAATGCCAAGGCATTTAGGTCAACTTACAGCGCACATTACAACGAACACTGGGGGGTCATTTACTAAGGGCCGCGAATCCTATTTTTCATCGCGGTTTCTCCCAAATTTTAAATCCGATTGTGAGCTTTCCCTGAATTGCCCCGGGTTTTTGGCGCAACCAAACAGCAAAGCAATCGGATTGTGGGACATCGGGGCCAGAAATGCATGTGCGGAATCAGGGGGCGGTGTCCATTCGAACACCCTAACGGATTCGAGAAATTAAAAAAAAAAAAAAATTGTCAACTTAAGACGCGCTACCCTGAAGAACATGAGAGATAGTGGACTCCGCGTGGACTGTCGCGCAGCAGCGACCCCTGGTGGACATCAAGGCGCACTACTATGAATCGCCTGAAGACCCGAATCCGTCGCCAGAGAACGCGCCTGCTGGTTCACGACGTACCGGGGAACTAATGTCCCCTATCTATTCTCTATAACTTTTGGCCAATTAGAGAAACCCCTGTCCGGCCTGCACTTGGTCTCCTGCCCCCTGTCCCACTGTTTTAAGAAAGTGTTATGTAGACGTATAAAATAATAATTGTAACACTTGCTTTAACACACACACAGGTTTTGTTTCCTTCCATAAGTATAGCTGCAGCTAAACATACTATGTAATGTGTATAAGGCATCTTAGGATCTGAACTGTAAATCTCCATCCAAATCTGAACAAATAGCCTCGTAAGAAAAAAAAATTATGTGCTCTTCTGAAATTACCATGAACACAAGTTCCGCTGGAAAGGATTGAGGAAACATCAGCCATTACCTTGCAGGTCAACGTGGTGATCAACACAAGTTCATGGTCTCTTATTGGTATACATGGTTAAGCATCTTTCTGTAGATGGTTTTATTTATGGAATTAACAAAGTTGCTCGAACCTGATTGCGGCATTGTCATTACTATAATATGAATAAACTTTAGCCATTCCCATATACATACAAGATCCTACATTTCCTAGATCTCACTGCTTGCTGTCCTTTCTCTATAGGAGGAGCTTTACATGCTCTACGCCAAGTGGATAGGAATCTACCCATGGTCACACAGATGCACGGCTTGTTATCACACAGCTGTGATTACTCCTCTGTGGATACTAACGAGCGTGCACCTGTGCAACATCACTGACCGCGACAGATTTCTATCCACTGGACGTAGCCATCAAAAGCTGCCTATAAAGGACAGCAAGCAGAGATCAAGAGAACTGCGAGGAAATGATCAAGAAATATATGGATTGTGAACGATAAACCCTTTTTCTTACAGAAACATATAAATTATTTGTTGCTGACAACTATTTTTTTCTATAATACTAATAATTCTAAACTAAATATAAACCATGAATGAAATGTTAAGACAGATGGAGGCGTCTACACATTACAATTACAACATATGGAAATAGTCTGCTCTTCTTCTCTACTATTTGTAATCTCATTAGAGCTAACAGACATAACTAGTTTGAAGTGAGCCTGCGTGGCATTGCTAAAAAAGAAAAAAAAAAAAAAAACATTGACCTATTGTTTCTGTATAATTACACCCCTGCTGTGTACACTGGGAAGTAGTGGTCCTGAAATAGTCTATAGTTGACTTTGAGAGATATTCTATTCCAAGTTCCGTGGACCAAAATGCCTTAAACAACAGCTATTCATTCAATAAATTGCGCTATATAAAAAGTCCACTTGTCATATAAGATAATAACTGAATGCAACTTTTCCCTGAACGTTTCCTTACAACTAGTATACTGTTTTTGCCTTCCCTTCCTCAAAAGGATAAAGTTTGTTTAAAGTTTCTTTTCATAAGAATTATGAAAAATTAGGCTGCCCATTCCCTAACCATCCCAGCCCCAAGCTCCACCCCTCATGACAATCACAGATTATAATGTAAATTTTAACACATACAAATTCAGACAAATTCTTTGAATTAGAATCTACATAAATCTTAATTTAAGCATCCTTGGTCTCAAGAATTGAAAATTTAAGTCCACTACATATATAATTGGAGCTTTCCTCCCTTACCCCACCACCACACCTCATGGCCAAATGAATGTAGGGGGGGCTGTGTTAGGCCATCTGGGATGTGAAACCCTGTGCTGGCACACTAGTTTGTAGCCTGTGCCTGGAACTGGTTATAGACCATTCTACGTCAGGCAGGGCCTAAAATGATGTATGTGTGTTTGACTTGATGATGTAGATGTAAAATAAAGGGTATATTCCAGCTTTTCTTTATTGCTTTTTAGATGAGTAGGTCTGACACCTGGTCCCCCGCATAAAAATCTGCTGTTTGAAGAGACCAGAGCATTGGACAACTTCTGTAGTTTTCTCCACCAAGCCTGTACATTGTGAAGGTTGGCTGTGATTGGTACGCAGTGTTACTTTATGTGCTGGAATACATTTCAATGGAAGGGATCAGCAAGACCACACACGTGACATGCATGGTTTCTGTTCTGGAGACTGAGCTAATTTTTCCTATCTTTTCATCTACTACAAAATCTACAATTAAAGGTTGTTGCCATTTTACCTTATTTTGTATGTAAGTGTGGGGGGCAGGGTATTAGGTAATTTTACCAATACCATCTGTTAAAATTCTTGACAACCCTTAACGTTCCTGGCAGGGTGATTGTTCATGGACAAATAAAGATCACATAACCCTCCATCTGCTGCATTTTATGGTGAGTAAGCCCGGCTGATGGTTAAAAGAAGCTTAAGCTTAATTTTTTGTATCAATTAAAGAAATGCAAACTTTTTAGATGATCTACGGAAATTATAATAAATGATACTAATATCCTGCTGCGCAACTTTACAGACACACATTACAAAAAACATAAGGTAAATTGGCCCAATCCCTTTAATAGCAGTGTCACATATTCCTTTGGTATCCTGCTGACAGGTTTATTTTCCTTTGACTAGGTACAAGGTATGATAGTCGGCATCACTAGGGAACACCAAGACACAGTTGTGTATGGAGTTATGTTTTTTGTATTTCTGTCCTTATTTTTACATGCAAGATGATACATTTATCACTGAATCTAAAGATGTTTATATCGGCACTAACGGTCTTTTGTACCTTTGCGTAGGAGTAATTGTCATTTCCTCTTTGGTAATATAATCCTTCCTGTGTTCCACTGTCCGCTGGCATGCTTGGGAAATAAAATTCATATACAGTTCCTGAAAATCAGAAGCAAGGCAAAGTCAGTCTACACATATTAGTTTTTGTATTTAAAAGAATCTGTCACCCACAATTTACCTACCCAAGCTAAGCTGCTGTCGTAGGCATAACTAGGGGATGAAGGGCCCCATAGTAGACTTGTGAATTTGCCTCCTTCCCCCTTAAAAAATAGTTCATATTTCTATACTCACATGTGAGTTTACATCACACACAGTAATACTAACCATGCAATCAGCACTATACACACATACATAGAGTACCTATACACATATGCATCATATACACAACATACCATGTACAGGCATACTGCATCTACAACACACCATACCCCAATGCTGGGGCCCCCTGAAAATGCCCCTGGCTGTTATGTTATGTAGGGCAAAGCCCCTGCATTTGGTTTTATATCTAGCTGTTTCTCCCGTTAAAACTACACTTATGCAAAGAGGCTGAATTGCTTTTTGTGCATTAGCAGATGTATCTAACATAGAAATTAATTGGGCGTGTAAATAATGGTGACAGATTCCCATTAAATTTTATTATATTTTTAATATTTTCTTTCTGCCTCTGCATTCAGCTTGTTATTCATGTTACACCTATATACACCTTTTCTGGTTCCTCATGGCAACCAATCAGAGCTCAGCTTTAAATTTTATAAACACTGTGAGCATATGAAGCTGACTCTGATTGGTTGCGATGGGTACGGGACCGTTTTGCTGATAAATCTTCCTTACCATGCTCAGTGTAGGAAGACTACAGGAGGGACTACAGACTTATTTTTTAAAAACTAAACAATTCATTTACAAACATATCAACAAACTTTTATTGCAAATGTAGCATTCGACTTGACAATGATAGCCATGTACCCCTGCTCAGTAATTTTTACTTTGTTCCTCTAGGTACACAATTCTTTCTTTTTTCCATAATGGGGGTCATTACTAAGGGCCCGGATTGGTTTCCCCGACGTGTTACCCCGAATATTTCCGATTTGCGCCGTTTCCCCTGAATTGCCCCGGGATTTTGGCGCACTCGATCGGATTGTGGCGCCATAGGCGCGGGCAGCACGCAACGGAAATCGGGGGCGTGGCTGAACGAAAACCCAACGGATTCGGAAAAAACCGCCGCAGCGCATTTAAAAAAAAAAAAACTGTGGCGGTAGCTTGCACTTACCTTCACTCAGCCCGGCTCGGTGAACTCCAGCCGTTCCGATGCTTTTCAGCACAGCAGCGCCACCTGGTACTTACCTGGGTACTATGTATAATCCCGGCCGGACCCAAATCCAGCGCAGATAACGCGTCGCTGGATCGCAAATGGACCAGGTAAGTAAGTCTGCCGAATTGTTAATCTGTTATTCCCTATTCAGAGAGATATAACTATTTTTGCTAAAAATATTTACTAAGCTTTATGCTTTTAATGCATGACTATACCTCGCTCTGGAAACAAATTGTTCTTGGTTAATTTAACACATCTTTGGGCAGGGGTGCTGGTCGTCCATTCCCATTAGTAGGTTGCGTAGAAACATCAAACTTTCCCCTACTGTCTGCTCTTTTATGGTTCCCCCCAATGGTCCCCCACCAAAGCAAATAAGAAAAGACCTTGTAACCACAAGTGTTTCTGTGGCTGGACAAGGTTCTCTGCCGTCCCTTCAGATCTGATTATGTCATCTGCACATAACAGCCATAAGTTAAAAAGAAAACTGAAATCCCAGAAACATCTGTAAAGTGGGTACTTTTAAGAGATGGGTACAGACGGATTGGGTAGTTACTTTCAATATGCACAATGCTTTGTTCTTCAATGAACACTTACCATAGATTCAGCAATGTGGTAGTAATCTTATATTTTTATCCATGGTTCCCTTCGTTTAAAACTTTTAAATTATGCTAATGAGCCAAAAGTGCTCTGGGGCAATACCAAGCCTGTGCAAGGAGCATTCTCCCTCCCACGGTGAACATCTTTAAAAGTTGATTTTAGAAGGAAGGAGGCCATGGATAACACATATAAGAAGATTACACAGTCACAGTGCCTGGACTAAGAGTAAGTTCCCCTGGTTTATCATGGGTGATTTTATTGTATATTTCCTTTAAAGAAAATCTACCATCTGTTTTTATGCTTGTAAACCAAACACTATCTTGAGAATGCTGTAGCTACCACTAATGCAGAAACATATCTGGTTTAATCCCTGAACCGAGTGGTTCTGCTCAAAAACAATTAAAAAATCAGAGCCTCGTTATCATAATTTTATCATAGTTTTTTTTTTAGCAAAACCCTCTGTTCAGGGATTTAACAACAACTACAGCATTCTAAAGGTATGTTGGGTTCATATGCATAGAATCAATGGTAGATTTCCTTTATGGAGGATCAGCTTTCGCCTGAACTACTTTAATGCCCTTCTCTCTGCTCTGAGTAAAGCTGTACCAGGTTTCTGCTGCATACTACAGTAGTCAATCAGTTGTCACTCATGCAGTGGGAAGGGTCTGTTCTGTCTATCCAAAGAGTACAACAGTGTGAGGACACGCCCCCATGCACTTAAAACCCTCATCCTGGAATAGACATCTATTATTCAAAGCTCAGCTCCCACTTACAACACTGAATTCTGAGGCTGCTTTCAAACATGGATAAAACTGCAGAAGATTCCCTTTAAAGTACAGCTTTATATTCTTTACCTTTGCCTGAATATGTAAAAATTGTGTTTGGTAGACAAAGAATATAACCCAGGTCAGGATTATTCACTGGCCATTGCAACATTTTCATTGGAGTATTATAGCCAATATCTAAAAATAAAAGCATTTTCTTCCTTTGATGTCCACATTTTGGCCTCTCTTGTAATTGATGAGTCTCTTCAAAAGCAACTAAATGGTACAAAATCTCATGATGCTTATTCTAAAAAGGTCGGCCTAGCAATCCCCAGAAGGAGAACATGAATTCGAAGATTAAAAATGGAGAGAAATTGATGTATACAGTATAATCCACTCTGGAGCCATAATACTGACTGCAGTGACATGTTTAAATCATAAAATCTCTGATATCCATCATGAAAATAAAAATTAACAAGCGTACCGATCAGACAGGTATACATCCGCATCATGCTGTATGTCAGGTGGATGGAGAAGTCTGCACCAGAAATTTACATTCCAGACGGATAAGTTCAAGCATGGCTGCACGAGCCAGTTTAAACATGTCATTAATCTAAAAGTAAAATAAAGCACAACACAAAAGTGAAAACTGTTTATCACTTAGAGCGAAACTTTACGACAGAATAAAACTGGGAACAGACTCCTTTGTATGTGGTCAGATTCAGGTAGCGATTACAAACTCTGTTGCAAATTCTTATTTTCAAGAGTCGAAACAGAAGGCATAGAATTAAAATTTATAGAAAAACATTACAGATCAGGAGGATAGGAAGGCCCCCTTATAATTGGCTTTCTCATACAAACTCATGTATAGAAGTAAATAACAAAGGGTGCCTTAAGTGACTGTCTTATACGCATGGCATAGGGCCCCCAAAAATCAAGGGATCCTCCAGTGTTCCCTGGCACATAATACGGACCCCATAGATAAAGAAGACAAACTAATTTGGATGCTGGTGGGATCTACTTCATGGAGGATGATGATGGGTTTGAACCACTACGTGACACTCCTATAGGTAGTATTTTGCATGTATATATGCAGAGTTTAACACAAAATTAGGATTGGATCTACCTTTTGAAATCACATGCACACTCACCTAAAGCAAGTCTGTAAGTGAATGGGAAGTCAAAAGGAATGTCTGCTGGCTTAAAGGACATCTTCCACCATGATCAAGGATTGTAACAAAGCACGCTAAGATGCTGTTACAGTAAGGGATCAGCTATAAGGACCTCATGCACAGGGCCCAGAGTTGAAGGGAGGATGGGTGAGCCCTCCTCAACCCTTCCCTATCCATAGAAAGCGAGCAGACCGCCGCACCGCATTCTGGCAAAATATACAATAATGTCTGATATTTTCACAGCACCGTCTGGCTAGGTCACGGTGCGGTGAGACACCACCAGATCACCAGACATCACCAGGTTGCTTATGTTTAAAGGGTCGATGTCTGCATGAAAACTCAAGGCTGCAGCACAGCAAAGAATTGCAGTGCAGCTTTGCCTTCCGGGTGGATAATGAAGGTATGTTTGTGTCATGAACGACTTACAAGCGCGAAACTGCATTTCTGTAAACATGGCATTATTGCCTAATAACATCAACAGAAGCCATTGGTTCATTTACTAAGGGCCCGAAATCGCGTTTTTTACGGTGGGTTACCCGAATTTTCTGTTTTGCGCTGATTTTTCCTGATTGCCCTGGGTTTTTGGGCGCACGCACTGGATGTGGCTTATCGCGCCGGCATGCACGCGACGGAAATTGGGGCGTGGGCATACGAAAACCCGACGGATTCGGAAAAAACGCTGCATTTAAAAAAAAAAAGTGTTGCTTGACACGCGCTTACCTGCACTCGCCCGGCTTGGTGAACTTCAGTGCATTCCCGAACTTCACGCGCAGCAGCAACACCGGGTGGACATCGGGGGAACTACCTTAGTGAAACGCCGGAAGACCCGAATCCTCCACACAACACCCGCTGGATCAACGACAGGACCGGTAAGTAAATCTGCCCCATTGTGTCATGTATGCTGCGATCCTGACAATGTAGTCTCATAACATCAACATAGGACCATCAAGTCTTGCTCAAAGCCCTTGTGAGTCACTCTCACTTTCTCCTATGCTTACAGTGTATCATGGCCAGAGTCGATATGGAGACTAACCTCAGAGACAAGAGGCACACCGGTCCTCATAATAATGGTCACACGAGGATTCTCCTAGACTGTAGATAATGGGGCGGTTACTGTATGTTGTAATTATATATTGAATATTAATGAATGGATAGAGTAAGCCCCAGGGCTGACAATGAATTGTCAGCGTTGTGAGGTAGGTAAGCAGTAGGCAGATGGATAGATCCAGGAAATAACCAATCTTCATACTTGGGGTCAGGAAGGAATTTTTATCTCTCTGAGGAGGAGATCTCTTTCTTACTCTGGATCACTAGTCTGTGACCTCCCCACAGTGCCCATTATTTAGTGCCGTATTATACAAGCCATTA
The DNA here is from genome assembly GCA_019512145.1 of Engystomops pustulosus. Classification (NCBI taxonomy): domain Eukaryota; kingdom Metazoa; phylum Chordata; class Amphibia; order Anura; family Leptodactylidae; genus Engystomops; species Engystomops pustulosus. Next base: position 16,397,787 of record CM033648.1, read on the forward strand.
TTGTTAATGGCTCCTCTGTTCATTGCCAATAAAAGATTTATATTCGAAACTCAGGTGTCTCTGCATTATTTTCATCTTACAGCAGAGAGGTTACAGCATCAAGTAAAACATATTGGGGTATGAGTTACATACTCCTCACATACATACACCTTATATACATCAGTCATACACATCATACTTAGACATACACACTTTGCATATGCTTTCATAATTCATACACCATGGTGTAAATTATACACAGATCATACAGACATCACATACACCGTAATATCATTAAATGCCCCTTATATAATCATAGAACATCATAATATTCACTGTACACATGATATACCTTATATACATCAACATAATACATAGACCTATATGACATACATACACCTGTGTGTGTCCAGTGCTCAGTCAGCCATGGCCACATTTAACATGCAAAGTCCGCCAGAAATGTGTCACTCGGCCCATTTTAAAGGTGCACCAAAAAAAATGGTGCACTCTGTCGGAGCAGTGCAAGGGCGTCAGATCCAGTAGTAACTTGGGCCAGAAATCATAATCTGGCGCCCCCGAACACTACACAGGCAAACTGAACTGGTACAGACTGCTCCTGTTCTTAGTAAATGTGGGACATTCTCATTTAAAGAAGAGCAAAGTAGAAGAATTTACATTCAGGCATTCACCCACCATCATAAATGGGTAAAGATCATTTGGTTGATGGCTATCCAAAGATCCAATAGATAGACGAACAGGACATGTGCTTGAAGCTGGTTGGCACAGGTGTTGTCATTTTTGGACTACGGTTTCTTTTACCTAACTTAAGGGAATGATGTTTATGTGTCTGTGTAAGGCCTTTCTGCTGATATGAAGAAGAGGTTGCTCCACCAGCCTCTACCCTTGGACTTTACCACAATAAACACCTCCTATTTTATGATCAACTAATGTTTGGGGGATAGTTTTGGAAGAAGCATTTTGGGATATTTCACGTTATGCTCACAAGACTCCTTCATATGAGGTTATCTGCTAAGGACCTACCGGAAGACTCTCTCGTAATCTGGTGGACCATTTATAATGTAATATTAATATACGACCGATCAGCGTATTAGATACTTGTTGAAGCTACATCAATGGCTGTGTGCATGTTAGGACCAGAGATGGGAAGGGAGTGCCCTCCCCCCCCCTCTGCTCTCTCTACAGATGAGTGGCTGATTCAATTGCATCATGTAACTGGGTGCCATAGATATCATAGGGTCCGTGATCAGGCCACAATTGTGCAGCCAGATCACAACCCCTTATACACTCAGTGAATGGGGTCTGATAGTATTCCAATTTTGGCCCATATGATGGGATACCAAGTTTTCCTCGGATTATGCTCACCCATGTGTAGCGTAATGTAATTCTAGCCTATTGAGCGTTTTTTTTTAAACTTTTTTGGTCCTGGCAACCCACAGTAGAGGGAAATACCAATATACATACATGTGATGAACGGCATGCAAATTGCTACTCTACAAACATGACTTGGACACTGGCGCTGATACAAGTCGCTGTCAGATACTGAGAAGACTGCCTGTGTCTTCTTCTTCTGCGGCGATCTAGCATGAACAGATTATGGTAAAAAAGACACAACCGATACGGATTTCAGCGCATCCACCTATTCTGACAGGATGACCTTTAACCCCCAGTCCTCTTTAAAATTTGATATCATGGTTGCTGTTTGATATGTATTGCTGTAGCACAGCTCCATGAGGTTCTCCCATTACAAAAAAATGTTCATTTACTGTATCCACCAATGATGCTTCTACATCCATATTTTTCATCTTGGTATATCTTATGGCCTCTTTTGAATATCTGGTAGAAAGACTCCCATGCAGTATCCAATTCTGATAATCATCTCACTGGAGTGGATGCAACAAATGTTTAATATGCCACAATTCTATTTTATTTTGTATGTACCTAAAAAGTGGAAATCGCTAGCAATGTTTGGAAAAAAAAATATAACTACTTCCTATGAACAAAGCATAACTATGGCACCGTGATAGCACATTGCAAGCATGCAGCAAGAGTTTGTATTTGCTTCAAAGTTCCTGATTGTGACTTCACAAATAAATTAACTAGCAACACTCATTAAATTTCACCTGTTAGAATGAAAAGTAGTGTAAATTACAGACAGCAGGAATAGTTGGAGCAGATCGTACATAGTGTCCTATCTGCAGGCAGCATGTTATAAAGCGGGATTAGTGGAGCAGAATCGTACATAGTGTCCTATCTACAGCACATGTTATAGAGCATGTTATAGAGCAGGAGTCTGAAGGCAGCATGTTATAGAGCAGGAAGTGCTGACTATTGTACATAGTGTCCTATCTGCAGAGGCATTTTATAGAGGAGGATTAGCTGAACAGATTGTACAAAGTGTCCTATCTGCATGACTGCAGATAGAGAAAGAGGAGCTGAGCAGATTGTACATAGTGTCCAATCTGCAGGCAGTAGTATAGAAGAGGAAGAGCTGAGGATTGTACATAGTGTCCTATCTGCAGGCAGTATGTTATAGAGGAGGAGGAGCTGAGCAGATTGTACATAGTGTCCTATATAGGGGGGATGAGTGTAACGTACTTCCCCGTAGCAAGCCGCCGCCACAAAAGACCAGTGACACCTGGAGAGGACAGCAGGCGAGACACAGGCATCATACTTAGAACATACCACACTTTGCATATGCTTTCATTCATAATTCATACAACATGTGTAATTATACACAGATCATACAGACATCACATACACCGTATACTATCTTAATGCCCCTTATATACATCATAGAACATACATAATATTCACTGTACACATGATTACCATTATATACATCTACATAATACAAGAGACCTTATATGACATACATACACCTGGGTGTGTGTCCAGTGCTCAGTCAGGCCATGGCCACATTTACATGCAAAGTCCGCCAGAAATGTCACTCGGCCCATTTTTAAAGGTGCACCAAAAAAAATGGTGCACTTGTGGCGGGCAGTGAGAGGGCGTCAGATCCTAGTAGAAATTGGGCCAGAAATCATGAATCTGGCGCCCCCGGAACATACACAGGCAAACTGAACATGGTACAGACTGCTCTGTTCTGTAGTAAATGTGGGACATTCTCATTAAAGAAGAGCAAAGTAGAAATTTACATCAGGCATTCACCCACATCATAAAATGGGTAAAGATCATTTGGTTGATGGCATCCAAAGATCCAATAGATAGACGCAAACAGGACATGTGCTTGAAGCTGGTGAGTGGCACAGGTGTTGTCATTTTGGACTACGGTTTCTTTACCTAACTTAAGGAATGATGGTATTGGTCGGTATAAGGCGTTTTGCTGATATGAAGAAGAGGTTGCTCACCAGCCCTCTATCCTTGGACTTTACCACAATAATAAACACCTCCTATTTTATGAGCACTAATGTTGGGGAAGTGGATAGTTTGAAGAAGCATTTGGGGATATGTTCAGTTATGCTCACAAGACTCCTTCATATGAGGTTATCTGCTAAGGACCTACCGGAAGACTCTCTCGTAATCTGGTGGACAATTAATAATGTAATATTAATATACGAACCTATCAGAGTATTTAGATACTGGTTGAAGCTACATTCACATGGCTGTGTGCATGTTAGGTTAGGACCAGAGATGGGAAGGGAGTGCCTCCCCACCCCTCTGCTCTCATTACAGATGAGTGGCTGATTCAATTGATCATGTAACTGGGTGCCATAGATATCATAGGGTCCGTGATCAGGCCACAATTGTGCAGCCAGATCACAACCCCTATTACACTCATGTGAATGGGGTCTGATAGTATTCCAATTTTGGCCCATATGATGGGATACCAAGTTTTCCTCGGATTATGCTCACCCATGTGTAGCGTAATGTAATTCTAGCCTATTGAGCGTTTTTTTTAAACTTTTTTGGTCCTGGCAACCCACAGTGAGAGGGAAATTACCAATATACATACATGTGATGAACACGGCATGCAAATTGCTACTCTACAAACATGACTTGGACCTGGCGCTGATAACAGAGTCGTGTCAGATGACTGAGAGACGCCTGTGTCTTCTTCTGCGCGGCGATCTAGATGAACATGAATTATGGATAAAAAAAAGACACAACCGATACAGGATTTCAGCGCATCACCTATTCTGACAGGATGACCTTTAAGCCACCCAGTCCTCTTTAAAATTTGATATCATGGTTGCTGTTTGATATGTATTGCTGTAGCAACAGCTCCATGAGGTTCTCCCATTACAAAAAAATGTCATTTACTGTAGTCACCAATGATGCTTTCTACATCCATATTTACATCTTGGTATATCTTATGGAATCTTTTGAATATCTGGTAGAAGACTCCCATGCAGTATCCAATTCTTGATAATCATTTCACGGAGTGGGATGCAACAAAATGTTTAATATGCACACAATTCTATTTTATTTTGTATGTACCTAAAAAGTGGGAATCGCTAGCAAGTTTGGAAAAAAAATATAACTATTCTATGAACAAAGCATAACTATGGCAACCGTGATAGCACATTGCAAGCATGCAGCAAGAGTTTGTATTTGCTTCAAGTTCTGATTGTGACATTCACAAATAAATTAACTAGCAACACTCATTAAATTTCACCTGTTAGAATGAAAATGTAGTGTAAATTACAGACAGCCGGAATAGTTGGAGCAGATCGTACATAGTGTCCTATCTGCAGGCAGATGTTATAAGCGGGAGTAGTGGAGCAGATCGTACATAGTGTCCTATCTACAGGCAGCATGTTTATAGAGCATGTTATAGAGCAGGAGTCTGAAGGCAGCCTGTTTAGAGCAGGAAGTGCTGAGACTATTGACATAGTGTCCTATCTGCAAGAGGCATTTTATAGAGGAGGAGTAGCTGAACAGATTGTACAAAGTGTCCTATCTGCATGACTGCAGATAGAGAAAGAGGGAGCTGAGCAGATTGTACATAGTGTCCAATCTGCAGGCAGTAATGTTATAGAGGAGGAAGAGCTGAGCAGATTGTACAGTGTCCTATCGCAGGCGCTTGTTATAGACCAGGAGGAGCGAGCAGATTGACTTAAGGCAATCTACAGCAGCATGTTATAGAGGAGGAGGAGCTGAGCAGATTGTACATAGTGTCCTATCTGCAGGGTCAGTATGTTATTTGTAGCACTTCCTGGTTCCTTCACTGGTCTTCACTTTCAAGACCCTCTCAACACACAGGAAATGGTTTCACAGCCAATCAATGAATACAGCAATTGTGGCCGATGAACGGTTAAGCAATATATCCTGATTAGGAAGGACGAGGATGTAGAGATCAGGGAGACTTATTGTATGATGTTACACCACACAGCCTTTATTTTTAACAAAAAAATAAATTGTCCGGATGACCCCTTTACGTTATCTGAAAACCCTGCCGTTGTAAAGTTCATTTCAGATAGCAGATTAAGGCCAAATTGGAGAATATGTTAATTCCATTTACTTAATAGATTGCTTCAATCATGGATAGAAACTCAAGTTAATGCAGCCAGTATAGAGCCATTAAAGTACCCGGTCATACTGTGAAATATTTATCTGGTAATAGTATTACACATTTCAGGAGGAAGATAATCAGAAAACTTAATCTTCCGTCTGCATTACTTAATGGTATTATGTAAGGAATATTCCTTTTATGCTTAATTTAATGTCAGGATTTCTAAGTAAAATGCATAATACAAGTTTAATTCCAACCTTCTGCTAATAAGATATCTGTCCTGCAGTTTGTGTGATATAAGGATTAATATAAAGTCTCATCTATTCTTTTAGGAGAGGGTATGTGGAAGCTATTTGGACACAATGGAGTGCTCCAAAAATTAGAGATCACACAGCAGTGACTATGGCTAAGGCATAGATGCAATAAAGAGTTCCCAATCACAATGATCAAAATGGGACCCTCTTTATAACCACCACCTTGTGCCTTATGTACCTGGAAAAAGTCTCCCATGAATTCAGAGCCTGTATAATGATGCCCTAGATCAGTGATGGCGAACCTTTTAGAGACCGGGTGCCCAATCTACAACTAAATCCCACTTATTTACCATCAAGTGCCAACATGACAATTTAAACAGTAATTTATTGCTACCTGTTCTTCCACAACATTCAATCGTATCAGTCCCCTAAGTACACCAATACAGTTGAAAGCAGGATACCGACTATCATTGTAGCTTCTCTTCAGTGTCTCTCTGTACAGGAAGAATCATTTGGCCAGCAAGGGGACCTCACAAGATAATCTGGCCCTGTTCACACCTTCTCACTCTTCCTGCAGTTCCAATCAGTCAAGGATGTGTCATCTTAAAAAAGTGTTGATAGCAGCATCTCAAGTTGTCTGGGACTGCAGGAAGATTTGAGTCCTCTCTGGTGAACTCTGGTGTCCTGGGGTGGCAGCCTGGGTGCCCAAAGAAAAGGCTATGAGTGCCACCTCTGGCATCTGTGCCATAGGTTCGCCATCACTGCCCTAGATGAAGTTGAGCCTTAACAGATCAATGGTACCCATTGTGGTGCTTACTTTTCTTAGGACTTATAACAGTAGCTGAAGATTGGACTAATGTGAGTCTGCTCTTACCTTCTAGAGTCCAGGAATCCCATTGAATAAAGGGATATTTCACCAATGAGTGCATAGTCTGGCACCATCATGGCCACTGTCCTGAAGAGTGCCTAGAAAACAAAATATCGACTGACTGACCTATTACAAGACCCTTTTGCTCCTGAGCTGCTTTGTTAAGTCTGCAGCAGTGATGATATAATGTACATCTATATCACTAGCCTCATCCATGTTTCTCACATGTATAGAAGGAGACCTCTGTGGCCAGTGACTAGCAGCAGCAGTCACATGGATGAATGTGACTTCTCGGGGGTCATTTATCTTTACGGACATTAGTGCACGTCTTTTCTTGTTTTTTTCTGACTTTTGGACTTGTTGGATTTATCTTAGAGGTTGATAGATCAGGCAGCTGTGTCTATAGGGTTTTCTTAATAAAAGAATTCTCAAACTTTTCTTCAACTCCTTTTAAAGTTTTTCATGCGCCTGGTCAGTACTGGAGTTTATTTGCGACTTTTCAACCTCGATTTGCTCCAAAATTTTGACCTTTTCATATGTTCACATCTGGATTTTAAAGATACATCAGGCGCAACATTGAAAAATTTTGCTAGGCGAGTGGAAAAGTCAGAAATATAGACACAAATATATCAAATTTGCCCAAAAAAGTAAATGAAATAAAGGGGAAAATTCTAAGATAAATTACCTCTGCAGGACAAGTAAACTGAAGCCAGAATTGGTGCTAAAAGGGCATTGGGTCCATTAAATAAAAAATATCAACCTGCGGTATTGCATCTTATTAGATATCATTTTTAATAGCCTTTAAGAAATGAAATGTTGGCTGCATACCTTAAGATTATCAGGCAGCTCAGCACGACCTGCATAGCCAGGGTTCATGGTGATGAATACAGAACACGTTGGGTTGAGCGTCAGTTCAGTTCCCTCAAACAAGAACGTTTTCATGTTTCTAATAATCGCCTGTTGTATACTGAGAATCTGCTGCGCAACTACCGACAATACCTCCACCTGGTTATAGAAAGATGTTTTTTATGTCTATTATACAATAACACAAACAAAAAAAAACCAAAATTAAAATGATATCCAGCTATTTCAAGGTTTTACCTATCCACATAACATGGATATACAGGAATCCCTTGCACATCCCAGCCACTAATTTCATTCTAGATTACAAAGGATGTCTATTCTTACAGAGTTTCAACTATAGATAACATACTGTATATAGTGTGAAAAATTGTATTCATTGTGTAATCTATACTTTGAAATCCATCATGATAAACCAGAGACACTTACTCATAGATCCATACACTGCAACTGTGGTAATCTTCTTATATTTGTTATGGCCCCCTTCCTTCTAAAATCAATATTATGCTAATGAGCCACAAGGGTTTTGGGGGGCGTTACCAGAGTCCTTTCTGTGTTGTATTTTCTGGGTTGTTACACTGTGCTGAAGCACTACCCCCATCCCACTATGTGCGATTACAGCAGGAAAAGGTAGAGGAAGTGTTGAAGGAGAAGGGGGGAGAGGAAGACAGTGTAACAGCCCATAAAGCTGAAGCACAGAGGGGCTCTGGTAATGCTCCCCACAGCCATTCTGGTTCATTAGTATATTATTAAATGTTGATTTTATAAGGAAGGAGGCCATGAATAACAAATATAAGAAGATTACCACAGTCACAGTGTCTGGATCTATGAGTAAGTGCCCCTGGTTTATCATGATGGATTTAGATGGTAGATTTCCTTTAATACTGATGAATACTGGTCTCATTTACTTGAATCGGAGTGAGCTGCAGTACATAAATAGGCTTCTTGGTGCATCAGAGCCTGGGTTAAACCCCCTGACCTTCTTTCTGTGTGCTGGAGGTGCTGCTGTTTCGTCTTGTGCAGCATAGAAGGAAGGACATAGGTGCATTAGTAAATCATAAAGGAGGAACTACATATATAAGAAAATGGAAAACTGAGCACATGAAAAAGCAAGCCAAGCAAAGATACAAAACAACCGTGTGCTATGCCAAAGTATACAATCTTTATTAATTTAGACAAAAGATCAATTATATACACCAAACCAAAAACCACTAAAATCATTTATAAAGGAAAAAGGGAAGCCCCGTCTGTCCGGCCCGTTTGGTAATTATAGTGACTGGTATTATTCTCTTTCTATGGATAATTTTGTGCTATGATGTTGTATATCTCTTTGTCACTCTCTTTTAAACTCATGTAGCTGAACAGGCATAGGGTTTGGGGCTGGGTAGGGAGGTGTTGTTTTGGTGGGCCTTATCATATGCCGTATTCTCCCTAGGGTTTTTCCTTTTTAAATGATTTTATTGGTTTTTGGTTTGGTGTATATAATTGATCTTTTGTCTAAATTAACAAAGATTGTATACTTTGGCAAAGCACATGGTTGTTTTGTATCTTTATAGGTGCATTCGTAGTCATTACCCTGGGCCCTAGTGCACTGAAAATCTCATTTGAATAAAAACTAAGAAATGTAGGCTATAAATATTATAAAAATATTGTAAATCATGGAGAATACACTGGAAAATAGTGAAATCTGTCAAATCAATGCAGCCGATTTTTGATACTATCTCGTAAAACACTTTAATGTCCACTGATTGGGACATAATGGGGCAAAAAAGTCTAAATTTAAGTATTTTAAATTCACCTCAATTCTGTTGAACTCATCAAAACAGGCCCAGGCACCAGACTGCGCGAGACCCTTGAAGAATTTACCCATTGCTTTATAGTCAAGGCCGTCCGAGCAATTAAACACCACGCACTATAAAGGAGACAAGAAAATAACAATGCACTGTGACATTCTCAGGCTGTTTACACTGTGGTTAAGATCCACTCTATAATGCACGGCCATTACACCATCTTCTCACTTTAATTAAAAAGATAATTGGAAACAGGTAATTAACTTAATGTACAGATCATGGTCTAAGCCACACTGTTTCTATAACATGTAATGTAATTACATAGAGAACATAAACACAAGGAACTAAAGAACGTATAGAATGAGAAAACTAGCTATAGTCCATGCAAGTAGTGCTGATCGTACAGGCCCTTAACAAATAGCTAGGGGGCCAGAGGGGCATCTGATGGTTTACTAGTCCATGGCTAGCATACAGAAAGTCCTAGCCACAGCCTTGATCATAAAAAATACTCACCGATCCCTGTCACTTCTATTCCAATGCTTTTGAGTCTCTACTTCCTGGATTGTCTCATTACACAGGAAATGACCCTCCAGCCAATCACTGACTGGTTGGTTGGTCATCACCAGCGAATTGGTTTTAAACAAGACATAGACAATGGGGTGGCATCCAGAAAATATTGGAAAAAGTAGTAGAAGGGGACTGGTTATTTTTTTTAATTTTCATGATTACGATGAGATAAAAACATATAATCATCAAGGTAACCTAAACTCCTATTGCTGTGGCAGTGATGCACAGAATGAGGTTTGTATCAGTATCTTAATGGGCTATGTCCATCCTAGAATATTATAATGCTTTTTTTCAAATAGATACAAAATTAGTAGCCAAATAACTTCTAAAGATATAATTATTTGGTCCACAGCTTCATTTTGCTGCCACAAGTTTCTTTACATGAACATGTTTGATAAATGATAAAATTCTGTCTATAGTCACCACTAGAGGGAGCTTATGAGCTTGCTGCAAGTTTTTACCTTGAACTCAATAATAAAACTGTATGCAGTAAACTCCCTCTAGTGGCAGCGACAAACAGCCAGAATGTATTATTTACTTAAAATAGCATGCTGAGTACAAATGAACAAAGAGGTCCTACCACTAAAAACATGCATTAGGTTAGGCTATCATTACAATATGTTAGACCTGTTAATTAATGATGGAGAATAGATTTTAGAGTACACTTGAGTGTATAATATGTATTGTAAGAGGTACAGTCTTGAAAATGGAAATCAATCACAAAAATAAAGCAGCTCGTTACTCTTAATATATATGATTAAGGTATCGACACATTCTCGTGCTAAGGTTTAAAGGACAAAACACAACAAAAAGCAATGAGTATTCTCAGTCACTGGTCGATCAACAAGCTAAACTGCAACTAATTGGTCAATCTGCCTCAACACATGCACTGTATACAAGGAACATGTAGTGAGGATTACATAGTATCTTTCACTGCAATAATATCACACAGGCAAACATAATGGACAAGTTTTAAAATGTGCACAACTTATTGCTGTCAGTGTATATTGTGGGGAGGCCCAATGGTCTTATTTGTGGGGGCCATAATTTGCATACTTGGAGGATAGAGCTGTATACGTAGCTGTATTCGTAGCTTTGGACAGTATATGAGTATACACCCTATGGAGGGAGCTAGTATAGAAGGGTCTCATTAGACATCCTAAAATACATGAACAAGATCTTCTTGGCTGGTGTTCACATATTTACCACTTTAAGTCATTGGTATGGTTTCTGGTTATGAAAAAGGTTAAAAAGGGTTTTCTAGCACAATGAAAAAAAAATGAATAAACATTGGGACACATTTTGTAAGGGCCATGCAGTTCTTACTAAATGTGCCTCATTGAGTCCAAACACAAAAAGAAATGTGATGCTAGCCTGACTGACTGACTCACTACTGGTTTTGGGTCTGCGGCTGCCCAGGTACCTGCTACCCTTCCACTGTGGTGCTGGGTTAGTTTTATACACTTAAAGAAACTGTCGCTGTGGTAATCCTCTCATATTTGTTATCCATGGCTTCCGACCTTCTAAAATCAACTTTTAAACTTATGCTAACAAGCCTGAAAGGGATCTTTTCCAGAGCCCCTCTGTGATGTCTTTTCACTGGTTGTTAAAATGAGCAGAGCAGGAGGAAGAGTGCAGGGGGTTGGTGAGACATTTTCTGCTCATTGTCACAGCCTGTGAATCTGCAGCACGGAGGGACTCTGGAAACACCCACCAGAGCCCCACAAACTCATTAGCAGAATTATAAAAGTTTCTTTTAGAAGGAAGGAGGCTATAGATTACAAATATAAGAAGATTACCACAGTCACAGTGCCTGGATCTGTGAGTAAGTGTCCCTGGTTTATCATGATAGATTTTGATGGTAGGTTTCCTTTAAGACTCTTTTCTATTTCAAAAAAGTATCAGAAAATACCTGGTACCTTTTTATTCCCTACTCAGACTAGGCAGCAAGTAATGTGAAGCGCTACTATAGTTTGGCCAACACTAGCTGTGTCATTAGCAGCAGGTAATTTCTGCAGTGGAAACGCAACCACAATATATCTAATCCCAGTGATGGCGAACCTTATGGAGACATAGTGCCCAAGCTACGACCAAAATCCACTTATATTTCGCAAACTTATTGATCCCAACTGTAACACAGGTTTTAATCATATTGGGGTCCTGAGCCCAACAATACAATAGAAAGATTATGGGAGAAATTTACATTGTAGAGGAACATTCAGGGGGACCCAGAGCAGGAGCTCCAATGACAATCCATCTCTGTCCACACCTTCTCGTTTCTCGTGTAGTCCTGGCAACCAAGGATGTGTCGTTTTAAAATAGCACTGAGCATGGCACGTCCTGGGCTGTATTGGATCACAGGAGAAAGCCTTGAATCCTAGCTGGCAAACTCTGTGTTGGGGTGAAGGCCTGGGGGCCCGCGGAAAGGGCTCTGAGTGCCACCTCTGGCACCCATGCCATAGGTTCGCCACCACTATCCTATCCAAATCATTCCAAAACAACCTGGAACCTTGTATTGGAAAAGATTATTTGACTACACATCTCCAAGTATTTCCTATGAGTGTCAACACCAGGATATACAGTAGAAGCTGGTGTGGACCTGGACCTAGGTCTGGTACCTAATTAATATACAATTGGAGAATATCTTTTTTTTTTTTTTTTATAACGACAGGAGCCAGAGGTGAACCAGCCAGAACTAGAAGCTGATGGACTCCAATTCAAAAATTGGAGTAAAATGTATTATTTAGTACATACTCTCCATATGAAGAAGAGAGTCCTTAGGACTAGGACTGTGCCCATTAAATCTCACTGGATATTCTGTTATTACACTCATTGGTTAATATCGCTTTTCCTATATGCTCCTGTCAACACAAAACATGAACTTACCGTAGGAACCAGTGAGATCACTATGAGATTACCTGTTTGGCCAAAGCTTTGGCAAGATCTTTTGTGGTTTCAGTTTTTCCAGTCCCAGCAGGACCCTCTGGAGCTCCTCCAAGATTTAACTTGAGTGCACCCATCAAAGTCCTATAAAGACATATTTCATTAATATACTATAGTCTTGTGTGCTATATTAGGCCCTAAAGTATGTGATACAGTTTATAGGTTAATAAGGAAGTGTAACCATACAGTCTCTTATTTACATGTCAATCACCTGCTTATCGCACCCACACTAAGTGGCTTTTCATGTAACCGCACATTATGGAGCGTAACACATCATGCAGGAAAAATACCTTAGGAGAAATTTCATTGTATGTATTACATGTGTGCAATATAGAGGAGGGCCATACCTGTAACACCGATCAGTCAGGGGAGTAATGACAAGTCGAGGAGAATTGCCAAGATATTCGTAGCCATATTTGACTTGGGTGGTGATCATTCTGACCATGACATCTCGGCCTTCCCAGTAATATCTCAGCTGAGAGATCCACTGGAAGTCGCTCAGGTCAGATACTTTATCCTTTGCCAATTTAGCAACAACATCACGGGCTGCAAAAACATAATGTATATGCAATACATAAAGTTATAAGGTTTCGTTACTGAACGCATATCGTTTGCTGATTTACATCTTTTATATTATATCGTGACAACAGAGATAACTTATAATGATTAGGTTATGCTATGGTTAAATACTACATATACTTTGCATAGTAAATGTAAACTCATTTACTAAAAACTGTGCGAACTGCACTATGTGCAGTTTAATTAGGTTTTCGGTTTTTTTGATATGCATACAAACATTTAACTGACTCACAGGCCATTTCACATTTACACATACATGAGCTAGAAGAAGTAGTAAGATTTAGTAAATGTACGCACTACAACTATGACCAGTGTCACATCTAGATATCATCCTCTCCAATGTTCGTGACTCAAAAAACACCCTCCATTCAGTCTAGGTGGTTCGCCTCCCCTTACAATCACTTCAGGTCAAACCCCATCTGCTCAAAGTTCCCCTGAGTTGCTCTGTCAGATACCATTGGGTAAGCATAAAAAGCTTCACTAACTCTACCCTTTTCTGGACAGTGAAATACTTTTTTGGGGCACCTCTAACGTGGGGCGTACTACACTTTTGTCGGACTCTGCATGATAAATGTGGCACGTACTGACTAACCACCGGAACATCCTGTGACGAAATTGTGTCGCATAAATAATAGTGCATCCGCGACACAAAAGGGTCTCATGTGACACACATGTGGCACAGACACTTCTTAAATACCTGTGCAAACAGTTTGCACCTAAAAGAATATGCACAGCCCGACAGAACACTGGCGCACGGCCCTTAGTAAATGTGCCCCATTATCATCTTTTTCTGCCATTTATTCCCCTTGGTGCTGCTGCTTACCTGTGTTCCTGAGGGCAGGTTATGGATAGAAATTGATTCCTTCCCCCTCTGGAAGCTGACAATTTAAAAGTTCCTTCTTACAATTCCAGAGGAAGGAGCTATTATGCGATACTACTGCAGAGGTACTGCTCCTTTCCTTACAAACAGAACTAAAGCTTTAGCAATGATCTGCTTTGAGGAGAAAATATACTATACCTGAGATACCTGGCAGTTAGACGAATGACCGAGCATGTGCGACCACCAGCACTGAGCCAATTAGGTGGAAGTGTACATTTATATACACCACAGCCAGCAGGCGACTTCATGGAATACAAATGTCAACACCTATTACACCGTAATTCCTTTTCAATCATTTGATCAGTAGGGGTCCAGAGTTTAACCCCCATTGATCTGATATTGATCTGAAGTTCCAAAAATACCCTTTAATGATATAATTCTCAGCTGCTCGGAAGTAAGGCCGATGGACTGAAGCAATCATTAGTGTATTGGACTAGTGCTATGCGCTGCTATTGGCTGTAAATTTATTTTTTTGCATTTTTTGTTACAATGTTACTGTATATATTTATTACTGATGCAATGAATTTATAGATAATGTATGTGAATCATAGGATTATGGACCATATGATAAGCAATCATTCATTCATCAATTCATCACAAATTTTGGTCTGGCCAATCATTGATCATTCTTTAGTTACAGATTTTAGGACCCAGGTATTTAGACTAAAATAAAATAATTAAAATCTGTATTCAGCCTGCTATAGTACATTATAGTATAGAATATAGTGCATTCCATGGAGTTGTATGGCAGATTTTTCTATGTGATGAGCGCAATAAGAAAACATCATCACAGACGATTGCCACATCTGCTGCTCACGTTTACTCATCCGCACATCTTTAATTCTAGGTATCCTCTGATAGATGCTATGGAGGGATGTGCTGCGCTCTGCAAGTGACTAATCAATTAGGGGCTTGTTTCCTGCCTCAGCATCATTATCGTAGCGCTGGAAGGATGATGTTTGTGGATGTCATTATTTCTAGCACAGATACAATGGAAGTGTCTAATTCCATGTTACCGCTAAAGCACCCCCTGCGCTCACATCTCTTGGCTGTAATACTGTGAAGTTGTTTTAGAGCTCTGTGTTATTTAGTGTTTTTCCAGGACTTAATTGGAATAATTTAACAGATTTGAACTTCTTGGTTTGAAATAAAGATATAAATCTGTACAGCGACTCTTCAGTTCTGTACCAATTATTTCCTTCCAAGTTTTGTTCATGTAGAAATAATACATGGTGGTACGCTATGACGTTTATTTTTGCTGTGAAGCCTGTGCTGTGGTTTGCAGTTTTGTACCATTCCCCATTAGCCTTGTTTTGTCGTAATTTCCTCATTAAGTACATTTAGTTGACACTTTAAGTTTGAAATTTTTAAAAAATGTTTTCCTTTTTTTTCTGCTTGTGAATAAAAAGCTGCAATCCCGATTTTGTTGCAGTTTTACCAGCAGAATCTATACTACTATTGTATCTGGTGGCAGCATACAGATAAGCACCGTTGTATCAGTTTAGTTCATGTGAAAACATCAGCAGAAACCACCTCAAATTAGCCTACTTTCTGTTGCTGTCTCAAAATCGGACCAAAAAAGCAAGGACACCTGTCAGCAGGTCTCTGTAACTAATTCCATCCCAGCCTTTACCTAGTCAATTCATACATTAATCATTCTACAATCCTATTTTCTTTATTAATTAATATTCATTTTGTTACATTAATCATTCTAGAATCATATTTTCTTTATTATGTAAATGAGGTTGGGCACATGGAGAGAGAAAGGGATGTCACCAGGGCCGGATTATAGGCGGGGCTCCTGGGGCTCGAGCCCCGGGGCCCCCACCATCTTGACCCCCCCCAGGGGGCCCCCACCATCTGACAAAGTTTGCTGACTCATACGTGCCGGGCATTCAAGTACGCGAGCGGAGCTGTGTCCGCTGACGCTCTGTGACCCTGTCGGCTCAGTTGTGCCACACCCACACTGTCAGTGCCGTGCCTGCGAGATGAATGTGGGAGCGATAAGCAGAGGCGCTTTTGCAGTTCATTGCTCCTACTTACAGTCCGCTGACGCTCTGTGTGCCCCTATTGGCTCAGGTGTGCCACGCCCACTGTCAGTGCGGTGCCTGCGAGATGACTGTGGGAGCAATGAGCAGGGGCGCTTCTCTTGAGTGCTTTGCTCCCACTTCCAATCATTTTGGCAGTCCAACTCCTGCTTGAGTTATGGCTGGCCGCCGCTACCACATCTACAAGCGCTCAGCTCGCTGTGAGCTGCAGCTGCCTGTCAGGTTAGGTTGCTTCACTGATCACTTGGCCCGCCTTCTCCCCACACCGAGTGATCTGTGAGCTCGCTAAAAGAGGAGAAGTGGCAGTGTGAAGTCCTTCTTTTAGTAACTGTAAGTGCAAAAAAAAAACTTTGAGTAAAAAGACACCCTACACATGGCCCTCACCATGCCACCTATAACTGAAGGTCTCACCTCACCAAAATAAAGAAGGTGCTCAGTTATGGGTGGCCTTAGATGTATATTTGGCCGCACAATTTGCAGCAGGATATGTTTCCCCATAGACGCCTATGGCAATAGTACAGTGAACACAAGGTGTGTCTCTGTCCCATAATGTCCACAGAAAAAGAGCTTGCTCTGTCTTTTCCTGTATGGGTGATGGCACACGTGGCGTTTTTGGCACGTTTTTAAGCAGTCCTTCAAAAAATGCATGCTTTTTTGACAGGTTTGACCAATTCATTTAATTCAATTATTGTACAGGCTGTCAGTCATGTGTATAGCAGTATCTCATACACACAGGCTGTAGGGGGCGCCAGCACCTGGATGCACAAAGAGGAGCCAGCACCAGGAGTGTCACATCATTATACATCAGTCATGTGTATAGGAGCACTATAGACTGGATGCACTATCCACTTTTTGCAACATCACCTCCTTGGCTACGTATACGTAGCCAAGGAGGTGACGCCACCAGCAGTGAATAGCGCATCGCTACGTACATTTTTTGTTGCCATCCGGAAATAGCCACCGGCTAGAACGGACAGGTCATTGCAAAGAAAGGATTTTAGATATTTCCTGTGAACACCGTTACAATTATTGAGATAGATGCTGTAGAAATTTAAACTATTTGGTACTAAAGTCTAACTTTTGATTCTGTAATTAACAATACTTATGTGATTTTAATCCATCATGGTAAACCAGGGACACTAATCTTCTTATATTCCAGCTCCTCTGCCTAATGTAATCCCACAAAATAAGAGAGGGGAGTAATCCTTGTACACTGTAATAGCCTGTGAACTTACAGCACAGAGGGGCTCTGGTAACGCCCCCCAGAGCCCTTTACAAGTTGATTTTAGAAGTAAGGAAGACATGGATAGCAAATATAAGAAAATGACCACAGTCATGGTGCTTATGAGTAAGTCTCCCTGGTTTATAATGCTGATTTTGATTGTAGATTTCCTTTAAGACTGTCAGGAGTACTGTATATTTTCAATTTTCTTTAATATATACCCATCTCTTATCCATTTATCTTCTATATATAAATCTATTACTTTCTCTCAAATTTATCTCTATCTATTGCTGTATCCATTCAACATTAAAGGCTCTATAAATCCTTGCAGAAATATTTTCACATTTTCTCAAGTTTTTGCTCTGCAATGAATATCTGTTCTGTCCCTATGACACGTAAAAGAAAGCAATCACACCCAGACATAGTACAGTCTACTTCAATTTCAGAGCAAATCGCTAAACCTGTAATTTGCAGTGACAGAGATCTTTGGAAAGAGATCTTACCGTGTACATCGATAACTGTAAGGGCTCCTAAAGTTGCTCGTGCACCGCCAGATAATTTTCCTCTGACCAGCTCAACAATCTCACCGATCTGCTTATTGCTTTTTTCCAAAAAATCCTGCGGAAATTCAAGAGATAAATGTTTAAGAGCAATTCTGGTACTTGTCGATAGGAATTTAACTACTGGTGTCTTTAAAATGGCCATTTGCTAACTGGCACTTGGCTGAAACCCATCTTCTAGTCAAAAGCACAATGTGGCCTTAGGTGCCCTATAAGCAATTTTTTAGCTAATAGAAGAAGAAATGATAGATCAATGGGCCATAGGAACAGTATTACAAAGCTCTGGGGGTGTTTACTTACAGACAGAGTACCCTCAGTAATTGCCTCAGACACTTCTTTTGTCCAGTAAATTGAGGAAACGCATATGACGACCTGTCCTGCCCATTGCAGCACCCACTGCTTTCTAGGAACCTGCATGGACAACATTGTTACTAATATCACAAAAACGTAGACTTTGGAATTACAGAATTATTATATGTACAGGCATCATTTCATCTAACATAAGACGAATATCTGACATCTGATCTTCACGGCGCACAAAGAATAGACAAAAGTTTTATTTAGACGTCTTCAGAAGAGACATCAAAGAACGTCTACTAGCTCCCAAGTCACTAAACAAGCATTATGTATGGGCACTTTAAGCTTTCCAGGAATATGCTTTCTGGAAATAGTATTTTTTAGAGAATATTAAGTTTTTGTCCACCAGTAGCTGATGGGTATTTGTTCTTGGAGGTTTCAGACCAGACACACCAATGTCCATTAGTTGGAGCTTAAAAGTGCCACCTCAGAGAAGGGAATCCTTTGTCAATCAGTCCAATTTTGGTACTCCAGTAACAGTTCATCGTCTTTCAGAACTTTACTATTTGACATGTTGAAATCCATGATATCATGAATCCCCATACTCATGAGCTGCTTTGGTCATAACTGGAAGGTCTGAGCAGCATTAATCTAAGATTAAAGTTTTTACACCACTAAACTAACGGCACAGTAATTACAATCTATGGTATTTAAATCCATCAGGGAACCAGGGACACAATCTTCTTATATTCCAGCTCCTCTGCCTAATGTAATCCCACAAAATAAGAGGGGAGTAATCCTTGTACACTGAATAGCCTGTGAACTTACAGCACAGAGGGGCTCTGGTAACGCCCCCCAGAGCCCTTTACAAGTTGATTTTAGAAGTAAGGAAACATGGATACACAATATAGAAAATACCACAGTCATGGTGCTTATAGTAAGTCTCCCTGGTTTATAATGCTGATTTTGATTGTAGATTTCCTTTAAGACTGTCAGGAGTACTGTAATATTTCAATTTTCTTTATATATACCCATCTCTTCCTTTATCTTCTATATATAATCTATTACTTTCTCCTCAAATTTATCTCTATCTATCGCTGTATCCATTCAACATTAAAGGCTCTATAATCCTTGCTGAAATATTTTCACATTTTCCCAAGTTTTTGCTCTGCAATGATATCTGTTCTTGTCCTATGACCGTAAAGAAACAATCACACCCAGACATTACGTCTACTCTTCAATTTCAGAGCAAAATCGCTAAACCTGTAATTTGCAGTGACAGAGATCTTTGGAAAGAGATCTTACCGTGTACATCGATACTGTAAGGGCTCCTAAAGTTGCTCGTGCACCGCCAGATAATTTTCCTCTGACCAGCTCAACAATCTCACCGTCATCTGCTTATTTGCTTTTTTTCCAAAAAATCCTGCGGAAATTCAAGAGATAAATGTTTAAGAGCAATTCTGGTACTTGTCATAGGAATAAAACTAGGTGTCTTTAAAATGGCCATTTGCTAACTGGCACTTGGCTGAAACCCATCTTCTAGTCAAAAGCACAATGTGGCCTTAGGTAACTATAACAATTTTTTAGCTAATAAAAAGAAATGATAGATCATGGGCCATAGAACAGTATTAGAAAGCTCTGGGGTGTTTACTACTACAGACAGAGTGCCCTCAGTAATTGCCTCAGACACTTCTTTTGTCCAGTAAATTGAGGAAACGCTATGACGACCTGTCCTGCCCACTGCAGCACCCACTGCTTTCTAGGAACCTGCATGGACAACATTGTTACTAATATCACAAAAACGTAGACTTTGGAATTAACAGAATTATTATATGTACAGGCATCATTTCATCTAACATAAGACGAATATCTGACATCTGATCTTCACGGCGCACAAAGAATCACAAAAGTTTTATATAGACGTCTTCAAAGAGACATCAAAGAACGTCTACTAGCTCCCAAGTCACAAAACAAGCATTATGTATGGGCACTTAAGCTTTCCAGGAATATGCTTTCTGGAAATAGTATTTTAGAGAATATTAAGTTTTTGTCCACAAGTAGCGTGATGGTATTTGTTCT